>JAGFPH010001089.1:300959-318741 GCA_018207615.1 Philaenus spumarius | reverse complement strand
CAAGGGAACCAACAAAGCGACCACTGCCAAGGGAACCAACAAAGCGAACACTGCCAAGGGAACCAGCTTCACCAGTCTTGAGAACGAAGTACTGAGCCTAGAACTTGGGGAGAATTGGCCGGACAAGTGCCGAAGCGGCAATCCACGCCACAGAGAAGGGAGGCAAAAGGAGAGTCACTGACGTTAGTGGGGGAGTTGCGCCGACCGCCAGGCTGTTTCACTAGGAAAAAATTCATTTAATTTGTAATTCAATAAATCTGTTCTACTTTACAAACACCTGCATCAACACAGCGTACACGAAAATTTGTTCGCGGAAAAGAGGCTGAACTCGGCTAGAACCTCCACCGTAGTCTCTCTAACCAAAGTCCCATTGGGAAGAGATCTGTACTTGCACAAGCGGCTACGGACACCCGAAACAATTACACGCTCTTCAGGCAACACTTGCGGTCGTCCTTTTTAGGGCCAACCTACACAACTAAGCAGTGTTCTAGACTTCGGTCTAGGGAATAAACGATCCATAGTATATAATAATACGTTATTATAGTTATTATAATATCAATATATTATTATTATAATAAAGTTTTAATGTATAGAGGTGGGGTGGGGGTTGACGAGCGGAGCAAGCAGGGGGCAAAGCCCCCAAGTTTAGAAATAAAATTAAGCATTTTTATTTATAATTTCTTTTGCTTTACAATAAAGTTTACAAGGTTTGAGCAATGTATGTCTAGAAAAATGTATGTTCTTAATTTGTTTAATTAGTATTGATATTAGAGGTTGTAACCGAGGTTTTAGTGTACCTGACTCCGAAGTTTGAGGTCCCAGCTTAGAATCAGGGTGTAGTCTATAAATGTTTGTGTAAGTGGATAGCCTGCTCCACATTGGTTCCAAAGTGGATTTTACAAACAAATTTCCGTACTAAACGATTGGTTCAAACTAAAGCTTGGTTGGATATCAATTTAATTAAATCATTTTGAAGTTATTACGGATCTAATCCAATTTAAGATTTAAATATTTTTTCCTAAAATTATTAATATTTTGTATGGCCCCACCAAAAGGACTTGGGCAGAAAAGATTTAACCATATATACGTTTAACTGTAAGTTCGGACCAGCAGCAGAGGGAAATTTACGCCTAAAGTAAATAAACAAGTTTTTCATAGGGTAAATAGTCTTTTATTCTGAGGACTTCTACACCACATGAATCCTGACATCGCACGATTCAGGAGCTGAAGGGTAACTTCTAAAATAAGGCACGCAATCGCCTGACGGGCTTATTAGCTGGACCAAAAAAATACTAATATAAGAAATATATTTAAAAGTAAGAAATGACATCTTCTTCAGGTAATACCAAACATAATTAAATATCTTGACTTGTAAGATGATATACTTTATAAAATAAAATTTGAACAGAGATTTTTACAACTAATACTTCTTCATTGGTATAAAGTAATGGCGCTGAGAAGAAATATATATACAGTATTTTAGACAGTAAAAAATAACAAAAAAATTAAATCTTCAGATTTTTGGCGGAGTAAAGTCAAACCAACCACTTTTATTGGCAGCAATAATATAGATTTATTATGTTAAATTTTAATGCAAATGGTATTACATGCTTTATTATTTTATAATTATAGGTAGAGCAGTATGTAATTAACAATGTAAGGTCAAAGAGTATCATTTAGTTGAGCGTTTAACTTGGATTACATAAGTTCACTTTCAGCCTACTGTGTGGTTCATTTCTAGTATTATTTGGAGAGGGATAAGATGGCTCATATCATAATAAAATTAATCAATATGAGAGCCTTTGTCCTTAAACGTTGTATAGGAGCTTACTGCAGCTGGAGTTGGCATTCGGCCAAAACTGTGAAAGGATTTATCACCAAAGTGATTCCACTAATTTACCTTTAAAAAGTATACTTATGCGTCCCAGATCAGAAGGTGTTTTTGTTTATTTCCTAAATGTAATACATTTTTAAGTGTTCAAACTAACTAAAAAATTTTATTAATAGATAAACATTAATATTTCTCGAAGTTTCGTTGATTTTTCTACTAATTTCACTGATCCTAAAAAATATGTTTTCCATATTTTTTTTAAATTTATTTTGTTAGTTTGAAATGTATACCTTAAGAATATGCAAGTTTTATAACCTAATTATACCCATAAATAAACATAAAAAAAATATTATATAAAGTAGTACAAGCCGGCCACCAGTGAATTCGTTGAGCAAACAAGGCAATCCATAAACACCACACTTTGTACAGTACTACTAAGAGTAAATTAACATCATTATTCGATTTTATTGTGTTGGCAAACCTTACCCATGAAGTAATGTTGGCAATAAAAACATTTGTTAAGATCTTGGGACCCTGAGCTTTTTAAAAAGAGTCTCGGTCAGCGCATCCGGAATCCAAACGAAAGTTTCAATAACTCAGTGTGGTCCGAAACACCAAAATATGTGTTTGTCAGATTAGACACTCAGAGCTTTGGTGTGTTTGATGCCTTATTAAGCTGAAAAAATGGATTTAGCAGTAAATTAGATGTATACAATAAATTAGAAGCTCAACAATCAGTTGAAGCACTACGCAGTTTTGACATTACGAGATTTAAAAAATCAGAAATAGCAGCTAAGCAGATGACTAGGGAAGCTAGAATAGCTAAAAAGTAGAGGACGTTCGCTTTAGAGGAGGAAAAGGAGAAAGAAGATGATCCAACCTGGCATGTTCTAGATAAACTCCAGGACTCTTCTGAGTTTTTAACCCTCTGTTTCCTTAAACTTGCATTTTTAGAACTTGAGGTATAACTTTCTCAAAAACTGTTTAAGATAGAAATTGTTTACATGTGTAGGTTAATATATTTCCAAGGTGTGTTGTGAAAATATAGGCTATAAGTGTGTTATATCTTTAAAAAGAAAAATCTGTTGAGTGGAATATGTAAAAAAGTATTTTTTTTTACATTTATTATAAAATTTATTAAAATTACTTTTTTTTAGATAAAACTACACAAGTGGCAGTATTTATTCAATAACGTATTCTTATTATAGGATAAACATTTGAAGTTAATAGCATTTACAGTTTAAAAAATAAATGCACCTAAACTTAGTTGCCCGGTATAATAGGGCTCAGCGCTCCCTTTAGTATAACTATTTCCAGTTTCTGATGTAATAGTTTTCAATTTAAATAAAAATTGTCCGTTTTTTGAAGTTTAATACGTTCTGATTATTTTAATTTATATATTTCTTTCTGAGCTAATACAGTATACCTGTTATAGTTTGATTAATGAACGTATATTTGTTGTGGAAGTCTGTGTTCAAGTTTTATTCAATCAATGCTGGGATTGTTCAAATGATCAGATTAAAAAACAAGACTAGTACAGGAAGACAAAATAACATAGAAAACCCACAACAAAAAGAGTTGATTAATGGTGTTAAAATTTGCATAGTTTATACTAGTAATAAAAAAATAAACTAAAAAGTATATTTTCTATGTGTCAGTAAAAACTCAGGACATTAATTTCAATCAAAGCCAATTAAAAGATGCTATCTGTGATAAAAATGAATAATTGGGATGTATTTATTTATTTTATAATGAATTAGTTTGTGTGCATATATTTTAATTGTCTTTTTATTCTAATGTAGAAAAATAAATAAATGATCGTGCATGTTATTAACTAAAACTGAAACAAATTGACACAAAACCAATGTTGAAGATAAATCAGCAAGGTAAACCCACAAAGGGGAAAAGGATGAATTGACCCCTCTCAAAAGGCTAAGTACGGACGAGAATATTCGATTAAAGCCGCAATTCTCATTACATCAACCGACATGAAAGAGCTGAGCAATCAACAGAATTGTTAGTAATACCTGTAAACTTATTCATTCAGGTTTTGGTAATGCTTGTGTAATAGTTTACGATGTTGGTGTCTGTTATTAGGTACTTTATTTGATTTTAAGGAAATCTTGAGTTCATACATTTTCTCTTTTTAAAAGATTTTTGCTTAAGATCTTTACTTTATGCCAGCTATGCTAATGCAGTCGAGAGAGTAAAGTAAGCCAACCTCCAATAACTAGACTAGAACCTAAGCAAATGTGTCGGTGTTCCGAACTGTAGCAGACTGGCCGAGCGCTTTTAACCACTTCGCCACTTTAATCCCTCATTTTTACAATAGAAGAGGGATAAATAGTACTGTAAATACAATTAGTTATTATTACTGAAATTTAGCTGAAATACATCAACGGTAAAAGTTTCATGGGAAAAAGATTAGCATGGCTCTGAACGCTGGAAAGTGTTAAAAGTCATGACATCACTAACATTTGAGGGAAGAATTTTGTTGATGTGGAGCAATAGAATTTTCAATTTTATTTGACCGCAATCGAGACAGAATGTCTGGGAATGCCAATTACTGCTGGACCGGCTCTCGAGCAGTAGGCAAGTAAGACTTGTTTGGGTCCCTGGACATGAAGGAGTAGAAGAGAATGAAGTATCACATAAACTTGCTACAAGAGGAGCTGGAACGCCACCTATCGGGTCAGAACCGATGATAGGAATATCAAGAGGCTAAGGGAAAGAAAAAAACGTTCAATCAGAACACTTACACCGATGGAGAGAGACGGTAAGAGGTCAGAGACAGGCACACGACTTCATTGATGGCCTGGACGGACACCTAAGCAGAACACTGCTGGGTCTTGGCAGGCCAGAAGAGAGGTTGTTGGTCGGTATACTGACGGGACACAATTCTCTGAAAAGGCACCTCCACCTGATAGGGCTAGAGAACAACCCATTATGTCGAAGGTGTGGAGAGAATGAGGAAACTTCTTTCCAAGTTTTATGCGAATGTGACGCGTTTGCATCACTAAGGCAAACATATCTGGGGCAAGGATACCCTGACACAAGCTTAATACGAGAGAAATACCCTTATGGTTTCGCGAGAAAAGGGCGGGTTTGATGTGAACTGCTGCTTTGATATGGAGCACAGAGGACCTCATGGTTTAGGTGCAGTGTGTCCTGGCGGCAGGTCACACCACCATCTAATAATAATAATATTGTATACACATGGAACATTTAAACAAAAGAACCGAAGACCTATTCATAAATAACCAATTGATAGAAGATAAACAAAGGTTTTAAAATTATAAACTATAAGTCACGTTAGAAAAACAACACGTCACATATAAGTCAGTTACACCAATGGAAAACACACAATAAACATGCTAAACAGTAAAAACAGGGAAACATAACGGCATTACACTTTTAACATAACAGCATCAGTCTCGATTTGAACAATAACAGTTAACCTCTTCTTGAAACTGGGTATTGAGTTCCACAATCTGCAGAAAAAAACTTTAAAGGATTTATTAAAATTAGATATGCGATGAAATTAAATTAAGATTGAAAAAGAAGGAGTTGTTATAAGCCTGTGTAAGTCACACATACAAATAGAGAATTTAGAAAAATATAAGGAAGAACTAATACAGTACTTATATAAGGGTCAAGTTTGACGTCCGCGGGAATTCAAACTTATGCCACTTAATTTAGTTGTAAGTAGGTGTTCGATGTTGGTCATAACCGATCAAAAACAAAAATCGACTACAAGCATTTTGCTGTATTAATACTAGCTCTGCTGTCTGTCACTGTAAACGGAGCGGCGAAACCACAATAAATAAAAGAAAAAAATGTAACTCAACTAGCAAGTGTATAAAGAATTGAGAAGTGATCCCAGAACTTATAGATTATATGGTACCCAGAATAAAACACTAAGAATGGAGACGCTTGGATGTATAGGATCAACTTTTAACTGATGCGTATTTGTGGAAATGTAGATGTGGTAAAATTTTTTGAAGTGGTTACAAAACAATGGCATTGCTAAAAAAATACTAGCTGAATGAAATTCCCGCAAAAATAGGCAGGTTTCTGAAGAGAATGGTTCCTCATGACATGAGAATAAACAATTCTGTTTAAAATCCATAAGTTTCCAAATATAGTTTGCCCTCACGTGATGTAAGGCGTTTTGAAATTTATGTTCCACAATCAAAAACATTAAATAAACACAAAATACGCAAAAATCGGTTAACAAAATAATTCAAGGAACAATCTGTTGTCAGAGAAAATGTTGTTGGAGAGTTTAAAAAAATACTTACAACGTCCAAAAAGCTTTCTTCGATTCTGAAATCCGTAAAAAAATATTACGAGACGGAGTAAGAATGTTTCGTGTACAATATTAAAAATATCTTTTAAAATTTTAATTCAACTTACCTAAGAGAAAGGACCACCATACTATTATTAAACATAACGGTAATTGACACAAAATAACTTGTAGAATGTTATATTAGACATAATGTATGTACAGCTTCCTGGATTGAATATTATGAATAATATTAATAGGTACTGAACGGTTGTACAATATTGACGACCGGCCGGTAAACATATAATATACTATCGTGTAACATCGTCAATAACAGTTAAAAAAAAAAAAAAACATCTATTAAGTAAAGATAGCGATTGACAGTGTTTGTGAAGTGTTTTTATGAATTTTTGTGTATATATGCGATAATGTGTTTTTGTATATTGTGTTTTTTGCCTAAATTATTGTACTATTTTATCATCATTGTTTTAACTTTTTTTAAAACATATAACGTGCCAAAGACGATGCCTTAGCAGGCTAACAACTTCAATTACCAAATAAATGGATCTGATGATGACGGCATAGCCGTTGAAACCGGTTATCCACCTATTTAACCAACTTTGGATTGACTGACGGATACACAAGGTAAACTACCTATTAATATTATTCAATGTTATATTATTTGTCAATGAGGATATGATTGCCAAAGTTCGATCAACAAATATCTTCTGCAATTGGTGAAATTTATTAAAATTCTTAATGGTATGTTTGGGCCACCTAGATCCATGGAATTGTAGTTATAGTTTTTATGTATGTTGACGTCATTGATTTGCTCCCTTCTTTTATCACCTGAAGGGTATCCTATCCAACAAACTAGGATTTTGTAGTGGATTAATTATTTTGACTTGAACCAACCTTACCATCAGATTTACCTTCAAGCAACATAATTTTGTACTTAAAAGTTTGTTTATTGACTTCCTAAAGGTATAATTTTAATCTTTTATTTCTGTATATTTAAAATTACATTGTTCCATCAATCAAAATGGAAGAAAACAGCTACGGAAGAATTATAAGAATAATTGCAAAAGGCATTTACCATCCTCCTGTGAATTTAAGTTTACTAATATTGTGTGTATATTAATTTAATCCAAATTAATTAACAAACAATAAAATTATTGTTAAATAAGTTTTGTTCGAAAATTATTTGAAACGCAACACTTAATTGACCCAATCTGATTATTAATGTAAGATTTATGTATATTACAAATTAAGGGGTTTAATCAGATAGAAATAGCTGAAATGGTTGGAAAATGTACATTTAAGTAAATTATTGTACAAAATGATAGTGAATAAAGTTTGGTAAAATACTACTCTAGTTGTGTAAGGAGGAAAGGGTGATTACAATCCCTTCGGGCTCAATTACCTGTAGAGTGACTGCTCGGGAAATCTATAACGACCTCAAACTAGAAAGCTGAAGTTAGATTTATCTTTTAATTATGAAAATTATTGCAACATCTAAATAATTTAAAACCGTTCCGCGACTGTGAAATACTGAAAGGAAACAACTTAAAGTTGAAACTGTCCGTGAAAGTAGATTCGTTTGTCAATTAAAACTATTTACACAGTCCATTTAGTGCACTGAAGCACAGATACAAGAAGAACTAGTTCTTTTATCTGTGACTGAAGTATTGTTTTGTCACGGAACTTTAGGACTGGCAAAGTGCCAACCCCGGCGAGCTGGATGCTGCAGGGTAGAACATGTCCGGACTCTGACATTGAATTTTATAATATTCATTTTGTATGCATTACATCTAATCGGAGCTTGCACCATCTGACACCGGTTTACTCTGATATAGGTTTACCTATAAATTAATTTCATACGTCGATGATAGTTTGCTGAACACATGCGACCAGGTTTAGATAAACCGAAGCAGAATGTTTGAGCCTCCGCGTGTTTAATCTGCTTATAAAAGTATGACGAGAAACTATAAGAAGACTATTGAGGTTAAAATGTTGAGTACAAATGCGTATGTAGCAGTTTTATAATTTTTTCCAGTTTCTTAAAATAAAATAGCATTAGGCCTATGGCCAATAGAATTTTGTTTGCATAGTCAGCAAACACATAAATTACAAATAAATTATATTATACACGTTTGGCCGACTGGAATACAAAAATGTGTATACGGATAGGTAGTAGAAAAATAGCAGTAAACAGAATATACAGGGACGCCCTTCCATTTCGTTCTTAAAGTTCGATGTAGCATCACCGTACAGTGGTTTGAAATTATCGCGTTGCTTAGTGTTGTGAAGTTAAGGGTCGGCTCTAGCTGTCGGCCGTCACTGTCTTGTTGCCCGACACTCCATAAGACCAATGTTAAATTAAAATCCAAATTTTTCCTTTATTTTTGATCGAAAAATTATAAACGATATGTCGTTTTAAAGCTAATGGTCAATATGTATACAAATGGCTTTTTCAAAACTAAGGAAAATATTTTGTTTAATATTTACTAACAATTTAAAACATAGATTTTTAATATTTTTTTATGTTATCACTATTAATTATAGCGAAAAACTACCAAGCCATTCGCATGAAGAATTTCGTCCCCAAGAGTTTGGTATTTTGTTTAAACGCTATTTGAACAATTGCGGGTTTTAAATGGATTTAGGCTGAGCAATGTCCGCGTAACCTACTGCCGCTATAGGGTGATTTTAAATATTTTTTACGTTGTAACTATTAATTATAGCGAAAAATTACCAAGCCATTCGGATAAAGAATTTTGTCTCCAAGAGTTTCGTATTTTTTTAAAAAAACGCTATTTGAATAATTGCGGGTTTTAAATGGATTTAGGATGAGCAATGTCCGCGTAACCTACCGCCGCTATAGGGAGTCGCAGGTTGCTTTCTGTTTTACTAGAGCCGACCCTTAAATAAAACACGATACATTTTTACTGTTGAGTCGTTGTTTTTAAAATTGTCTTTAGTACAAAGTGTACTTTTATCAGCAAATTTACAATATCGTACTGCAGTTTTATTTCATTGTTTAAACCATCCACTATTTAATATCTAACAAATTAAAGACTATATTTTCATTCAAATATTACCGCGAATATTAATAACGACATGTAAAGTTAAAGTTGGTTATTTATAAGCGTAGTGTACATAAATTCCTTACACTATTTCCAATTAAAACAAGAAGCTTTATTAAAAAGTGAACGAGGATTTTATACGTAAAGCATCCATAGTTCCATTTAGTGTCGACGACTTAGCGGTAATGTCGTCGCTGTTATGTCATAATATGGTGTGTATACTGTTGTAGATGATTCAGAATTAAAATATTATTTCAGATTTTCAATCGATATTTTCAATCGAATATAACTATGTAACAAATTGAAGATTCAGAGCTCAAATTCAGAAGTAGCCATACAGAATATTTGTATTTCCTCGTATATAAAAATAATACATTTTGATACTAGAGAATTTTATTTTATTGGTTTGAAAAAGTAAACATTCAACTTAGTATGTACACTACGTCGTTCAGTCACACACAATCAACTGAACACACGACTACAATAAACGGCTACTTACACGTTGTTTAGGTTCAAACCTTACAATTCAACAAGCATAATAACTATATGGGAGCAATGAAACGATTGTGAAGTTAAATTGTGACTTTCAATGGCATTCGTTGGTAAGTATTTACAAACAAGACTGCATACATTTTTTAAAGCCCTGCATGGTATTTTTAATAAATTTGTTATTGCAGTATATTTTTTATTTTTTTGTTTTTAAATCTTAAGAATGTTGTAGGCATTTAATTTATAGTTAGTTACGTACGTATAAAACATAGTTATTATATTCCAATATACTCGTTTTAAGTTTCTTCGTTGATTTAAATAAAATATCATACATAAACTTTAACAATATGTTGCATATTGCATGCAAATAAATAACACATAGTTTATTGTTAGGTAAAATAAAAGTATCAACTTAAACATACTACAATATATAAGTTATAGAGAATGCTTTGTATTATCTTTGTTTAAAATGTGTGCATTTTTATTTTAAACATTTACATTTTTTGAAAACAAAAAATCTGTTTATTATCAACGATTTGTTATAAATTATTAATGTATAATTAATTTATGAAGACTTTAAACAAATCATGCTTTGTGTGTCGTTAGTGTAGTAAATAAGTTAATTATGTGTTAGTAATCTTAGATGCAAAACAAAGTACTTTAAACTACAGATATTCTATTATATCAGTCCACAATCAAGGTGCTTAAAACAGATATTCAAAAAGTGACTCAATGTTTCTAAGAAAACGCACATCTCTACAATAAGTATCCAATTCCGGTAACAACAAATAACCTGGAGGCTGTATACCCGTAAATTGACTGCTTGTCGGAGTCATATTTTCTTGGAAAGTTATACATTGCCATGTTAAAAATAATGTAATCACTGAAAGTGAAAAGTTTTCTGGTTGCGTAACGTCTTTTACTCTTTTTCAGTTAGATTAATGAAGATAGAGGACCAGCCTAATATTTTATTAGTCGTGTTAATACTTTTTAAACACATAACTATTAGCTGTTTATTTACCATCGTTTTAAATTAATTATTGTGGATGATCAGTAGATTTATAACTATACCAGTAAGCCCCCGTGGAAATCTCATGCGGATTAATTTGATACACATCACATATACATCATTATACAAAATACTATTTAAAAACAACACACTTTATCTAGGCCTACCTAAATATACTGATAGGGATTTTTAACTCGGTACAATTTTAACGTGTACAATTATAAGGATTGTAAAACTGTAGGAATATTTGTAAAAATGTTGTATTTTGTATGCTATTATAAGAAAGATATATTATTATATTATTAGAAAGATAAAGATATTATTTTTTAATAGATTGTTATTTCATATTGATAGATCAAAATGATTTAGAAGTTATTAATATTGTAGTGAAAAAATTAATAATCTAATATGTTTAATGTTTTACGAAGATGTACGAATGTTTCCGAAGTTAAACGAATAGGTTCAATAAATTTGTATACACGAATATTTTGATGATAAAAGGTTAAATACAGTTTATAACCTCAAAGACAATATTATAACGCATTATAACATACATTAGTACTATAACTCATATTAAAAAAAAATGAACATCAAAGAAATTATAATGATTACAGTTGTAAACATAACCCCAAAGTATAATGTACACTGAGTTTGTTTAGTATTATGTTACTCACTTACGTACGTATATATGTACGTACGGACGTACACTCGCTTTTTAAGGCTTCAAAGCTTTATCAATCGTCATGGCAACCATCAATGGAAAAGTTCCGGGTTCAATTCCCATTGACCCCGAATAATTTTCTAAATGGTTTCTTAACAGACATCATTGGCTGTGGTTCGGATTCTACGTAAAACTGTAGGTCCCGTCTTCATTAGCCTTAAGTGCAGAACAGCAGGACGTTATAAAAAAAAAATACACTCGCTTTTATAAGAGTAACTAAGGAACGTTTATTTTTTCTGTTGTCGAAAAGAGAATTCGAATTAAACACGAGTTTTGCAAATATAATTACTTTGAAACATAACAAATATTGATGAAAGAAATAATAACTACGACTAAGATGTTAGCCGTGAAACCTTGTTACTATTAATCGTAATCAAACAATTAAATCAGGACTTTTAAAACAAACTATAAGACATTCTTTCATATTAAATATTCTTTTCATTTTCTTGCTCCGTTTTAAACAGTTCTTTTCAATTATACTTTTAATTTATTTACCGCAATCCAAGTGCCTCTGAAAATATTACAGGATACAACAATCTGTTTGCATCCGCCGCGTGGATTGTGAGCGAAGTATCACGGGCGGAGACCTTTAGTAATATAAATGTTTAATTCACTAATTGGTTTTCTATTTGTGCTTGCATATTTTAGAATTATCTTCAATTTTTATGTTGATGCCTAAAGTTATCTAAAGTACGTAACCCACCTCTCCACTTCCTACCCGCGTAGCGTAAAACTTTCCAAATTTAAAATCTTTTAAAAACAAATTAACGCTATTAAGAACTTTCAACTAAAATTATAACAGAAACTCCGTTTAAAATTTTGTGGATGTAGAGCTCGGAATATTATTTAAACTAATTCATTATTTTTAAACATTAACAAACTTATTTTAGAAATTTAAAGTGAGCTGTAAATCAGTCGCAACTTTATGAAAATTGTCACCTTTACTGCAACTGCGTGTTAAAGAGTCGCGCAAAAACTTCCATGTCATTTTTGTCATTTAACTCCTACTAAATAACCATCTGTAAGATTCCAATTAAACTTTAGAGAGGTATTCTACTGCAGTTGAGAGTGAACAAACATACAAAATTTACTTTTAACATGGTATGTTTTACCTCTGTGGATTAGGAGACAATTTCGTAGCAAGTAAGACCGATGAACATCTCTTAGCATCTGTTTCAGATAAGGTATTTTTAGAGATCTGGTGAATAAAAATTAAGAATATTCTTATAACTACAAACTATTATATGAAATCATAATAGCACCTGCTTTAATAATAAGGTTGTGCTTGGAGCTTATCAGCCCGATGGAACGGTAGATGTCTCAGGAAACATCCATGTTTGAACGTTTTACGTGAAGCGGAGATTCCATCATTTAGTTTCACTCACAAAGTGACTTGTTTTATAATGGGTGCCCCATAAGTAAAAGTTCCACACTTTGAGAAATGGTTGTATGGATAAAAATAAAGAGAAAATTAAGATTAAATTTGTTTCCAAAAACGTTTCGTTTTCCATATATCCTCCCAGTTTATTAGTATTTCATAAAATAATGCATATCTAGAGAACGGTTCGACCGATTTATTTCAAACTAGGCATGATGAAGTTTAACCTAACAATGACAAATAAGCGATTATATCCCATCATGCTTTTGAAAATGGCGGCTGTTTGAAAATGTCAACCATGAATTACCCAAAAACAGTACATTTTAACTATAAATGCCCAGACACCTTTTTTGTAGCCATTTTAATTCCCTATCGGATGTTGTAACTGTCAAAACAATCGCATGAAGGCTAACAGTTAAGTTATGTCTACCAATTGGTTTGTTTAACCCGGCATCCTATACCTATAAAGTAAACACGACGGTGGGTACGAATGCTGTAAATTGATAATTACTCTGTTTTTTGCATTAAGGATTAAAAGTGGTTTCGTGAACAATTTAAAATATGTATTACATTGTTTGTTTGCAATAAGATAAAAATAAACAATTTGTTGGTTTCCCTGTTGGTATCTGGCATATTATTTAAAAGGGGAAATTTGTTTACTTTTTTTTGCGCAAATTAAAAACTTTTAAGCCTTGGATTCGGAGAACGAAATAAGCTCTCAAAAAGTATAAAACGCTTGCAGCAGTCTGTAATGTACGTGACTTTATTGTTGTGTATTGTCTGTTTTGAGGGGTGAGTGTTTGTTTAAGGATGAGTTTGGATTTTTCGTTTGATTAGGGTGTGTACGTATTGTAGACATTTAAGTTATTTCATTTTGGTTGGTATACAAGACACAGTGGTCTGTTCCTGCGTTCTTGTGAGGGGGGGGAGAGAAGTCTGTCACAATAATGTGCATGAATAGAGCCTTCTGCACTGGCGGCTAACGACTTCGTTAGTTTGAAGATGAATTCGTGGATTGTTTGGTCTTTCACAACTTGAAGTATGGTTGTATTACGAATAAACCAAGGGGAGTCGGTTTATATTCTCAGTGTTTTGTTTCGGAAGAAATCGATCCTATTCATTCCGTGATTGCTTAGAAGAGAGTATCAAGCCGGGACAGCGTAAGCGGTAATTGGGTGAAGATACATTTTGTACATAGTCAGTCTGATGGATAAGGGATTTGTGCTTTGTGGTTCATTACCGGATAAAGTATGGAGCGTGCTCTGTATGCTTCATGAAATACGTGTGTGTCGTGTTGATTGAAACATGTGACGTGTAGGAGTTAGTTTTCTAACTAGGTTAACACACATCACTTTACGTTTCCATGTTACGGGGGAACCATTTATTTAGGTGAAGTTGGGTTTTAGGTGTTTTTCTTGTATTCGTTAAAACAGGTGGCTTCTGTTTTGTCTGTCTAAACAAAGATTTTCCACTTTTAAAGCATGGGCTCGAGTAAATCCAGTTGACGTTGAATGATTTTTGTTCCAAAATTGTACTGAAGGACGTCTACTAGAACATGGAATTGTCAGGGAAAAGACGCAGTGACACTGGGTGGTGGACTGGGATATCCTTAGTGTACAGAAGCTACAATAATAGGCCACGAACTGAACCTTGGAGAACTCCAGCCACGACAGGTCTGGAATTGATAATGTACCCTCGGCGGAAACCTGGAACCATCTGTTGTCGAAGCACGATCTGATTATGTGGATATAGCATGGGAGGACAGGACTGTGAGGATGTGGTGTCCTTCGTGTCACACCATGAAGAAAGTGATCAGGTCGCATTATGCCGTTGAATACATTAGTTATTGGGACTACAATTGTGGACGCAGGTTCTTTAGTTAGGACACTGTTGTCTATATTGTCTAAGCCATGGGTGTGTTTGCAGGTTGCTTGTAAAAGGTTGGGGGAGTGGGCCCTATTATAACTTAGGGAGTCCTCGAAGTAATCTTTTACGAGGTCGATGCGGTCTTCCTCGTAGATGTGGGCATGAGGAGACAACTGGTCTGCGAGGGAGTCTGCGAACCCTTTGGCCTTTTCGGCTGGGGAGTGTAGCGTTTGTAGAAACGTATATCCAAGTAACTTTTGAATTCGCGCGCCAAGGCCAATTCAGTTGGCAACATTGTAAGTAGAACCAGTCTGCCACTCTCAAACAGCTGTTAGCTGCTTGGAAGCGTACTAGGCAAGCCGTTCTTATTTATTCATCTTTCTGCAGTGGCCTGACTATGTAATGTGAAAGCGACAACACGATCTACTTTGGACTAAACCGAAGCTATTTATATGTAATACCGTCTTGGTAATAATTAAGCATCAGTAAGCTAGTTTTATTTAACATGCGTTAGCGAGTTGTTTAAAATATTCTTGTGACGTGTTTTACGGCGTTTCTAACCAAATTGTCTGACCTTGCCTAAGGCCTATTTCGTTACAAAACATGTCTACCGACTAAGTTATCCATCCATCTTCTACCAGGTAAAGTTCAAACCTAAATTACACCCTGAGTTAGCTATAATAATATGTATTGTGTGAATTTAATTGTAATATTTATCTACACTTGCAGAGTAAATTATGTCATAACTTAACTTCATTTTTTTTATTAGCCTATGTTTTACATAGCCTATCTGTTTTACTTTACGTAGCCACAAGCCTTAAACTATTTGCATTATAAGCTTTAGAAGCCTTTTTAAGCCTTATAAAGGTGTAATAGTGTGTATTAAAAGCTCTGTTTTAAATATTTCTTTGTAAGCCTATAAATCAGAATACTGTTCTATACACGAGGTTAAATTACAGTTTCATACATGAAATTCTTATGCAACTTTATACATGTTTTTAGCCATGTACTAAAACATGTGTTTTTTTCTTATAGTGAACATCACTGGTTTAAGTATTACATGGGTTTATCCTACTACAAGTTTTGACTTCCATCTTCGGAACAACAACAATAAAAAAAACAGCTATAATGAAAACTTTCTGAGTGTTGCTAGAATTTTTAAACTGTCTGTTACTTAAAATATGATATCTAAATAATAAAGGCTTACATAGTTGAAAAAGGCTACAGTAATATTTTTTTTTATATAATAATAATTGGGTGGTGCAGCTATAGCATATTTCGGACCTTAGCCCTAAGGGCTCTATATTAGAAAATTTAATTACCTTTTTTTTAATAGAGAGACGTCTCATATTTTTTTTTATTATTAATTAATTTTTACCTAGTATTAAGTTTGGCCATAGATATAAAATTATTATCAAATCCATGGTGAATGTATTCAATTTTGTAAATTTATAAACACTACTAGTTCGTAATTTTGTATTTTTTTTTTTTATTGTAAACAGGGAGGGTTTTTCAAATTTTATTTTGGGGAGGGTTTTTCTTTTTGAACTTAATTAATTAATATATATATTTTGTAAACATTTTCTTTAAAAATCAATTATACTTAAGGGCATGTCAATTTAAAATTTTATTATTTAAGGGCGTATAATCTTTTGTATTTCAATTTAAAATAATATTTTAATAAACAAATTGTTTATTAAGTGAATTGTATTTGTTTGGCATTTCCTGTGAATAGCTAATTCAGGTGTTTCTTGAAAACCTTTCCAAAAATGAGGTAAGGCTACAGTTTTTTTTTATCTTTAGAAGGATTTATCATCTTTGTTTCTCCCTTATGTATGTACCATCCCATTTTTGACTCAGTACGCTTTCCGTTTTGTTTGTTCCCTTTGAGGATGGTACATATTTTGTTAGATCAGAGCGTGGTTAACGTCCAATTAAAATTGTTAACTGCTACAGGAGTATGCGAGACCGCTTTGTCTGTGGAGTGGGTTATTGGTCGACTTTTGTTTTTAGGAGTCAGTGATTAAGATCCAGTGACCCGATCTCTGTGTGGATTGTTTCTAGGAATTTGGCCCACTATTCTCAATGTGGGTTTCCAGCAGGGTCTTGACGTAATAGTTTTAAGCATTTAATTTTCTTTTGATGGATCGGGAGCGAATACATACTTATAAATACTGTTTTTTATACTAAAGTAAGACCCAAAGACTTAAACAAATTTCTTAAAGTCCTAGAAGTGTGCGGCACGTATTTAAGCACTTCTGTATTCACAATTAGCTCACTATAATTTTTCGTTTTGTTCGTCTTATTGATGCATAGCAATAATTGGTGGCATTCAATTTAACAGGAAAATTAAATTGAGGCAAGTTAACAATGTAATGAAGTTTAAATGCTAAAGTTATAATTTTTGCTAGAAAAATTGCTTAGACTAAAATTGTTAATTAAACATGTAGTACAGTTAAAATCCTGAGAGTTAAAATCCTGAGAAAGACATTCAAGCGGTGGCGAAAGACGTTTCAGTGTATGATTACTACCCTTGATTCTGAGGACCTTGACCAATGGTTAAACATCGCGTATGCGAGTTATAATTTCTAAAACCTTCTATATATTTGCATTTTACCTAACAACCTTTCTTTGTAACTATATATGACTACAGAAGAATGTAGAGGGGATTAATAAACGTAAAATCAAACACTGTAGCCGGATTCGAACCTGGAACCGCCTGAAACGTCTACGATGTTCCGTCTTTAACTTCACTTTTTATGCCAGTAGTAATTAAATGAATACTAGCTAATTTTTAGAGACATTTTTTGCTTACAAATGAGAACTTTTATATCTATGGTTATAAATAAGCTGCCAGTTTTAAAGTTATTTTGTCTGAAAAACAGGTCCCTTTTAATATTCATATATATTGGACTAAACATTCGAGCATTCAACCAAAAGTAGATTAAAAATCGTGAATACTCCTTAAAAAATGGTTATTGAGAATGCCTAAACATATTTCTTTTAATTTCAAAATTATTGGTAGTATAAAATTATAACGGGTTTGTTTTAACAACATGATTTATATTACTCGTATTCTTAGGTCTATTTATATAATAATTCAGCATAGCCTTAAAC
>JAGFPH010001089.1:266237-300949 GCA_018207615.1 Philaenus spumarius | reverse complement strand
CTTAATATAATAACATAAAAGCGAGACTTTATTACCGCTCAGTTCGATATATAAAGGGAGCTATGAGTGTTTTGTAGGATATAAAATCCTCGTTAATTTCGCTTTAAAGTGCTTAGATTTAATTAAAATCGTTAAAGGACTTTTATATAAACAACTTACCTAACGGGTTGTTTAGTAATTAATGACATTATCAATACAAACTTAGTGTTGTTAATATTGCAAATGAAAATATTAATTAACACATTTTTATTAAATATAAAATATAGATCAAACGCTGATATAACAATAATAAGAGTCGTTAGATGTCTATTAAGTGATTAATATAAGCCTTTACGGGTAGCTTAACACGCCTTATTGCTCGTTGCTCAACAACTAAACATTTCGACCCGTAGGCATTAAATATATTTCATCGGTAAGTCTAAACATGAAAAAATAGTGTAAGCCTACATACCGAATAAAATTACTGTCATTTTACTTTCTCACTATACTATAGTATAGAGAAAGTACAGTGATCGCGAAAAAAATCGATGTTTAGATTTTTGTGGAAATATCCGTTTTGGGACTCCCTGAATCCAAAAAAGTGGTTTTTACAAAATGTCTGTCGGTATGTCTGTCTGTCTGTATGTATACAAAGCTAGAGAGAAAACTATTCGATCGATTTCGAACAAATTTACACCAAACATGTCAATTAGGCCTGTATAGTTACACGAAAAACAGTTTAAAACATTTTTGAAAAACAAACCCCTTTTTGGCCAAAAAACCCCCAAAAAACAGTTTTTTTTATAAAAAGCAGCTCTAACAATTTTGATAAAATTTAACTTATTTGTAGCCCTACCATATGAAAGAAAACTGCATCTTTCTAAAAATTCTCGTTTAGCTAATAATAATAATAACAGATTTTCGGGTTTTTTTGGCCAAAATTGAGGTTGTTTTTCAAAAAAATTTAAAGCCCTTTTTCGTAATATACAGGTCTAATTGACATGTTTGGTGCAAATTTGTTGGAAAAAGATCGAATAGTGTTCTCTCTAGCTAATAATAATAATATTTATTAGTTCCTCTCCTACCTTAATGTCCCCCTTTCTTAGTTTAATACAATTATGAAGTCACAGTGAATCTGTTTAATAATTTAAATATGTTTGTGAGAAAGTATGTGTCAGTTTCTGGTATCGTTTATTTTGAATGTGTATGTATATTTTAATACATAAACACACAGTAAACACATAAACACATAAACTCTAGTTCCTCTACCTCTCTTTTACGCCGCTTGCGCATACATGAGACTTTAAAATAAATTAGGTGAACAAACTCACAATCTATCAACATGTTTATTTGAAACTACTTACAGACCAGCATACAAGTCACTTTAAAGAGTCCGCAGCTTGAACTTACCTGCAACAATAAAACAAACAGTAACAGATCACTTAATAATAAATTTAATTACTTTATCGAAATTCCAAGTTATTAAATAATTTGTAGGTTTAATAATAATTGCAGGACTAAACATGTATGTAAATTATTTTAGAATCAAATAAAAAAAAAATCGGTTTGAGTCTGGAGCTTTACGGACGTTTTATAAAAAAAACACTCCTTATTTGTAGCCTTTAATGTACCCTACCATATACAAAAAACCACATCTTTCATGATTTTTGGTTTTTTTTTTTTGCCCAATAGATTTTCAAAACCATTTATCGTGCATCTATATAGGCCTAATTGACATGTTTAGTGCAAATTTGTTCGAAATCGATTGAATAGTTTTCTCTTTAGCTAATAATAATAATATGTATTACTTACTCTCCTACTTTAATGTACTATCCCCTCTCCTACTTTAATACAATTATTAAGTCACAGTTGGGGTTACATACAAAAGCACGCAATGCATTTTGTATTGAAAATACTTAAAATACGGGGGTTAGCGTGCGAAGCACGCAATGCACTGTGTATTGAAATACTCCCAATACGGGGGTTGGCGTGTGAAGCACGCAATGCATTTTGTATTGAAAATACTCAAAATACTCGAAGCACGCAATGCACTGTGTATTGAAAATACTCCCAATATAGGGGTTGGCGTGTAATGCACTGTGCGTAGGCCGCTTCTCATAGTGTTCAGTGTCAAGCTTACATGTGCGTCCTTAGCAGTGAACGTGTTAATAATTTAAATATGTTTGTGAGAAAGTATGTGCCAGTTCCTGGTATAGTTTATTTAGAGATATAAACGCAAAAGTATTATTTAACTTAATACCAAAATACTAAGCAATGAAAATGTTTACATACAATTCATACATACATACTGTACATTGTTGATGAATTCATATCGATTGTGCCCGCAGTGTGGCAGGTTTATAAATGCTATAGTTTCTCGCGGACATTCATATTTCGGTGTGTTCATTTTGAGAATAGACTTTGATGTAATCGAATGTGCCTCAACTATTATTTGCGGTCGCTGCTAAACTATATACTCTCATGCCTTTTCAGTTGTATATTGCCTTTTATTATTCCGAAAGTTACAAGTTGTTATGGATGGTATTTTTAGCGAATCTCCATAGGAAAAATTAGCTATTGCAGTGGCCATTATGGTAAGACTCAAGGTCAGGAGTAGCAAATGGGCACCGATCATGGTCACCAGAACACGTTTTGGGGTGTCACTAAAAATCATATATACAATTTGGTTAATTATATCAGAAGTCCAGGCTACAGAATTTCTAAGTTTATAACTTCTATTCTTAAAGTAAATATGGACTTGACATTGCTAATAGTATTGACTTAGTTGATAAGCTGAAACAAATACCGTTAACCCACAAGTCACGTATGATATCATTTGATATTTGCAATATGTATACTAACATCCCCACTGATGAAGTGATCGATATAATAGTTGATAAGCTTCTAGAGGACGACCGCAATTTAGCCTATATAAAGCAAATAATAACAATGTTGAAAATTACTATCAACCAAAATTACTTCAAGTTCAACAACCAGATTTATGGTCAGAAATATGGCCTAATGATGGGGGACCCGAAAGCTAGTATACTATCGGAAGTGTTTTTACAAGAAATGAATACTAAAATAAATAACACCTTACATTCTAAACACGAAATTGTAGCTTATTTCCGATATATAGATGATATATTGATAATATATAATGAATCTAAAGACAATGAACCGGATGCAATGGTTGACTCCTTAAACAAATTGCACAATAACATGGTATTTACATACGAGAAGGAGAAGCGTGGAACAATCAACTACCTGGACATCACTATTTCGAGGAATAAAAACGAACTTGAGTTTAACATTTACAGGAAACCAACTTATGTCGACATTACAATACACAACACTTCTAATCACCCGACTAGCCATAAAATATCAGCATATAGGTCAATGATTAACCGTGCTTTAAAAATACCTTTAAGCCTAGAACACTTTAATTTAGAGATTGAATATATAAAAGAAGTGGCAAAATTCAATTTATACGAAGAGCAAATGGTAGACAAACTCCTTTCACAGATACGGGGGAAAATAAACACCCAAAGTAGGTTGAATAATAAAACTCAGTTGATAAATTATAAGGATAAAAAAGAAAGTTATGTGTTGTTTCATTATGTAGGCCAAGAAACACACCGCATTGCTAGGCTGTTTAAACAAAGATTTAACTATGAAATAGCGTACAAAACTAATAATAATATAGAAATGAAACTGAATACTAATTTAGACAAAGTTTGCATATACAATAACCCAGGCGTATATGAACTAACATGTAAATCATGTAATAGTGCGTATATAGGACAAACTGTTAATTTCAAAAAAAGGTATAAACAGCATATGGCTGCAATAAAATTGGACCAACCAGAAAAATCAAATTTCGCGAAGCATATTCTATATAACGGGCACTCATATGACACAATGGAAAGCACAATGAATATTTTTAAAACAATGCGACAAAGGCTATAATATGAACGCTTGGGAACGATTTTATATATTTGTTGAAAATCAAAACAGCAAAACGATAATAATAAATGAACAAGTAAGGTTTGATTCCGACAATATTTATTCGGCATATTTGAACAACGATAAAGTCGAGACAAAGATTCAGTACGGACCTGACCGACCACCTGACAGGACATAAAGTATACGATATGTGCGTTTGTAATGTATGTTTGTGTATATGTGTGTGTTGTGTAGTGGTTTTTATGTAATAACGAAGCAGTAGCGGATACCCTGATGATGCTGACTAGTTGAAGCAGCGAAACCGGTTGGGAAAAAAGAACCAGTGTGTATGAGACGACGTAAGTAACATATTTATAAATATATATATATATATGTATAATATATTATGTGTTCGCACTCTAGCGGCCGCATTTTAAGTCCGATTTGGTTAAAATTTGGTACACATGTTGGTTGTCTACGTCGCTCGGACGAGTTCGTTAGCCAAAAAAATCCAACAATAGGAAGCACGTTTTTTGACAGGAAGTAACTATTTTTTTAGATTTTCCTCCGAGAATGAATTTGTTTTTAGAGTTTTTTTCTACAAATATAAATGTAGGATGTTATTCTGCACATTTTGTTTTTTTTACGCGACCTTATAGCTTGCTTGGTTTTCCCCAAAATCGATCAAAACGTAAAATACAATAGAAGTACCCGGTTCAAAGCTTTGTGGCGGATTCCACCGTGGGGTTGGCGTGCGAAGCACGCAATTCATTGTGTATTGAAGATACCCCCAATACTGGGGTTGGCGTGCGAAGCACGCAATGCATTGTGTATTGAAGATACTCCCAATACCGGGGTTAGCGTGCAAAGCACGCAATGTTTTTTGTACTGAAGGTACGCCCAAGATGCGGAATGGAGTGCGAAGCACGCAATGCTTTGTGTATTGAAGATACTCCCAATATGCGGAATGGCGTGCGAACCATTTTGCAGCTATTCAGCTCCGTCGTGAATAGACCTATTTCCCAAATTGTTGGTTGAAACCCTTAAACATAGGCCTATAAACTTAATTTTGGAAATTTGCTCAACTTACGTTAGCGGTTCAGCTGCATGGTCGAATTATTGTATTTATCCCCGTGTTTATGTAGGCTATTCAAGACGTAATTCACCGATCAAAAATCATCGTTCTCCAGTTAAATCAAACCTAAATTATTAGCAATCTGTAAACTACATTTCGTTAAGAAAACATTGCCAATTTCCAATTGTAGTAATTAAACTCCTTAATTATACGACAATGCGCAAAACGTCAAAATTTTCTTTTACAAATAAGCAGTAATATTACCAAAATTTTGTTAGAAAAACGTTTAACTAGAATTTTGATAGGAATAACCATAGCAACCATAAAACTAAACAGATCAAACAGCTGATTTAAGTCAACCAGATGCAATAACAGAACATGCATGCCAATTCTGTTAAGCTATATAAAACGGTTTATATTATAAACTTTGATATTTATTACCATAGCAACCAGCTGTAAACAATATACAATAAATAAACAGCTGATTTAAGTTTACCATCTTCATTAAATCTACGTAATTTGGTATTTTAGGCTGGAATGATATGAACGGTTTATAGATGGAAAAGTTTTCAAATGATTATTTACATGACATATTTGTAATCGAAGATAACTTGATTCGATTAAGGATACTTTCAGAAATTAAGGTTGGATTTATAATAATAATATTAAAACCATATTATCTTAGACCATAATATCTAATCTGTAAACCTGTACCAAAATTCAGGTTTATCAATATTTTTTTGTCGATTAGACTCTTTTTACAAATTAATAATAAAGCGTGCAATGGCTTTCAATACCAACTATTTATAAATAAATTACACGTAAACCGTTCTACCTACAGTAAAGACTATTTTAAATTATTTCGGATGCAATTTGCACGTGCGGTTGAAGTACGTGGATTGGCGCAAGAAGCACCGATGAGTCTCTAAACTAAATAATTAAGGGCCTTCTTTACCTTGACTAAAACAGTGATAAAATACACTTAGTATGTATCTTACGTGTTACGGTCGCCGTTTTTCAACTTAAAAGTTTTGAAACCCCTTAAATTATTTTTAAAGGATATTTGCTTTTGTCTTATACCTCATAAGTGAAAGACATCGTAGGATAACTCATTTTAATAAAAGTTTTAATTAAATGAAAATTAGAATCAAATAATTTTAGTGTATTTTTTAGGTCAACAAAAATTTTCATATTTAAGGTCATGAGTAAAACATATAAAGCCTTTTTAATAATTTAATATACAGTTTATTATATAGACTTGATTATTCAATTTTAAATAGAATATGAAACACAAGATTACGCATGCATGTTGCAACGGTCTCGCGGCTTGCATTTGTAGCTGGCTTTGGCGCTACTAACCAACCTACAAAAGTCGTGTCATTTACTCAAGTATTGGTTGGAGCACAGTGTAGAGGATCGGTAAGTGGGCAATTATAGTAAAATTCAACTCAGAGTGAGGCGGAAGTTCAAGCCTACGGAGGGTCAGCACGGTCGAATGGTTTCCGCTCCACACCTACCTGAATTTTACTTTTTTATAGTAGCGTATGCAAACTTTTTTTGTAACAAGAAAATATAAAAATAAATCACATAACGTTGTGTATCACCATCGTCAGTTTATTTTGATACCAAATTTGAAGTAAATCGGTAAATGTTGAGTAATTAAATGGCATAGCTTTTAATGTAACTAAGAACTATTTAATTAGTAGGCTTGAACAAGCCTCACTCTCAGTTGAATTTTACTATAGCAGATGTGCCGAGACATGTTTTCAGTCCCGCATTGTCCATTCCCCCCGCTTCTGCCCTCGTCCCCACAAGGTCACTGACTGTACTTGTATTAATTATCCTAAAACCACCCAGTACACTCAAAGTTTTTCCCCAGGCTAAAGAAGAGCCTAACAATCACACAATTCACTTTCCAACCATTCTAAATTTAATAACACAATATTTTTCATGTTTAATTTGTTTGAGATTGTTACTGTGATTTAATCTACAAAAAATAAAAATCTGGAAATTGGTTGACCGTGCAGGCCAACCCTAGAACTTCCCGCTTAGTTTGAATTTTAAACGCTTAAAAATGAGTTTATTTGTTAAAATACCAAAAAAAGAAAATTTATGAATTTTTAAACAACGATAACTTTTGAATGCGTCGTTCGATTTTCATTTGTAAAAAAGCATTCTACGCAGTTTTTAAAGCACAAAAAGAAAATGTACAGGTTTATATTCATTGGTTGATAAATCTGGAAGATATGTTAAAAAATACCAAAAAACAAAAATTTGTGAATTTTTAAACAACGATCACTTTTGAATGCGTCGTCCGATTTTCATTTTCAAAAAAGCATTCTACGCAGTTTTTAAAGCACAAAAAGAAAATGTACAGGTTTATATTGATTGGTTGAGAAATCTGGAAGATATGTTAAAAAAATACCAAAAAATACCAAAAAACGAAAATTTGTGAATTTTTAAACAACGATAACTTTTGAATGCGTTGTCCGATTTTCATTTTCAAAAAAGCAGTCGACGCAGTTTTTTAAGCAAAAAAAATGTATACATGGTTTTATTAAGATTTTTTCGCACGCTTCAAAGTTATTTTTAAAAAACATAAAAATTTCAAAAAAAAGTTAGGTTATTTTTTTTAATTTCTTCGGATTGGCTCGATGGATTAACTCTCAAATCTAATCAGATCTAAGTTTTGATACACCCTTTCGAATGACATGTCGTAGAATTCAATCGGTTGATTCGTTTTTGAGAAACTGTACGACAAAAATTTATTTACACACATACATCCACACACACACACACACACACACACACACACACACACACACGGTCGGATACCTCGGCGGGAATAGTCAGAATGGCTTCCTGGGACCTCAAAACGTGGAGATTTAATGAAAACTCGACTTTCGAAAATCGGACCGAAATCAATAACTTCCCTTTATTGGTAGCGGGAAGTTAATAAATATAGGCCCTAAGAGAAATATATTTAAAGCTACACATTGCGTTGCATTACAGATATCACTGAATGAAACAATGTGTTAGTTTTAGAGTATATTTAGAAAAATAACGAAATGCTCACAAGTATTTTCCTTCTGAGTCTGGCTTCTTGCACGACTCCCGTTTTTACTCGTGATGTATCAAGCTGAATTTTTACTATTGTAAATTAGTCTGTAACTTACAATATTAAACAATATATTGTTGGTTAAGGTGTCTTTATTAGGTGTCAAAAATATCATATATATTATTTTTCAAATGTGTTTCTTTGTGATAACGTCATGGCTCCCTTAATTCTTAATCAAAATTAATGATTCAAACATCATGTTAAAGCTTATGTTCCCCGCTATTGACGAAAAACAGATAAATAGCTCAAAATTAATGTTTTCGTTGAAACAATTATCAAAAACCTTTCATATGAAAGTTCAAATGATTCCTAATGAAAGGCGCTGTCTATTAACAATCAATTTAACTAACATGACAGCTGTTAGATCGTTTAAATTATATAAGCAAGTGTTATCTATAACGCAAATCAATCAAATTAAATCAACGTAAAGTGCGAAATATTCGCATGGGTCAGCTAGTGTTTTTATATTAAAAAACTAAATTGTAAGAAGTTTAAAAAAACTAAAAAAGTGTGAAAGTTCTTAACATAGGTCGACATTGTTCAAAAGGTCTAAAATAACTGTTTGTCGAATTTAAGCACTCTAAACTTATAACTTTCTCTAATATTTTGTATTAATGTGGGAAATATACGGATTACAAGGAATTTTAATGATGCAATCATCGATATAGATATAAGCAGACTCACTGATACAATTAGGGTATAAAGAATAAATTGTAAGGGAAAAAATGGTGACTAGATGCTGTTACCGTTGCTTACTGTGAGCGTTCACTGTAATGGTGATGGGAATTGTATATAGATAGCCTAATGAATTTTGTCTGTATTGTAAATAATTTCTTTTGTAGGAGATATAGGTTCCAGTTTTAGATCAAGTTTTCAAAACCGACTTTTTCCTCTCCTCATGGTTATGCATACTGATGTGTAATTAAACTAGCAATATTTGTATTGTTGACACATATATATTTTCGCTCTCGAAAAAGTCTTTAATAAATTAAATTAAATTTAGCTTCTATGTACTTTTGGTTATGAGAAATTCCTTGATGCGAGTCCCATATTTGTTAAAATTCGTTTATGGGCAATACCAGACAATACAAATCTAAACTTGGTAATTTAAAGAATACAGATCAGAAGATAAAAGATTGTTATAAGAATGATAATTACGTTAGCAACGTACTTAGCATTTATTTGTTTAACACCTATCATAATATTTTAGGTATTAAATACCACATTAAATACATTCGTTAATTAAAAAATTTATAAACAAATTGACTATGTTATATTCGTTAAAAATATAATATATTCTTGTATTTAAAATTAATACTTAATAGAAAACTAAAACTACAGACAGAATTATAATATTACATAATCGATATTAAATATTCCATGTATTAATATGTGTTCAAAATAATATAATTAATTGCTTTACACTCAATAGATTTCTAATCTCTATGATAACAACATAAACATCTTCTAACTTCTTTGATGATGATGACGGTATACAGTTGAAACCGGTAGTCCACTAGGACAACCAGGGATTGTTGACGATAAAGGAATACTAATCTAAACTAACTGATTATATTTTACAATCCTTATTACAACAAGGACGTAACAGCAATATGATCAAACGGCTTTTAGAGCTCAAAATAAAAATTATTATAATAAAGAGGTGTATTTTAGGTATAATATTCTAAAACAATGTATAGATCTTTCGCAAGTTTTGAATCACGGGTTTTTAGATGCCATAAATTAACGACAAAGGGTTGACTGTAAATCATTTCTAACCTCAAAGCCAAAGTTTGACACAAAAAGGAAACGTGATTGCTAGAGGCGCTCGGTGAACATTCTTCACATGTTCGTGACGTCATTAACGTTGTACCGGGAATACATTGCTGTTCCTTGATCGATACTGTTTGCACTGAGGAGATTCAGAAAGTATATCTTCAGTTGAAACTGATTTAAAGTGAATATTTAAAATAAACTTTTGTGACATTATTACAGCAGTAAATGAAAAGACAAAATGTGAAAATGAGTATTAGAAAATTATATTAAAAATGCCTGTCATTCACACAATAAATCTGGTATTACTGATCATGTCAGGATCTAGGTAACTGCTTCACCCACCAACTCTACTCGATCCAAGTGGTTCTGTCATAAAAAATGCCATTTCTATAAAAATAACAGAGTATCCAATAATATGTTTGCATTTGCTCCGCCGCGAATGGCCGCGGGTGTTTTTCAGCGAAGCGATCAAAGGACCGAGACCTCTAGTTTTCAAATAAGTAACTTCTTATTAGGAAACGTAGAAAGTAGGCCTATATCTTAAATATACGTATGTTTTTAGTATGTAAAAATAGTATGTATAAGAACTACTTCTGCTCAGTTTTACATAATTTTTTATGTTTCTTAAGATGATATAATTGAAAACTTAAAGGATTTAATAAATTATAATACATTTCTATGTTGGATATTTTTCATGCCTTTTTCGCAAGTAAATATATTTACCGGTAAAATACATCCGCAGATATGTCACCTGTTCGACAAATTTAGAAGTGTATATTTGGCAAAAGAGGGAATGGATTTGTTTTTTCGGAAATACCTTAAAAAATACATATTATAATAAAATTCTTTAGAAATAAAGTTTGCATATTCTTAAGTCTAGAGTAATCTACTTCTCTGAACTCTTATTTCTAAAAAATAATACTCATTGTTATACGGCTAGTAAACACAAAGAAAAACAAAATAACAAAAATCTACAAAACAGGGATAAGGATAGGCAATTACTTAGACAAAAAATATAATTATTAAAATTTTTGTATTTAGAAAAGAGACAACTTTTGTAGCATTTTCCACTGGAGGATTTGTCTCATATATCTTCTGGTAGTAAAATAGTGTTTGGAGATTTATGAATAAAAAAATGTATGGCATCTCCATACAGAAAAAGTACCATACCATACAAAGTAAAATATGTAAACAGCTTTTCAAAGTGTTACCACTTGCATGTTTTTGTGTTATGGATGAATACCATTGAAACCATCATGTGAAATGTTATCCCTTATAGTTACTAAGTATCTAAGTAAAATAAAAAGATTCTGTTTTCATCACAATAAATTGATTTTCTGGGGAAACTTGAAAGGGACACATTTATATTCTTACATTTAACCCTTAAACGTATTACTAAAGACCACAACTCATACCCAGACTTTTGTGGTAAGAGGGCGGAAGTAAATCAAACAGTGGTTGAACCGTTTTAAAGCTGATAGCATATGACTCTTTGGCTTTCGATTATTTTGCAACATTTTACAGCAATAATTAAGTAAAGCTCAATTGATATATAGAGTTCGTCAAAGAACAGTTGGAGTAGCAATGTAAGGTGCGTCATAGTTGAAGTGTTAAAACAAGGGGAACATAAAAAGCCTACACTAACTAGACGTTGAGATGTTGCAATTTAGACGAACCCCGTGTACTTCGATTTTACTAAAGATTAATAGGGGGATTCATGCTGTGTTAAGTATGTTAAACGTGGTAAGTGTGGTAAAATCGAGAAACTCGTTTGACAGAAGTGTGCTATTTAGAGTCGATAGCACAGTCGACTTTAACATGGTCTGGGGTCTGGTAAACCAATAGTAACGTCGTAAAACACTTGGGGAAGGCAATTTGAAGTTTCAGCTTGAATCAACAAAACAGGTTGTTTGTTATAATTTTGTGTTTTTCCTGTACTTGTTTTATTTGAGATGGAAAATAATAAATAATAATTTCGAATCCAAGAAAAGAATTCGGAAGGAATCGGGGAAACGATGGAGCAAGGAAAATAAACATCTTCTCCTACCTTTAATTTCCGAGAATCCGACGAAGTTTGAGATAATTTTCTTTCTTTTCTCTTTATTTTTTTTACTTTCCTCCATCTGGCAGTTGGATATTTCTATACTGGCAGGCACATTTTTACTACTGGAAACATTTTCATTTTAACACCTATCTAAACCATTTTAGTAAAGTACATTAATTTATACATTTTCGTGTTCAGAAAAGTACAGAGAATATTTCTGTGTATTTGATTTTGTTTGCACAAATATGTTAGCAAAAAGGAACCAAAAAGAGGCCTAATCTTGTTATAAATATACAAAAATGTAATATATACATTATTTAGTAAGTAGGGAAAAAACCTTTTTTTCAAACTAAAGAATATCGTAAGGAGGCATATTCTAAACTTTAGTCATTTAGCCTAGATCACGAAAACACAAAGCATGTTTCTAAAAAAGGCAAAAAATGAGGCCTAATTTTATCTAAAATATAATTCACAAACTATAAAATGCATAGGGTATTGCAATTGGTTCAGTCTAAAGAACTAAAAAGAGTGATGTAATCAAAATAATGTAATAAACTATATACCAAATCAATCTTTAGAATTTTCTGAGTACAGTAACAGTCTATACTAATATTATAAAGAGGTAAAGTTTGTTTTTTGTTTGTTTGTTTGTATGTAGGGGGTATTCTCTGGCACGACTGAACCGATTGAAAAAATAGTTTTACTAATAAAAAGCTACACTATCCCTGAGTAACATAGGCTATAATTCATTTCGATAAAAGCCTTTTTTTATTTCAATATTTGTAAATTTAGTCGGAAAAAATCTTAAGTTAGGCCTAGAATGATAAACCAACACATGTATTTATATTTATTACCATAGCAACTAATTGAATAAAATAACAGATAATATAGCTGTTACCTCCAATATTTCCATTAACAGCTGATTTCAAAATTTGAAACAATTATTTTGGTATTTCTAGCTTTTAAGTTAGGGTTTTAACGTGTAGACCTGAGCCTTGCTGGTTCTTTTAACCATTGGGGGGTTGGCGTGCGGAGCACGCAGGGATCTCCCCTAGTAATATATAAATATAATAAGTAATTTCTATTTTCTAAAAAGAACCCCTATGAATGAACCCATTTCATATTAATTAATTATGACAGTAATAAATTACTCGGGTATTAATATTCTTCAATTTATTATTTTTCAGCTAGTACAGTAATTTCTGGAACCTCGGAGGGGACAAGGCCACAAGGCTTGCTATCCTGGAAATATTTTTACTGTCAATTTTTTGTTATAGAAATCCTTTTTTACAAAATAAATATAAAATATATTAATTATATCAAAATCGTGTTTTTTTTTTACAATCAACTTGAACAATTAAATGTGGAGGACTTTTCCTTTCTACTTCTTGTCTTTGGCATTTCAATTAGAAGTTATTTGATCAAGAATACAAACTCACAAAACTATTATAACCTGAACAAAGATAACCTTACTGTTACTTTAGCGAATAACACTTTAGCACATTTGCACAAGGGGTCCTTCACTTAAAATTCAAATAGCAGTTTAGCGTGATAACACATTAAGCATTTAGCACAGGTTGCATGAATACCCCTAATGATGCAAACATTTTATTTTTCTTAAACTAAGTGTGAGTTTGGAGTAACCTTATCTCTGGTCAAATAGTGTTCAGCAAGTGTTCGTCGAATACTATATGCAATAACTTCCGAGTTCAACACTGTTATGATCTATAGAAGTGAGGGAATTATAAACTCCGGCCACAACGCAATGAATACAACTATTGTTAGATTCAGCGTCCGAATCCAAACATCCCTAACCCCTACAGTTCCCCGGGAGTTGGCACTTTGCCAGACTTAAAGTTCCGTGATAAAACAAAACTTCAGTGCAGTAAATGGACTGTGTAAAAAACTGTTCAGAAACAAACAGTTTTAATTGACAAACAATTGTAGTTTCACGGACAGTTGGGTTTAGTTTTAAGTTTATTCCGATGTCTTCTGTGCTCCGGAACGTTTTGCATTCAGACATTGCTATAAGGATCGGAATTAAAAGATGTATCAGTCATTTAAGTTTTCCAGTTCTAGGTCATTATAACCCTTCTTAGCAATTTTTCTAAATATAAGTGAACACCGAGGTGACTGAACCACCCCCTCTTGCTTAAAACACCAGAGCTGAAACCATTTTACCAAACTTAATACATTAACAATAGGCTATATGTTGTTCTTTTTACTATATATTTGGACTTACTACATTTTTAAAGGACACCTAGTTCGTTTCTAAATTAAAAAATAAAAACTATTGACGATACATGAGAGTTAGGATGAACGTCCCCTAAAAAATAACATAACTTTTCAAACGTGTAATATACCTAATAAACAATATGAAAAACATACTTAAACAAAGATCACACAGATATGTTACAAAACTCAACTAGAGTGCGATTTGTAACTAAAAATGGAGTTATTTTCATTTGAATTTATTTTATTTCGTTGGCATTTTATAATACATTCACATAAATACAATACTATTACAAACGATGTATCTACAATTTTAATTAGAAAGTTTAAGGGGAGCCCTGCGCCCTATCTTCCACCCTGCTAATGAAAGTACACTTTTATCAGAAACCAGAACACCTATCGTCATGACATTTTTTCTTTGAAACTGTGTTTTCTGGTGGCTTTACTGAACCAAAATTATTTGCCTTACTGAATAAGTTCTTTATAATACATTTTTTTTAGTAAACCTTGTTTAAAGATTTGTTAAAAATTAGTTTTACATTTTACCCCCAACTAAAATGTAGTTAATTATTATGTTTTTATAGAATCCACATGCTTATTTTAGGGTCAACATAAAACAATTCAGCTCTTTGCCTCAATTGGTTCCTGAGAAAAGTGTACCTAAGCTTGGAAAAACTCAAGTTTCGAACACAAACTAATAATCATGATTTATTATAAGACAATAGCGCTTGAACATAAAACATGTTAATTAAAGTGTTACACATAATTCAAGATCATTATACTAAACAAAGTAAATAGAATCGTCACTTTAGCTAAAATTTACTTTTTCTATGACGCTAAAAAGTGACTAAATAAGAATGAATGAGGGATTAGGGCCAGCACACTATTTATGAAAAAGGGCGTTAGACAGGGCTTACATTCGAATAAATTGTTTAAAAATATGCTTTTTTCTTTTAAAGAAATGTTTAGTGGACGGTGTATTAACGAAAACATTATAGCATGGTAATACAGTCAAATAGTTGGAACATTTAAGCGCTGAAGAAAACCTACAACAAACACTTAAGGCTAGGTATGCCGGTAAATAAATGAGCCATAAACTGCGATTTTTTAAAATTCGATATCTATTCCATAGTGTTGATAGAATAAACTTTTAACACAAAATCTTACAACTAATACTTTATTAACTACTAGTTATAGTTTGACTATTGTGGTTCGTGCTTGACGTTGAAACGCGTTTTAGTTAATAAACGTATTAGTTTTGAGATTTTGTTTTCAAAGTTTATTCTATCAAGTATATATTCTCACAAATCAAGCTCAATATTTATTTATATTTTATAATGGTTTACATTAATGTTTTTTTACAGTTCGTTTTCAATGTTCTAATGTACGTTTTTTGGACCTTTGGTCTACTCTAAAAATCTCGAGTAGACTAAAATATCATTCAAATAACTGAAGATACAGAAAAAATACTGCAATCAAACACTTTTAGGACCACACTAATCAAAATGGCGACATTGGAAGTCAAATGTTATACAATCGATTTTACTTTATTTATTTCATAACGTTTTTACTTTCTTTTACTGTTTTTGTTTAAGATCAATGTTTTATAACACTTGTATTCATACAGGCGTAAAATGTGTAATGTAAATTGTATAAATGTGGTGTATACTGATTTCCGCAACTATTTTAAATATAAAAATAGAGGAGCACAGCAAAAACAAGAATCGAATGTATCAGTCAAATGTTTAAAACTGCCTTTGGTAAAACTTCTAAATAGGGTCCTAATTCTAAGGGATTTAATAAAATAAATTCCTAATCAATTTCATTAAAACGTACGTAAACAAAGTTTTAATTATAGCTACGTGTTATTAAGTAATTTTGTTAAATGATTACAATACAAACTGCAGGACGTAAAAAATCACAACCAAGCTAGGAACACAAACAATAAATGGAAGTTAAAAAACTCCTGCAAAGTCTATGAAACTTTATTATATTATTATTTTCTCCTTGTTGTCCACTAATTAATTATGATTCAAATTACATTATTTTCTAAAATAAAGTTTAATGTTAAAACGAAATCTGAACAACTGAAAACTTTATTAACTCTAAAACAATACTATCAATACATTTTCAAATTCTTCACTATTACGAAATAAATAGAAACACAATCATAGATAAAACGGATAAATCCATCCTTAAATTTATATCAGCAGGTTTACTTTTCCTTCTTTGTTTTTAATACCTAGATCTATTCGCAATTGAACATAAATTTTAGCACTTTTGGACTAATGCCAGCTCAAACTGTAGGAACTAAATATAATGGGGGCAAGGTCTGCGCTTCTATAGTCATTAATTTAATTATGATGTCAGCAATCTTATCCCCCTCCTGATATTAATATAAATGGTACCACATAGAAGGAAATGTCTGTTCATTAACGATAAAATTTTTCTAAAAATGAATCTCCGCATTCAATTAAGTTTATAATCAAAGAAACGATTTTGTTATTATATTAAATTAGCATAAGCAACACATTTTAACAAATTCTTTCAAAAAATATAGCACACATTTTTTTACACAATTCTGAGAGTAATATATATTTTTTAACAATAAATTTGCCTTAAATGTAATCGTAACCTGCAAGTTGCCCGGGAGCACTTTTATGTCCCGGAGGAAAATTAATAAATTTTCCCAGTAAGAGAATTCAACTAAGTAAAATTACCTCCATTAAACAAAGCATTAACTATGAAATATGAAGGAATTCTATTTTGCAAAAAATCTGAAGTAATGAATCTGGTAAAGTGATTCTAGTTTGAAAATAATAAAATTAAAAAAGAAGACAGTGAATTATTTATTGAGACAATTTGTTTAAACCTGACGCAATGATGTATAATATAAAGTTTGTACTAACACTAAAACTACTTTAGTGAAAGTTTTACTAATAACTGAATCTATGAAAGATTGTAGAAAAGGTTATGCACTTCATTGGATAAACCGTTAAAGATAAACCAAAACAATAATGGTGGGAAATGTTTCTACACAATCAACAAGATCTCTAACACTGATTGTCTTGAGTAGTTTATAACAATTTCAGAAAAACTACAATTCGGCACATTATTGTATCAAAATAAATGTATATATCAAAATAGTTCATTGTTACTGCAAAGCTTAAATTTATATATAAACATTACACTATATTATACTGGGGGTATGTTTGTATTATAAATATAAATGTTAATCACAATTTAGTTATCCTTAGTTAAACTTCATTACAAGTAGAATTGAGGGGGGTACCAGGTCACAGTTACCAGTACCGTGGGTCATCGGCTAAACCAGATCAGAAACGTTCTAGATTTTTCGTTCCACAAAGCAAAACGAAACCAAAGGAAAATTTAAGCTCCATAACTGCACTTTAAGAAACATCTGAATACCATGGAATTATTCCTAGGAAATTTGAAATGCAGGTTATGTAATCAACACTGGGAAACTGCAGAAACATTACTATGGAAATACAAAGCTTTAGGGCAAAGAAGACTATTGTTTGCCAGCCCAAATAAATGTTCATTAATCTGGATAAACAAATTCTAGACCTAACCAAGGGTATAGAATTAACATATTTATAGATATCTTGAGACACACTAAAAGTCTAAAGGCTGACTAAGAAGGAAATCAGTTTTAATAACTAGTAATACTCACAATTAATTTAACTCAACAAACTTGTTCAGTTTTGCTGAAACGTTTACTAATGTGTTAAGAACACGAACCTTGTTACGTAATTTTTTTATATTGTAAAATTTCGTGAAATTATCCCTTATGCTAGCTAAAACAATTCGACTTCTCTTAAAAAACTGGATATATGAGGATAAATTGGCAATAAAATCCCTTTAAAAGCATCGGCGACTGTATTTGTTTCTACTGCAGTTTTCTTACAATAGACATTTTTATTTTACCACGGAAACTTAAGTCGAGTTCCCCAATAACAAAATAAGAAACTTTACTACAGTATTAGGGAGTAAATCAATAGTGAAAAGTTAAGTTGATTCTAATTTTCTGTTTATATTTGATTTATTTTTATAAAGATAATCGAGCTTGACTCGTGAAAAAAATTGTTACTAAGAATAAAAACACAGATCAAAATTCAAAAAAAGACGTTTATTCGACAAACGCGTTTCAAAGTCATCCTCAGTGATATTTGAGCAATATCTTAATTATAAATCAACTAATTAAAAAAACCTCCTGAGGTTGGCTGTTTTAAATGGGTAAGTGAAAAAGTATTGAAACACAAAGAGTCTCCAGAAAAAGCTTTCATTAAGGATGTAACCTACAACCAAAATTTTTTTTTTTTTTTTTTTGAATAATGATTCATTTATTCATCACCAAACAAATACAAATATTAACAAATTAACAAAATCAAAAATAACACAATTCCTTCTTAACTTAAAAACAAAAATGTACAAAATAATAATAAATTTAACGTATGCCTAGTATGAATAAATGATATAGGGGTCTCCTAGGCATTGCCTGATTGAGACTTCCAACTTTTCTTTTGATATTAAAAGAAAATGAGAAGGAAATAAATGAGTTCAGTGTCGCCGTGTAACCAGCTTAACAAAATTAAAGTGCAATATTTAGAAATTATAAAATACAAAAGAAACATTAACTAGCCTATTTAGTCAATAAATTAATTAATTAACACCTGCAAGGTTTTCAATATACAAAATAAAGGATTCGTACCATTAGAAATTATTATTAGAGCCAACTTGCGTCATTCCACAATTTTGATAAAAGATTCAATATCCTCAACTGAAAATCCCACAAAAGTGTCCCTAAAGATGAAATAAAAATTATATTTCATAATTTGAATACTAAAATAACAATATTTTATTTCTTTTAAAACAAACCTCAAAAAAACTGACGTAGTTCTAAAGAAATAGGGTTTTTAACCTAAAACTAAAACATCGGAAAAGTGTTCTTATTAATATACTGATGAAATAAACATGCCATTTTCTAATTTTTGGTTATAATAACATTTTATTTAATTTTAAACAAACGGCATGAAAATCTACCTGGAAGATCTTCAGAAATATGGTATCAATAGGGTTTTAACATAAAACATTAACAAACCCAACAGTGACTATTTTATAACGATGTAATAAAAATTGCATATAATAAGTTTTTGATTATGATGATAAATGTGTGTTTAATTTTATACAAACCACATGAAAATCAGCCCGGTCGATCTTCAGAAATAAATAGGTATCAATAGGTTCACCAGTCACCAAACTTATAAAGCTAAGCTGAATTATTCGTTTTATGTAAGTAACATTTTGTTATGTTTGTATTCTTAGAAATGCTTTTATATTGTATTTAAAGTTGTACTTCATTTATCTTATCTAGATGTTCTTTCTTTAAATGTTTTAGCCATTCTTTCTCTATGGTCCATAACTTAAAACGTACACTTAGTTTTTCATTTAAACAACCGAATAAATCCGATTTGCACTACTGTAACTTGTTACACACTTGCACCAACATTAGAATTACAATCATTTAACAAAAACTAAAGAATAATTTCTATGGCATTTATATAGTTCGATTGGCACGGGTTGTTGATAGTACAGTGTGTTCGAGCATTGCATATTCAAATATTTTGTTCAAAATTATCGTGATTGTTGTCAAAAGTATACGGTTTATAAATAATCTCAATTGAAATCTTAGACATGTAAGGACAATATATCGTGTGAATATTACATTACATGTGGACAACTTTAACTTTTTTGTTGCGCCCGCAGACGTCGGTAAATTATATACACCCTTGTTCTTTACTTATAGGTCATATTGTTACAGTCCCTATTTTGCATTTTCACAGTTTACAATGTGTTGTTATAGTCATATTTTTATATTTAGTGTTGATTTATGTTTTGCATTATTACATTTCGTTTTGTATTTTACAAGAGAGTTTGTACCGACAACGAACACTTAGGTTTTTGTACAATAATACGTGTACTTCTTAGATTTGTATCCTAATGGCTATTCAGGTAAAGATCTTCAACAACAATTAGTTACAAAACAATAGTTACAATAATGAGACTGTATTCTTATATCGCAGTCTCGCTTTCTGTATTTTTCTTATAATACTAAACCGTGTCTTTATTATCGGTAGCTAATTTATAAATCAAGTAAAATTTGTGGGAGGTGTAGAAGTTTAAAAATAGCCAAACAACTCTACTATAAATAATCAGTCATTAATACAATTATGTATAAAACTATAATATACTGTATACACTTTCTTAGTACTTCACGGTTTTTTTAACCCTTCATTGCATATAGTGGCTCTGTAGTAACGCTTCATTATGAAGCTTCCTAACGATAAAAATTGTTTTAAACAAACTTTAAAAATATCTCTCTGCTATATACAAACATCCCTGTCATTCTCTTAAAAACTCAAAAAACATTCTGCGTCAGGGTACAGGTCACCGCTACCCCCACCACACTACCCCGATCTAAGTACATCAAAGTATCTGAAGTGGTATTTGGTCAGGTATTTGCTCAATAATAGTATATCTATTACATACAATAATTTATGTCATTCACACAAAAACTCTGGTCCTTCAGCTCATTCGACAGGATCTAGGTCCTCGCTAATTCCTACATCCTAACCCGATTTAAGTGACTCTGTCCTAATCAATCGCAATATCCGTGATAATGTCAGAGTACACAACAATATTTTTGCATTTGCTTCACCACGGGAGTTGTGAGGGAAATGAGCCATCTCGTTAAAGGACACGAACTCCTATTTTTAGAGCTCTAAATGGACCAAATTTAATAATATTTGTGTCGTTGCAAAGCGCTTCTACAACATGTTTAAAAATATCCTCCATTGATCAATTTTCTCGCATTGTCTTACCAAAAAGTCATGAAGCTACTTTAATTTTTATTATTACTTTAGTTAACAAGTTTTCCAGAGAGAATTTTCTAAAAATAGGTTTTTTGACGAATGCTTTCTTATAGCCTATACTTAAAAACGTAAAAACGCATTTCAACAACTCTAAATTCTCAGCTGTAAACACACTTTGACCACATAAAACAATAAAAATAAATTCCTAGCGTATGACACCTGATTTTTTAAATCTGAAATAAATATGTATTGGTTAATTTGTATGATATAAAACCTTAATAATTGATTTTATTTGTAAGCTGATCTACATAATGAAACATTTCATGAAATTAAATTGTTTGAGCAGAGATGTTGGCGTACAAAGCACGCAGGGTTCCTCTCTAATCTTTAAATAATAATATTTTTCTTATACTATTTTATAAACCATGGGCAATCAGAAATATAATGCAATGCAATATTATACACCAGCATATAACTACATAACAGAAAAGTAGGTTTAGCACAGCCTAAGTTGAAATAAAATGTAACTACAGTTTTACTTCAAATATTTTAAGGGTTTCTATGTACATAACTTTAACAACCTACTCGTTTAATGTTTTTGATGAAACTATTAATAAATGTTTTAGGATCAATCGATATATTATTTACATAAATACCTTACTTCCTTGTACTGCTCGCAGTCCTGTTTTGATCACTTTCTATATGGTGACATACTTTTCTCCTATTTTTTCAGGCATTTTCAAACCGTTCATAACAAATTTAAAAAAATGATTTGCATTTGTTTAATGCGCGTCAAAAACTATAAATATATATACACACTCCACAAACATTAACACAAAAACACAAACACACGTAATTAGGCATGAATAATGCCGATGTAGTTCATATTAAAATAGCATCTCGCACACGTGAATCTCGACCCGTCCTTGTCTCAGTACTGATTTTTTCTCTGTAGTTTTATTTATTTTGGAGATTGAAGGGGTTCTGCTCTGATGATACTGTCAAACAATAAGTAAGGTATTTATGTAAATATATCCAGTCCAGTAAGGCAAAAAAAAAAACAAAAATAAATCATTATATAATATTGTTAGTTTTAAGTACAATTTGTATAAAATTCAGTTTTCTAAATAATGTTTTAAGATTAAATTCTAGCCTATTTCATTACAGAACATTAATTTTAAGCGAAAGGAGAAAGAAAACGATGAATAGAGTATGTTGTCCGTTGCTTAGCAACTTAAGACGCCATTGCCGATTGTAGGCGTTAGCTAATGCTTTGGTTGGCCTAATTGGAATTGCTTTTGATGTTTTGTCCAGTCTGCAGTTTCCTTTATTAATTAATACATTTATTTAAATCTTTCTGCTGTGTAGGAGTATTGAACTTTGTAAGAATACCTTGGTAGATTGTAGTACCTACATTTATTGTGAAACTATAACTTAACTCTTCCAATATATAAATTTCTAGATTATGGACATCATTAATGCAATTGCTGTAGAAAGGGAACGAATGCGCTAAAACATTTAATTAAAAAATTATTGAATGTATGTGCGGCGGTTCAAGGCGTTGCTATCGCAACGTAGCTAATAAACAGTAGACTAAATAATGTAAGAAATAACTTATCCCGCGAACCCTTGCACCGCTTTATCAGCTTGGAGGCCATCCTGACAGCTTAGCAGTTGAAGAGGATCCTGAAGACCAATTAATTAACGGGAGGTAAATAGGGCTGTCTATTTGGGCGAAGGCTCGCCGACTAGACTAGCGCCGCGCATACAAAGTCAAGAGGCCAGTATTGTTTGTGTGTTATACTGTTCGTGTTTATGACTTTCTTCGAATTATAATCTAAATTATTACTGTAGCTAAAAAACAGTAAATAATTTAAGAAAGTTTTCCTTTGTTTAACGCGAACTCTTACGCCAGCTCGGAGGCCATTCTAATAGCTCCGGAGTTGAAGATCGTGAGAAGGAAGGAAAGAAACCTTGGTACACAATCAATAAGCCCACTCCACCAAAGTTTTAATTAATTTATTGACATATTTATCAAAAATTGTTTTCGGAAAATTTCGAAGCGGTAAAACTCATAAAGTAGGCCTATACAACACATGAACAAAATTTCATACAAAAGTTGTAGGAAAATTGAGTTTCTAACAAACAAATAGTCAACTATTATTTTCTTACGATGCACTATTTAGTCTACAAATTTGTTTTTCAAAACGTGTTTTTCAAGATGGCGGCATAAGGCACGCACCGTTTAACAAACCAACCTAAATCCTTTTACAATTTGTTAATTTTATTTAACGAGTATTTATATTATAAGGAGGCATATTGTACGGGACGCATATAAATCAGTTCTGGGGCCATTAAATAACCCAAAAAGCAGTTGGTAATTGGTGTTCCACATCAAATGAACATTTTATGGAATTTAACGTATCGGGCTTCAGACAATTACATATTAATAATGTCCTGCTTTATTTATTTATTAGACATAATCAAAATAAATGACCCTAAGTATTTGACTAGAGAGTGAATTAACATCTTAATTAAATAATTCCTACACTACTACGAACACACTATACGCCTACATGTTGTACAGAAATATACCTACAGAACTGTGCGATATAGAGATGTTACGTCGATAACATAACTGCTGCTTAGTAACTGCTACTCTAGAGTAACAGATTGTACCTGCTACTTTATTCTCAAACAAAACGTGATTAAATGTGACTCGCGATTGCTGGTTTGTTACTTGATGTTTCGTTATATTATTCGTTATGCCCAAAATCTTGGAATTACCGCAGGCAGTAGGCCCGTTATGAGCGACTACCTGCTACGCCCTGATACTGCTAGCAGCTGCAAAAGTTCATGATTCCCACTTGTGATTGGCTGTAGCAATAACGGTTAGAGCATTGTTATGTGTTAGGACCAGAACATAGGTTGCATTGCTGTTATTGCTATACTGGGTTGTATATTATGTTACTGCTGCCTGTTTGTTTACATCATCGTTTTAAAATTTCATGTTTAAAATTTTTATTTCTATTTACATAGTACCTTTATTTTTATTTTTTTAAATAAATATTTACTAACATTTAAAGTATTATTTAATGTTATCCAAATTCTAACTAGCTTAATTGTTATGGTCAAATAATAATGGCCTATTCAAATTAAACCCTAAATAAATTATTTCAATTCAGTTTCAATATTGTTTTTATAATATTTTCTTTTTATCTTTTTCAAAATCACGACTAAATATAACAGTTATAGCAGTCACTGTTAGAACTATTACCGTAAAATAAAGACTAGTAACATCTCTAATGCAATATCGGAAAGAGTTTATTTACACATAAAAAACAAATAAATAAATTATGTTTATTTCGTATTGGGAAGGAGATGGTAGAACACGTGATCTGTATACAGCTTTTTTCATTAAAAATGAGATTGAGGAAAATAATAATATGTGTGTGAAAGTTTTGGTAAGTGATGACGCAATGTACGACATGCTTTATGACAAAGTAAGAGATCGGAAGGAACAGTAACTACTATAAATTACAGCATTGGTGTAGACACGACTGACTAATGTAACTGAAACAACGGGGTAGACTCTACAACTGGACATGGTGTCAGTGACATTATTATTATTCATTATTCTCCTTGTACACTATCAGAATCATAAAAGTAACATAATAATTATTAAGTAAAATAATTATAATAACAATAAATACTATACACAAAACTAAAACACAATTTACAGAAAACATTCGGAATAGAACTTAAACACTATTATAAACTTATACAACTAAACAATGAAAACAAAAATTATAATCCTTTCGGACACAACTGTATATAGAAAATATAGTTATTACTTCATTTAGGCTTTCTACGTCTGTTTTGAAACTACCCTCATGTGAAAAAAACAAACATAGATATTACTTATTAAACCTCGTGGATTAGAAAATCCGGGATGTGAAAACTTAGGCCTATATCATACAACATTTTACAACATAATAATTACAACATTTAGTACGACAATATATACATAACTAGCTAAATACCCGTGCTTCGCTACAGGGAATTTTTTTTTTTTCATCACTATGATTCATAATTAATTGCAATATTTTTCTCTCGTTTCCTCTCATCTATGATTTCACGAAAGTGAATTATAACATGTATTTTCAATTAGTTTGGTATTTATTGTTCACTGGCTGCCCGTCAATCGTCTGCCTCACGGTATGTATGCCGAATAAATTAAATCATTAAAAAAATCGGAGCGAAGAGAGTCTTCTTTTTCAACCTCTAAATCTACATACGGGTAAATCACAGCCTTAGCTAGATGTTTTCAGGTCACCCAGATACGTCTTTAATATGCGAATGTATAGATCCGATTGTTTTGATTAGCTTACGTCTAAAATATTTTCTTAAAATTAATAAGTGCCAAATTTCAGCTCTCTAGCTTTAAGGAAAGAATATCAATTAATATTTATTGTTTTATGGGTTGTTATTAAATTTTCAACTCTTAGCAGCACGTAACAAAATGTAAAACTGTTTCATTTTTTATTTTTTATTTTGTAAGAAATAAATGTACAAAATTTGAGCTCTCTAGCTTTAAGGAAAGTAAAAAAATAAATATTTATTGTTTTTATTGGTTGTTATCACATTTTCACAACCTATAGCGGCGCGTAACAAAATATAAAACTCATTTACTTTTTATATGTGCTTTTTAAGAAATAAATGTACAACATTTCAACTTTAAGGAAAGTAAACAAACAACGTTTATTGTTTTAGAGGTTGTTTCAACCATTGAAGGCCAAATATATTAATATCCGATATTAGTGTGCTTCTAGCGCATATGAGCAATATGTGTAACAAATATTTCACGTTCCTTGACGGTATTAAATTAATATTTATAGATTAGGGATTGTTATTAAATTTCACCCTTGATAAAACGTAAAACTGGTTTATTTTTTTATATGCATTTTGTAAGAAATAAATGTACAAAATTTGAGCTCTCTAGCTTTAAGGAAAGTATAAAAATAAATATTTATTGTTTTATTGGTTGTTATCACAGTTTCATAACCTATAGCGGCACGTAACAAAATATAAAACTCATTTACTTTTTATATGTGTTTTTTAAGAAATAAATGTACAACATTTCAACTTTAAGGAAAGTAAGCAAACAACATTTATTGTTTTAGAGGTTGTTTCAACCATTAAAGGCCAAATATATTAATATCCGATATTAGTGTGCTTCTAGCGCATATGAGCAATATGTGTAACAAATATTTCACGTTCCTTGGCGGTATTAAATTAATATTTATAGATTTAGGGGTAGTTACTAAATTTCACCCTTGATAAAACGTAAAACTGGTTTATTTTTTTATATGTATCTTGTAAGAAATAAATGTACAAAATGTCAGCTATCTAGCTTTAAAAAAAAGTATAACAAACAATGTTCATTGTTTTAGGGATTGTTTCAACCCTTAAAGGCCAAATATTTTCTTAGTTCGAATCTAGAAACATTGCTCCTTAGTAAATATGAGCAATATGTGTATAAAATTTTACGTTTATAAGCGGTATTCAATTAATATTTATAGTTTTAGGGGTTGATACCCCTAGCAGCATTTCACCCCTTAGTAGAACGTGACAAAATGTAAAACTGGTTTACTTTTTATATGTATTGTGTAGAAATAAATGTACACAATTTTTGTTTTCTAGCTTTAAGGAAATTATAACAAACAATACTTATAGTCTTAGGGTTTTGTTCCAACCCTTAAAAGTCATATATTTTAAAATTCTTTCTTAATGCGCCTATAGCGCCTATGAAAAATACGTGTACCAAATATCACGTTCCTGGGAGGTAGTTTTTTTTTAGATATATAACAAACAATACTTATTGTTTTAGGGATTTTATTAACCCTTACAGGCCAAATATTTTAGAATCCTTTCTTATTGCGCCTCTAGTGCTTATGAGCAATTTGTGTACCAAATGTCAAGTTCCTAGGTAGTATAGTTTTGAGATACTGTGATCAGTCAGTCAGTGAGTGAATGAGTGGGTTTTGGATTTTATATATTATATAGAAATACTAAAAAACTTATTTAATGTATCCTTTAAAAGAAAATTTAAATCAACACACTCTCACATTCATCCACACACGAGAGTCCCAAAATATTGTCCACATGTTAAGTTGTAAAATTTAAAATGCGCGTTGTATCATCTGAAACGTGTAACCAGCGCTTCAAATAGCTCAACAAGGTTTTAGAGTTTAAACCCCCGACTTAAACAGAGGGGTGTTATAAGTTTAACGTGTGTATCTATGTGTTTGTGTATTTGTCTGTGGCATCGCAGCTCCCAAACGGATGAAACGATTTTGATTTAGTTTTTTGTGTGAAAGGTGACTTGGTGGATAGTGTTCTTAGATATTATTCAAGAATATCTGTTCAGGTATTCGTTTTTTTTTAATTTTAAACTTTTTGGTACAATTTAACTTACTAAATATACATATATATATATATATATATATGGATAACGACTTTTTACAATAAGACTGATATTTATTACTTCTCATCAAAATAAAATATCTTTCATTAATAAATACTTGCATTTGCATATTAATATATTAAGGTATATTGTTAAAAAGTTTGGGGCGACAAATTAATCAAATTGCGTAAAAAAGTATAATTTGGCTTTGGTGGTACACCATGCTACGTACCACTCCTAAGTCTCATTCTATCTGGATTATGTTCCAATGTTGTATTTCCACTTTGTGTCAAGACTGAGTACTACTACTGACACAACAACAGTAAACATGAGGATTAATCCTAAACCAAAAAGTTAGAAATACAAATAATTGTTTCATATTTTGAAATCAGCTGTTAATATTGGTTACTAACTATCAAAATTACCATATATTATCAATAAATAGACCTACTATTAAATTATAATAAGTCTTATTTATTTTTAACTAGGATGTAACATAGTTTTTTTCTTATTTTTAAATTCCTTAACGCAAGTTTTTATTGGTTTGTGTGTGTTGAAACATGTGTTGGTTCGGTCTAGACCTAACTGAAAATATTATTTTGTACTAAGCTGGACATCCGCATCAACAGTTTTATCTGTTATTTCATTCAACTGGTTGCTATGGTAATGAATGTAAATTACATTCAAGAAGTTGGTCCATCAATCTAGGCCTAGCCTAAAATTATTTAAAATTTATTTTACCTGCTTTAACGGCATCATACATACTTAATTTATGTCGTTTATTAGTTTTTCATGATGTTGCTTATTTATTGGTATTACAGCTGTTAAGTGGTATGGGTTTAACGTTCAACTTGATCCTGTGAATTTGTTCCGACGAAATTTACAAATATTGAAATAAAAAATGTTTTTATCAATATGAATTCTAGACTATGTTACTCAGGGATAGTGTAGCTTTTTATTAGTTAAACTATTTTTTTGCAATCGGTTCAGTAGTTCCAGAGATTAAACATAACATAAAAACAAACAAATTTTACCTCTTTATTGGAACCAGCTGACTACTAATATTATTACAGTCAATAAACATATGTAATGGCTCTTACATTTTTGTTAAATATTGAGTATATTTTTGGTTGTTTTTATGCTCAATAGATGCTGCAGTTTTTCTAAAAGTAAATAAAAACACGCTTGTATTCCAATGAAAGTTTGTGTCAAAATTTCATTGCAATCGGCGAAGAACTTTATCAGATTATTGATTTTGAACAAAAGCACATTTACATTTTTATTTTTATAGATTATTACAGAGCATTTCGTTTGATTTAATGCTGCCAAATAGTTGACAAAACTGTGTATTTTTTAGTGTTTCATTTTGTGTACCTTGTTGTTGTTATTCTATGAAGTGGGTATTTTGTATTGTTGTTTACAACCTATCAAATTCACTTTACGCACCCATGTGGGTTTATTTTTCTCTTTAAGTGTGTTATTATAATATTGTGTAAAGTTTAAAAAAAATAATAAGATTTTATTTTATTTTATTTGTGGTCGCACTTTTACTTATACCTGGACAAAAAAAAGTTGCTAAATTGCATCCGAGCTCTGCTTGAAATTGCGTAAGCAACTTGAGTTGTACCAAATAAAGGCATACTGGCAATTAATCAAATGGTTGCAATTTACCCGCTTCACAGTCGGTAGCTTTCCATTAACGGATATTGCTTCCAATGCTTCCTTCGTTCAGCCTATTATCCTGACCACGCAATTACAAGCTGAGTGTGCAATTAGTAAACTGCTTCAGTTACTATGTTCGGAGACTTTAATGCCTAGAAACGATGTACAGTCATTTAACTGAATGGAAACTCTTAAGAAGAGAACTTTAAAATAGAACCTGTAGTTTAAAAGATTCAGGCAATAAAAGTGCTTTGTTACCATCATGGCAATGTGTTTCTTATTTATACGTTTGATTCAAATGCTAACAGTATAAATAGCTTCATATTAATTTAACAAAATAAAGAACTATTATTTTCTCTCCCTCAGCTGAAAACAATAACCTGGTTTGTATTTATTTTTTAAACAATCAGTTTACAAATGTACAAGTTTGCTTTTCAATTACTGGTGTGTAATAACTAACCAATTTTTGCCAGTGAATTATATTCCTTTTATGAACACACTTAAACAATGTTAAATAAACAATAAAATTAAAAAAGTAAATTTAAAAGTTTTAAAATAAACAAAATACGTGTTTGATTTTCAATTACTGGTAGTATTTTTTTTTTTTTTTTTTTTTTTGCTTTCCAACCCTCTTCGTGCCTTTCGGTTAACCAGCATGTTTTTTTTGGGTTTTTAATATTTTATGGTCCCCCGCGGGATTTGAACCCGGGACGTCTTGCTTATGAGGCAAGTACCATAGCGGTTGAGCTATGACAGAGGACAAGGGGTTATTTCCTCAAACAAATTGAGTGTCCAATTGGCGTACTATTTTTAAATATCGCCTTCGGTCAGGTTAACTGAACTTGACAAAGTAAAAGATTAAACTGACTTTTCCTTAAGAACTTCACTCGCTATACCAACATAATGTGTAAGGAAATAGCAACCTGTTTGAAATAAAACTTACAAAATCATAATATAGCTTACCTGGTAATTGTGTGTGAACCTATCTTTGTAGTCTGTTATATAATTAAGTTTCCTCGTATTCGTCCACCCAATGAGGAAGGAGTTAGTCAACAGTAATAAGTGCTATTCAAATTAATTATTCAGTATCTCGTTATTCACGGGGGAATAATTCCTTTGATTCTGAAAAATCTTTGTTCGCAGACGACTTAGTTTTATTATCCGATTCCATAGTAGGTTGTAGAAAGGGATGAATAAATTTTAGCTATTTTCGGATACTTAAAAATACATTCTTTAAGGTAATTATTTTGTTTGTAAACAAGTAGAAGCGTAAGAACAGAATAAGGAAAATTAAGGGTGTTTTCAGCTTTAAAAAGTTGTGAAACCTTTTAAATTGACCTTAAAGGCTGTGTTTTTTCGTGTGCATCATAATTGAAAGAAATCGCCGGCAACTCAATAATAATTAAGTACAAATGTATTATTTGTAATGCATTTTTGAAGGATTTTCAAACAATAATTTCAATATTTTAAGGTTACAATTAAAAAATGTAAAGCCTTCTTAATAAATTTAAAGTTATTTATCTGATTATTAATTTATAAATAGAACTAGAAACATTTACTAATGCATGTTTAACGATCTCGTTGCCTGTGGTGCTACTAACCAACCTACAAAATTTATTTACTCACAATTCCTTCTCTTTGTGTTCAGAATAGATTAACAGTGAGTGAGCGATTCTAGCATTGTCAGTCTTCCCCACTTGGTCACTGACTGTACTCGGTAAAGTTTTATTAAAATCAAACTGTACACTACGAGTTCCTTACCCAGAGTGAAGAAGAGCATTAATAGGCTATAAATAGTTTCAAGCTAGAAACAAAATGCGTCATTGCATTTGTAATAATTAGATAATTACAAGAGTTAAGGTTATCCAAAGCACTTCGTTAGTTTTTGGATTATTCCCTTACTTACTTCAAAAAGTGGAAGTAAACATTGGATGCGTTCTTTACCGCCAACCATCCCGAAATTTTACTAAAGTTATATTAACAGTCTTTGGAATGCTTTAGGTGCTGTACCAATAAACCCAATGCTGAAATGTGCTGTGCCCATTCGTTGCTGCAAATATTTACTTATCAAATATTTACTTATCCTGTGCAGTTTTAATGATGTTTCTTTTAATCTGTATAAGAAATAAAAGTAATACGAAAACAATTAAGTTACTATTGAATTAAGAATGTGAGTTTATTAAAATTAAAAAAATTTACAGCTATTTATTAGTAGGTTTTATAAGTAGAATACAATTGTTTATCTTCCTAACAATCAATGTAATTATTCGTTTAGAATTAACTGATGAGTTGCTTGTTGACGACATTGGCACAGTGAGCAACGCCATCAATTATACTATTCAAAGGTACCAAAAAATGAAAAAATTTTAAAACTCTAAAAAATCTTTCCCGCCCAAAAGGTGCTTCCAAAATAAAAAAATGTTAACTTCTGGCAATTTTCCCCAAAAGTTTCTCGTTGAGAGCTTTAATTCAAGTATAAGGTTGAGGGGGGTCCGATTACGGGAAGTGCCTAATAATTAATGTCAGTGAATCAGTGAAACCGTCTAGCTTTAAAAACGTTGGACGGAGCTTCCCTTCTCGGATGAATAGTGGCTAAATGGATGATTGGATCTTAAATCTGATGAAAACGTTAGTCTGAAATTAAATTTCCTACAACTTTTGTATTTAAAATGTTTTGCTATCTCTTACCGTTTTCTTACAAAACGCGCTCAAAGTGAAAACATTAAAAAAATCTATAAAATCTTTCCCGCCCAAAAGGTGCTTCCAAAATTTAAAAATGTTGATTTCTGGCAATTTTCCCAAGAGTTTCTCGTCGAGAGCTTTAATTCAAGTATAAGGTTGGGGGTGGTCCGATTACGGGAAGTGCCAAACAATTAATGTCAATGAATCAGTCTTACCTTCTAGCTTTATATAAGTAGAAACACCACATCAACACGTGATATATTTGAGCTGCGCAAAAACAGTGCGTGCACGGCGCGTTACGATCCTTCTTCTGTCGGTTTTTTCAACACTTTTCACACCACAGATCAGATTTGGACGGGTGTGTGAGATTCTTGTTGTTTTTCGTTAGTATTATACTAAATATTATCAGAGGGGATGGTGGCTAAGAGGTTGACTTATCAAGACTGCTACAGTTGAGTAAGTCCAAACCTATACCCTGCGCGCGATAACTTTCCACTTGGGACTTGCACAGTTTGGCAACGCTGCGGGTCGGCTCGCTACCCCATCCCACTTATCAAATGTATCCGGTTGAACGATGACTCACAACTAAGCTCCTAGTAAAATTACACTTTTTCTTCAAAACTTAATGAAAAGTTCATTATGACTATGCATCTTAAAGATAATTTTCTAACAAGAAATAATATATAAAAATGTTTGTAATCAGACAACTAATAGTATTGGAAAAAGGGTAAACTAAATATATTGTGATCGTTTTGCGGAAAAATTAACATTTAAATATAAAACAAATACTATTAACAAAATAATAAATTTAAAATAATATAAACTTTCAAAAATGTCGTTTTTAACCTGCTGACATTAAATATCTTATTGTAAAAAGTACAATACAAAGTACTTTTTTTTTATACAAAATGGCGGATTACGGCTAAACTAAGCCAAAATCGAAAAATGTTATACTACATTTTCGACTTACTTTTGCATGTAAAATCTGAATCTGCATAGCCCGCTACAAAATTAACTAAAAACTTTGTTAAATTAAAAAAAAATATGATTTTAGGCTAATTTTGTTTGTTTAGACAATTACCAACAAATAATGTTTTTGTCGATAACTCGGTTATCCTTTGACCTACTGAAACTACAAAAAAAAACTACTGTCTGTCGTTAAAAAATAAAAATATTTTGTCTCTTGTATTTTTTTTGTAAAGTAAACGGTTTTTAAGATATTCCACGTTAAAAATTTGTAACGGCCGCCATTTTGAAAATTATAAAAATAAATTCTTTGTGTTTTTGTTAATTGTAACATATAAAATGCTTATTCTAAATTTGAACTTTATATCTTATCTATTTCCAGAGTTACAATGAACTTTTGTAAAAAAACAAAATGGCGAATTACGGCTAAACTAACCCGAAATCGAAAAAATGTTATACTACATTTTCGACTTATTTTTGCATGTAGAATCTGAATCTGCAAAGCCCGCTACGCTTTACTGAATCACCCTGTACATCTATAAACAATACTTATAATTGTCCAATTTTAATACATTTTAGATATTTATTATCAGCAAAGTATGACCAAACATGTTATGATAAGAAATATTGAAAAATGTATCAGAAGAAAAAAATAATAATTTGCAATTTCGAAAGAGCCTTCTCAGGAAGTGCACCTGTGAGTCAGCGCGATAAGACTCATCCGCTCGTCTCAGCAGTGCGACGTTGCCGATACCATTTTCACATTAAACTCCAAAAATCCCAAGTGCAAAGTTATAGCGCGTGTAGTATAGTTACTGGCGTTCGATTTTCTATACGCTGCTCCTCGTCTTCTTATGTCTAGCTGGAATATAGTAAAAGCGTTAAGCAAAGAAACCCAATCTCTGTTCATCACCAAAAGTATATTATTTTTTAAAATAGGATATAAAAATGAGAATATTTCTTGAATATCTTTATAACGACCAATCATCTAAAAAATAATAATTAGATATCTTTAAGTAATGCCCTTTCAAACGATACCCATCCTGATGAAAGTATTATAAAGTACTTATGTTTTCGGGTATCAACCCCCCCCCCCATTTGTAAATCTTCAGATGTTTAAAGAACATGAATTAGCATGCTTCATATCGGTGCCAAATTTCAATTTTTAATTTTGATAATCTGTATCTGATCTGGATAAAATCTACTTTTCAGACAGTTGAGTGATGCTATAAGGCACCCCTGCCTTAAGGCGAGCCCCCCTTGTGGGGCGTAGAAGAATTTCAAAGGAGGCGTGAGTGTAGGGATTAAAAAAATGTAATATTCAATATTGTCAAGGACAAACAGTGCCAGCCCTCTCATTATTGTTGTGAAAATGACTGGTATTACATGCCAACCTAAAATAGAGCCTAGATTACCTCAAATAAATTTTTATTTAGTTCTTTGATTACATATGTTCTAATAAAAATATGTTCAAAATAAAGTTATGTGGCGTAATACTCAATTTTGTGTGTGAAATTATCTATATTTTCATTTAATAATCAGCCTAAGTTTCCGATTGTACTACATGTATTAACCACATAAGGTGGTGGTATGGGGGGAGGCGTGACCTTACATGGTTTAAATGGGGGGGGGGGGGGGAGCACAGAAAATGAAAGCTTGAGAATCCCTGCTATAGGTGATTCTGGTTTTCTCCTTTCAGGTAAGAAACCCTAAATACCATACAAATTTACATTTAATAAAAACTGCAATATTTGCAATAAACACAATAATTCTCAATAAATATAGAATATTGTAACTGAATTTGTATAATGTTTATACTTGAAAGAAGCTATAGGTGACAGTTAAACTAATGGTGTGTTAGAACAAAAAAAAAA
>JAGFPH010001089.1:228074-243420 GCA_018207615.1 Philaenus spumarius | reverse complement strand
AGATCCTAAACGCGTTTGTGAAAATGTATAAAATAATAATTCGACCACGCAGCTGAACCGCTGACGTGAGTTGAGCATATATCCAAAATTAAGTTTATAGGCCTTTGTTTTAGGGTTTCAACCAACAATTTGGGAAATAGGTCTGAATTTGGGAAATTCAGCTGAATAGCTGAAAAATGGTTCGCACGCCATTCCGCATATTGGGAGTATCTTCAATACACAAAGCATTGCGTGCTTCACACGCCAACCTCCGTATTAGGAGTGTGCACAATGCATTGCGTGCTTCGCACGCCAACCCAACGGTACAATCCACCACATGGCTTTTAACCGGGTACTTCTATGGTATTTTACGTTTTGATCGATTTTGAGCGAACCAAGCAAGCTATAAGGTCGCGTAAAAAAAACAAAATGTGCAGAATAACATCATACATTTATATTTGTAGAAAAAACTCAAAAACAAATTCATCTAAAAAAATAGTTACTTCTGGTCAAAAAACGTGCTTCCGATTGTTGGATTTTTGAACCAATATGTGTACCAAATTTGAACCAAATCGGACTTAAAATGCGGCCGCTAGATTGCGAACAAATACATATATATATATATATATATATACGATTTTTAATAACACACCAAAACGTGTTCTGGGGACCATGATCGGTGCTCATTTGCTACCCCCCGACCATGGGTCTTACCATAAGGGCCCATGCAATCCATTTGAAATGTTAGGTTTTTTCGGATGTGTGAACTTAATCTCAGAATGATCTCAACCAATGAATGGTACCATGTTTCTTACTTTACTCAAATTATTCTTAAATAATAAAAGATATTTAGATTTTTGTTCTGTAGGCTCTTTGACTTACAATATTTTGACAGACAAACAAGTGGTGACATCTGTCCAGGAGAAAAACAACTCAATTCCAGTTCTAAATATTTCCTAAATTCCAAATCGTGTTTGCAACGCAAGACCATAAAGTTTCAGAGATCATGGCATGACATCATACAAAATGGTATAAAGTTCTTTGTCATCTTAACACTGATCATTGTTCAAGTCAAATATTTTAAAGTCAATTGCACACATATTTGTAAAAGGCCTGCTTCAATACTTGACCCAATAATTTGATCATGTTTGTCCATCTATGTGTCACACCTAACAGTTTTATTTTACCGCATTTTTAAAAATGAAAAGAAATTACAAATTCCTCTCGGATACCTTCAAATAGAAAGTATAGAAAGTAATAAGACAATTTCGCGTTATTTCTTAAATTTTTGTAACTAATTACAGGAGTATCGAGATAACCCCCCCATATTCGAAGTTTGGCAGTTAGCTTTTTTGTTGGGACATATTCACGACATTTTGCATTATCCTTAATTCTGGGATTTGTCCAGAAAAGGGGCACTATGACACAGCAGCGCTATGTGACATCTTTATAGAACAGTGTCTAAGCGGCGCCGGCGGTGGTAAAGATTGCATTTATTCTTGCAGAATAAGCTACTTGTTACCAAAGTATTGGTGAAGCAATGCGACAAGATAGACAACAATGAGTTTTCTGCATAATGGTACAAGAAAGACAGCATGCTTAGTTGCAAATCTCGATAAATACATTTTATCTTCTTTTACTTATCGTAATTAATTTATTTCTGGACATGGAAACTTCAACGCTTACCTATACGAGAAAAGAAGAGAACTTGGTTCAGATTTTCCCTATATGGCGGATCACCACTAGATGATGCAATACATAATCCTTCGAGTAAGGCGAACGAGAGACGAAACGAGAAATGTCAGTTGACCTGATGTCCTTTTAAGAAGCTGATGGACAAGGACTCTTTTAATGTTGTTTTAAATTTTGTGGACTTAGTTTATCACCAAAGAAAACTATAATATAACTCTTAGTATTCATGATAAACACCCTTTATGAAGTAATGCTTCAACTTGACTTCCATACGCCTGAAGAGTCAGGTGAGGATTTTGTTGGATAACCCCTAAGGTATTAGAAGTAAGTGAAAGTTCTACGGGAATGCTATCAATCTGTGCTTAAGTCATATCCCACCTCGTTTAAATCTGGTGTTTCACAAGGTAAATGTTTTCGGAATGGCAAATACACATTATTAAAATAAGCATACATAATAAATAAAGTGTTAGATACACATAATGTAGAAACTAAAATAAAGTTATGAAAGTAAAATAATTTAGCACTGCAAAACATCTGTTCTTACAAACTTAGTTACCTGACTAGAAGTAAGGATATATTTATTATTCAGTATGTTGTCTACGTGTATTACTTAAAGTTCATCAAGTAGTTCATCTCTTATATACATGTTTATCAGTTTGGAACATTTAGCTACGTAACAAGATTATATGTGTAGCTAGATGTCACAGGATAAATAACTGGTGTTTGTGATTCAAGTTGAGCATCAGGATGTGAAGTGTATAATTTTGCTTAATTTTTGTAAAAGTACAATCTGGGAACAGACTTACGTGTCTATGTGTCATTCCAACGAAATATATCAAAGGAATTCGTTCATTGCTTTTATTTTATTTAAATTATTTCAATCTTGGGAGATTTTCCAAAAACAGTACATTTTGTACAAGTAATTAAGAAAAACCCTGTTTTAGTCAAACGTACTTTCTTTTTAAATGAATAAAAAATCATAAATGCTAAGTAGATCAAATTGCCGAATAATGATCAAACCTAAACTATATTAAAGTTGCTCAGTCTATAGTCTATTAAAGTTGAATTCAAAATAATCATTTTATAATTTCTGTTTTCATAAAAAAACATTTTATTTGATTAAATTGTTAATTGAAAAAACTTATGTCATATTTTTATTATATTTTACAATGGGGGTTCCGCCCTCTGCCCCACGATCTACACTCACGGCAAACTAATGCAAACAGATTACTCGGTTAGAAGCTGCATGCACATTAGGTCAGTAGTTTTTGTGTGAATAAAATTAATTGTTTAAATGTGACACATAGATTTTTCTTTCTTTATTTATTACAACATGCAAACATAGCTGTCATTGCAAAACACAAACAATTTGTTTTTTCATTCAGTATATTTGTTCATCACAAATAATAACATAATTTATCTCTCTATTATATAAACAAAGCCTGCCATTCACGCAAAAACTATGGCCCTACTGCGCATACGTCAGGGTTAAAGGTCACCGCTATCCCAACCGCCCAACTTCAAATTCAAGTGTCTCTGTCCTAATCAAACTCTGGCCCTAATGAACATGAGTCAGGATACAATTTAACGCTAACCCCCTTCCCATATCCTGATCCAACTGCCACTAACCAATCAAAGTAAAAACATCGGTTGCTGAATTTCTTTATTCGACAATAATTTAAAAATGATTTGTGTTTAACGTTTTTCTTCTTTTTACGTCTCAAACCGGTTTCTAACCTCGGGATGATTAAATATTGTTTCTATATTTCAGGTTTTTATGTATGTAATATTATTGTTAGAAGCAATGGTTTATTGTGAATTATCCACCATCTGTAAAAGTATACAATAATTTGTTTGCATTTATTTCGCCATAAGTATTTATTGTGTACTGATAGTTACAATAGTATAATTATTACAGTATCAGTTATCTTCAGAGGACGTGTATATTTGGAATTTAGAGATGTACTTATGACGATACAATATTACAATTATTAATCGAATGGCGCTAAAGTTTGTAACAATCGAAAAAGAAATGTTTAATCTGTGTTTAAAAATGTGAATGATTAAGTGGGTGAAAATGATTAAAACAACTTAAAATTTCGAAAACAAAGCAAATATGAAGAGAAATATAAGGGTTTAATATATGATGTGATTCAAAACTTTATTTTGAGTTTAAAATTAAACTAAATTATTACAAGTGGGAAATCATGATCCAAGACCGAGATGTTGACCTGGGTCCTTTAGAGTACGGTATTAATGCTCAACCAACTGAGCAAACACGACGACTCCAAGAATTAGTCAATGCTATCTCACTGGCACGTTTTACTGCACTTCTATAATTTAGTTAAATTAACCCTGGCTGATGAAGCAGAAAAATTATTACAATTTAGAAAATAACATTTATTTTTTAAATATAAAAATGGTTTGGCGATACTTTTTATGATTTTTTATGATTTAAATAAAAATTATAAAAGAAATAGCATTTCGAAAATTACGTATAGATTGTTTGCTTCTAGTGGCCTATAAAGTCTAAAAGATCCAAGTACAAAGCTAGAATTACCATTTAAATTCTATATAGCTCATAAAAAAAGCTTGTGATTTAAAAGGCATTAAACATGAGGCCTGCTTTAAAATTAATTATAAATGCGACATTAATGTTAATGTAGCAAAATTTACATAGTCAAAGCCAAAGGGTGTTTTTTGACTCGGAAGCAGCTTTTATGCCACGACGTCGCCTAAAATCTACATTTGATGTTGGCACAAGTGTGAGAATATTCGCAACTCGCTTTTCCGCTTGACTTTTGTTTGATTTATTAGCATGTTCCATATTTCTATCCTCGCCTCTCGCAGAATTGTATACATTTCTTTTTTTTACAAACATTTTCCTGCCTGATTACCGAGGGCAAATTTCCCTCACTTCCTGTACTCAGAAGGATGTAGGAAATGAGGGAAAGAGTTTGTACATTGTTACTGTATTCTCTCGGGTCCAATTAAAGTATAGTATATACAGAGTGTTCCTGAAATGTTTGACACACAAAAATGGTAATAGAGAATATATATATATAAAAAAAACAGACATGTTTATTCAAATATTGCATAAACACTTTCATAAAATCCAAATACCACTAACTGACTCACTCATCACGAAATCTCAAAAACCAGAGAACGGATTGGAATTAAATTTGGTATATAGCTTCCTCTAGGGCCCTGGTGCTCGCTAAGAAAGGTTTTTAAAAATCTAAATTTTAGAGGGATTTGGGGGGTTAAAGTTACTAAAAAAAAACACAACGGATTGGAATGAAATTTGGTATGTAGCTTCCTCTAGGGTTCTAGGTGCTCGCTAAGAAAGGTTTTAAACAAATTCGAAATTTTAGGGGGGTTTAGGGGGGTGAAAGTTACTAAAAATCCCCATAAGAAATATATAGTATAATATATGTGTATATAGGTATATATATATATATATATATATATATAGACACACATTTAACTTTGATTCGTTCACCCGTGCAAAGCCGGATCGGGCCACCTAGTATTTTAATAAAATTTAAACGTTAAGTTTTTAAAATGGTGGCAATTAAAAAATGTATAAAAATTTTACAAGTGACTGTAATTTAAATTCAAACAGTGGCAGTTCTTCGTAATTTATAAATGGGTGTTACATAATTTCTAATGAAACCATAGATAATGCAATGACATATTATTAGAAATGCACGATTAAAAATCAGCTTGATTTTTTAATCAAAATTAAAAATGATTTTTATAATGAAAAAAGATGAAATGTTAAATTCATTCTAGTAATCCGTAAAAAAATTTTATAAGTATAATTTTTTAAATGCCTTACATGTGCCGTAATGACGCTGTTTAGAATGGTAAAATAACGAGTACAAACAATAAAATGATTGTACCTGCCTTTTCTTGTTATATAGGTTTTGATTCGTGTGTAGTGTACTGTAGACCAAAAGTGCTTGGCTCGCAGTACATTTAGCTACTAACCAAACAACAACAAATGTCTGTCCTTCACTTTAAAAGACCTTGCTTCACACTCACTAAATTCTATTCTAAGGGGTTAAGCATATTACCGTAATAAATTTAAATTCTGCAAAAATTTGCTTAATTTGTTTATTATTTGAATAGTACTGTAATAAAAGTGCAGCTATAAAACAATGTAGCAATTTTATAATTTTTTTTAAGTAAACAATGTTAAGTAATATTGTTTTATAACTTAGAGTAAGTGCTGCTTTACGCTTGTCTTGAAAAGCGATACAACGATAGTGTTGAAAACTATTGTATTAGATTTAAACAATTTTTTGTGTGGAACCACGTTAATATATATATATTTTAAAATAGTTCAATGTATATATTAAAAATATCAAATTTGCATTGTTATTGCTTTATTTTTTATTGAAAAGCTCGAGCCCTTTGAATTAGGAGCTGCAACTGAATTTAAATTTCAATGTCTTGGATGAAGAGACTTTAAAACTGTTTACATTACACTACAATGTTAACAATAGTAAACGTGATTAAATTAACTTTTATAAGTAAGAACCAATCAAGTATCACGGAGATGCAGCAAACTTTTAAAACTCCGAATTTGCAATGGAGTGTTCAAAAATATATCTTATACTGTGACTTATTATATCTTAGTTGATTTAATATGTTGAACTTTTGAGCCAATCTTATACTTTTTAAAGGAATAAAGAAGGGTTGATATAATCACTTGTTATCCCCCGACTGGGATTTTCTAATCCACAAATGTTCCGCGTTTGTTTAAAGGCTAGTTTACACGGCGACATGTCTTCGTGTGTACACCAATGTCTCTGTCTATGACACTCGGTTGCGACACTTGTGTCAGTGTCGAAGTGTCCGTCGTGTGTACAAATCATATCTGTGTGTCTCTTCGAGTATATCAAGTTTCGAGCAAGCAGAAACTTTTCGCTAGAGCGAGGGTGAAAACATGACTCGTTTGTGGTCAAAAGAAGAAACCAAATCATTAATTTTACATATTTAGTTACTACCAGAACTCAAAAAACAATTTAAAAAGAACAGCTGCTTTGGAAAATTTGGCTGTGCAATTTAATACAAACGAAGCTGAAGTACACAGAAAACTAACCAATATAAGAACCCAGTAAAATCTATATCTATACTAATAATATAAAGAGGTAAAATTTGTTTGCTTATTTGTTTTTTGTTTGTTTGTATGTAGGGGGGGGGGGGTAATATCTGGAACTACTGAACCGATTGAAAAATAGTTTTACTTATAAAAAGCTACACGATCCTTGATAGTCCATTAGTATACAAAGGCTAATTCATTTTTATAAAAATATTTTTATTTCGATATTTGTAAATGTAGTCGGAAAAAATTCTTATGTTAGGCCTAGGCTGATTAATCAACAAAAAATATTTCTTAAATGTACTTACATTAATTACCATAGCAACCGATTTAATAAAATAACAGATAAAAAAGCTGTTTGCTCTAATATTTCCATTAACAGCTGATTTCAAAGTTTGAAGCAATTATTTGTATTTCTAACTTTTAGGTTAGGTTTTTATTAAAGTGTAGACCTGAGCCTTGTTGGTTCTTTTATCTTTTATTATAACTGCTGTTATAAAATATACGAAATAATTTGATTTAAACATTTACCATTGTTAACCTTCTTAGCTTTGGGGTTATTATTAATCCTACACATTTATTATAAAGACAACATAACATGATTATGTGCATAGAATGTACCAACGGGGTTGGCGTGCGGAGCACGCAGAGGTTTCCCCTAGTAATTAATATAAGAAAAATTAAATCGCACATTAAAAATTAAAGAAAATGTATTATAAGCGTCCAGTTGTTGTCTTCTTTTTATCCATCTTTAAACCATTATTTTCTATTTTTGCGTCGTCGTTTTTTAATTAAAACTAGTGGACCCGGCAATGCTTCGCTATTGCTTTATTTAATTTTAAGGGTAGTTATCAAATTTAATTCTTTTGACTTAAGTTATTGAATTGCAAATGGTGTTTATGTCAACAATTTATACAAACAATATTTTAAACAGCATATATGTAAGTAAATAGATATGTAACAACCGATGTTTGAATTAAATTATAATACAGTAAGCATTTTTCGTTGATTTTTGTTTGTGTTGTTTGTCAATATAACCTGAAAAAGCTGTTTTGGTTTTTGAAGAATAATAACCCGATTATAAATTAGAGAAATTGGTTGCAAATAAAAGTGTTTTGGTTCATTGTAGGCCTAACCTAAAATTATGTTCAGTTTTTGATCCATAACAGTTGTTTTATTTATAATAATATGTAACAACCGATGTTTATATTGAATTATAATATAGTAGGCCTAAGCATGTTTTATTGATTTTTGTTTGGTTTGCTTTTAATTTGTCAATCTAATCTAAAAAACTGTTGGTTTTGAAGAATAATAAACTGATTATAAATTTGCTAAAGTTGCTATGGTAATGAATGTAAACAAACATGTGTTACTAAGCATTTTATACGAACAGCTGTTTTTGAGCGCTATGGTCTTGAGTCCATACAAAAGAGGCTGTTTAGTTTTTTCCAAATTTGAAACTTTTTCGGGAAACTTTTCAAATTTTTCTTTATATAAAAACCTAGTTCGGACTATTACGAACATTTTAAAACAAAAAATTGCCAAATTGGTCCAGCAGTTCTCAATTGATGCGATTTCAAAGAAACAGCAATTCATTTTTATTATATAGATGCACGATACTACGACTGCTGCAGCACGAAGTTTGTTCATAGTGTTTTTTAAAGGACTGAATAAATTGTAAAATGTACAGATAAAAGTGTCGCCATCTGCAGTATGGACACGTCAGACACTCGAAGTGCGACACCGAGTTTGAGACACTGATCTCTAGACATTATTGTGTGGACACCTCTGACATTAGTGGCGACATGTCATGTGTGTCGACACTGAGTGTCGCCGTGTATACCAGCCTTAACACGCATTTCCCACCAGCGAATGCGGTTAACCAAAATGTGGAAATGTGGGTTTGGAAATTAATTTTAACTCCCCTAACATTAACAGTGGGAAATTGGAATATATAATCATTAAATCTAAATTGTTTTGAAGGTGTAAAGCACAATACGTAGAATCATTGTACTCTCAAGTAAATAAATATTAATAATGCTCGTGAGGGTTAATAAAATATAAATGCCTGAATACAAGTTTAAATGTTTAAAATGATTTAAGTTGTCTACGCTACATTCTAAATAAATAAGTTTACATTTAGGACACACACACACACACACACACACACACCCTACCAAGAAAAGTAAATTCAAATCATTTTAAAAATAGGGCTTACAATTGTATACGTAAAATTTATATCGGTGGCGGGTTCAGACTGTCTTCCGAGCTGAAGACCTCGCCAAAAACCAAACCCACAAACGATTGCAAAATTACTACTTTTCTGAGCTTCGTGTAAACAATTGTTAATATAAAAAACAAACACTTCGATAAAAAGAAGTTTCGTCTCCTAACACTTACACTTCTGACTACAATTTGTTGTTACTTTATCGTATACAACTATTAATTAATTAATTATCGTTACCGCACCTAACTTAAAATTGACAAATTTGCATACGATGGCCTAATAGTTTAATTGCTATTTCGTAGAGCGCAGTTTCCCTAACTTATAATTCCTGAAATGAAATATTTATATCAATATCCGTCTACGTCCAGTGAAAAGCTGTTTTTTATATCAGCAAATTTGAAAAGAAAGCTATTTTCACTGACCTTATAAATAAATCATAGGTAAAAACGATTTTACAAAGTAAAACAAAACTAATAATTAAGACACGGTTGAAATTAGGATTTTTGTACATTTAGTAATCAATTTCCTTCAAGTAGATCTTTTGGTTCGTTAATATTATAATTCATATTATGTTTTCTAATGCTGTGGTCATTAATGTGTATTTTTTATGTAAATAATCAGACTTATGTTCACTTTAAAAATAATATAAAACCGACGTCATTTGTGACTTACGTTTTTCAAGTTAAAATATAATTACAATTTTTAAAACAATTTAAATTTATTAAAAAAACTATGCAGTTCATTTCTAGGGAAATATAAAAAGATGTTTAGCACAATAATTATTGTTAACTTAACAGTTAGTAATCATTAATTTGTTAATTTCACCACAATGGTCATCGAATATTTATTTAATTATAATATCAAAAAACAATAAAATGGAGGCCAAAAATTTAAATATTAGTTTCGCAAAGAAAAAACTTCTTTATAGTCATTTTCATTACTCATTTAAATATAAATAAAAGCCCTATACTTCAAATTGTGTTCTTACTATTAAACAAATAAAAGAGCACTGTGGCGACAAAATCACACTGATTTGAATAAAAACCCCGAACCACAAAACAAGGAACAAAAACAATAACTAAACAACTAAATTGTAAGTTATGTTTAATACGTTACCCTTATGTACATTTCGATGACGTGCCATCATCATTAAACATAACTTACAATTTAGTTGTTTAGTTATTGTTTTTGTTCCTTGTTTTGTGGTTCGGGGTTTTTATTCAAACAGTGTGTATTCTTACTCACAAAAAAAAACACACACATACATTAGTCCAATCAATGAATGCATTGAAGAGTGCATGGAATATTCGATAATTTTTTACTTCATGACTTTGTTAGGAATAGTTTGGAGGTAAACATACTAAAAGTTCCCGCGCTTAGTAGGTGAGGTAAGGGAGGGAGGGGGTGGAAATGTCTAATGTTTTATATTTTTATTTATATCTCGGAAACGGTGCACTGTAGAAAAAAATTTTACGAATAAACTAGAAAGCTAATTAAATTTACTATAAAATTCCTTTACATAATTGTCGAATTACCATCGGTTTTCGAGATATACGTTATTGAAAAACATAACTTTCGAAAAAATAATGTTTACCTCACTCTTTTTATTACTCATTTTACTTATAGTGCCTTCCACGATTGTGTCTCAGAAAAATTGTCACAAACGAAGTTGTAGACGATTAAATTTCCTTCAATGTTATATATACTTTTGCCATTCTATTTTCAACCATTCAAAAGTTATCGAATTTCTAGCATATACGCTCAATTTCGATGTTTTTCTAGAAATGAGTATGTTGAGAGCCTGTTACGTTTAAAGTTACAGTAGTAACTTGCTGTCATGATAAATAATAACACTTTAACAATGGAAATAAGGTCATTGCAATTAAAACACAATATTTTATAATTGTAGCTTTTATTATTCCATGCACTCTACACCCCTCTTTTGAGCACTCATTGACTGGACTACATGTAATATGACAATACAAAATTTATTTCAATTCAAATTTGAATAAAGCATTGCTAAATTGGAATATTTTCAAACTCGTTATATTTGTACACTATGAATAATATTTTTTAGAACAACAAAACTTTACGTTGCTCTCCTGAAATTCATTTGGAGTTACTTTTAAGTAGTGTGCCCACTGCCCATACCCCACAGAATTGATTTGTATCATTACTTAAATGATAAAATCTTAATTAAAAAATGTCTTCTTAAAGTTAACAAAATACTATAATCGAGTTGGCGAAATTATGACATTTCCCTCCCCCTTCCAAAATATATTTCTAGATCCGCCAATTATTTACTTCAAAGCCAAATCATATTTTCCCTTATCACAACTATTTCCATTTCTATTAAAGTTCCAGAGTTTATAATTTATAGCTTAAAAGAGTTAAATCGCTTTTTTGAATCCAGTATAGACTAAAACTAGAATTATATTTACGTAATGTAGGTGCCTAAATCAGACTCGTGTAAGGTAATTAATTTATCGGATTACGGCTAATTGAAGCATTACACAGCTTAATGTTAAATCCACTTTATAATCTTCCACGAACGTCTGAGCATATAATATGTTTGTCTTCTTAACTCTGAAAATGTTTCGAGTTATAATGGTGGAGCACATAAATATTGGGCGTTTAAGAATCATGCACAACTTGAACAAATTACTCTCAGGAGCAATACCATCCAAGAAAAACTCTGGTCCTACTACACATGCGCCAGGATCTAGGTCCCCTCTACACCCCTCCCCACTCAAACACGATTCAAGTGCCACTGTCCTAACCAATTTAAATTTCCTTGAAATTATCAGAGTATACAATAATCTATTTGCATTTGCTTCGGAACCCTCTAGACACAAATAATATATATATATTCTACACAGACGTCAAACTGAAATAGAAAAGTTGATCGTGTTTGAGTCAAAACCTTGCGTCCTCAATTATTGACAGGAATTATAAAGCCTAGCTTCATTCCCTCTTCTCCTTGTCGTTGACTTGGCAACAAATCTGTAGTAGTGAAGGGGCACGTGACTGACTTTCTGCAAGGCATTCTGGGTTATATGGTTCTTACTTTCTCTGTTTCTCACTATAATATAGTATAGAGAAAGTATAGTGATCGCAAAAAAATCGATGTTTGTGGAAATGTCCGTTTTGGGACGCCCTGAGTCCAAAAAAGTGTTTGTTTACAAAATGTCTGTCTGTATATATACAAAGCTAGAGAGAAAACTATTCGATCGATTTCGAATAAATTTGCACCAAACATGTCAACTAAGCCTGTATAGATGCACGAAAAAATGGTTTGAAACATTTTGAAAAACAACCCCCTTTTTGGCAAAAAAACAGTTATTATTTTTTTATAAAAAAAACTGCTCTAACGATTTTGATAAAATTTGGCTTATTTGTAATTCTTAATGTACTATCATAATAGCATCATATGCACTTAACCCTATCATATGCAAAAAACCGCATCTTTCTAAAAATTCTCGTATAGCTGATAATAATAATAACTAATTTTTGGGGGTTTTTTGGCCAAAAAGGGGGTTGTTTTTCACAATTTTCCAAAACCTTTTTTCGTTATGCTGTGGTCTCAAGTTTTAGAAAAACATAGGTCTACCGATATGTACCAATAATGTTAAAGAAAATTTAATCTTATAATATTAAACAAATATTATTATTATTGAATTGTACCCATTAAAATATTCTATCCAATAAGTTCCATGGATCAGCTGTCGGAATATTTAGCCAACAGTGTTGGTACAATAATCAGCTATTTACTCTAACATCGCTAAAACTGGAATTTATCTAATACTCAAAAGCATTTCCATTACGGCTGATTTTAAACTTTTTAAACCATTTTTATATTTCTAAATGTTTAGTAACGTGCCTCCGTCTTGCTGGTTCTTTTAAAACCTTTATTATAACTATTGTTTTTCGTAAGCTTAATAATTGTATGTTTACATTTAACATTATTGGTCGTCTTCAGTTATAATTATTCCAACGAGTTTATTTAAAAGTACTATCATGTCTTATTTTATAGTCTACTTACGTAACTCAACTACTCCAACTCACCTGTAATAAGAAAACAAAGAAAGTTAGGCTTTTCAAAAATAATCCTTAAAGTAACATGTAACAAGTCAAAATTACGGAACTTTTATAATGTATAGTTTATTCGTCTATACAACAATTATAAGCTGTAAATATCCCCCCGTAGGCTAAAAACTTATAACTATGTAAGCGATCGTGACTAAACGTAAGAATTTGTTTCATATTCTGAAAATAGACATTTTACTGATTATAAAAAAAAAACTCGGGGAAATTATAGGAGTTAATATAGAATCAAAACACAAAAATTCAGGTTAAAGTTCAGCCAGTTTGGTTATGTTTCCCCAAACTAAAGAGTCTAAACAATCCACTGGCGAAAAAACTACAATTCAAAAAATATAATAAACGGTACCAGAAACTGGCACATACTTTCTCACAAACATATTTAAATTATTAAACAGATTCACTGTGACTTCATAACAGTATGAGGGGTAGGAGAGGTGATACTAAAGTAGGAGATTAACTAATAAATATTATTATCTAGAGAGAAAACTATTAGATCGATTTCGAACAAATTTGCACAAAGCACATCAATTAGGCCAGTATAGATGCAAGAAAAAAGGTTTTGACATTTTTTGAAAAACAACCCCTTTTCGGCCAAAAAACCCCCAACAATCAGTTATTATTATTAGCTAAACGAGAATTTTTAGAAAGATGGTAGGGTACATTAATGGCTACAAATAAACCAAATTGTATCAAAATCGTTAGAGCCGTTTTTTAATAAAAAATAATAACTGATTATTTGTTGGTTTTTTGGTCATGTAGGCCATGTTTGGTGCAAATTTGTTCGAAATCGATCGAATAGTTTTATCTCTAGCTTTGTATACATACAGACAGACATACATGCAGCCATAAAAATAGAAATTTTTGTAAAAACCACTTGCTTGGACTCTGGGGGTCCCAAAACAGATATTTCCACAAAATCTCAACATAAATTTTTTGCGGGCACTATACTTTCTCTATACTTTCTGTATAGTGAGAAAGTATAATGTGCAATTAAATGATTTATCTCTCAGTTGTACTATACAATTTTCCTGAAATTATAGTGACTTCAAATGATTTAAATTCGGACCATATAACTATTTATACAAAATTTAACTTTTATTTCGAAGAGGCATTTAACGTACAACTTTAAAAATCTCAAAAGAAGGTCCAAAGAGATCCATGAATATCAAATCTTCTTACAAATCCTAGCATTATCAGCACCTGAAATTTATCTGCCCTTAGCCACGCTTTTGCAGCAGAATAGGTCTTTTTAATATCCTATAATATGAACTTTGTTTTACTAACATAAAATTACAGTTTGGGGTTCACATTGAGTTATGTAAATCACTCTTTTGCTGACAAGAGATTCTAATGCATCCTGTGCTCTTATAAATGGACTTGTATGAACGATTTGGGAGAAAAAGCCTCTTCGAAATAATATAATAAACAAATACAAAACATTCTTTCCTGTACAAATATACCATGAATTAGATCTGGGAGCATATTATACTATTTACTACTTCTTTCGTCTCAATATTTCATTAGAATATGTGCAGTTCGTAATATTTAAATAACTTGTAATTACAAAAACTAACTACGTGTATATACTTTCTATACTTTAGACATATTTGTACGAAAAAACTGTAACCTACATTAAACTATAACATTTGAATTTAGAAATAATCAGTCTAAACTTTGTACATACCAGAAACAGAAAATGCCAGACAAACAAATGAAACTTTACGAAACATAGCAAAGCTGTAGTCAGGAAAACATTTCGGGGGGGGGGGGGGGGTCTGGTCAGGACGGGGTTTTGAATCTAAACCCGTTTAACACGTTCACTGCTAAGGACGCGCATGTGAGCTTGACACTGAACACTATGACAAGCATGCCAACACCATATTGGAAGTATTTTCAATACACAGTGAATTGCGTGCTTCGCATGCAACCCCCGAATTAAGAGAATTTTCAATACACAGTGCATTGCGTGTTTTGTTGGAGTAAAGTATTTTTGTTGAACCTTCATAGTTTTCTTATTTAATAGATCAGATCAAGCTCACAAGAGAGTAAGGCAGTAACCTACATCATCCATGTGTACTGTACGTTGTAGTTTAATCAAGTAAATAAAAATATCAGTATGCTTGCAATACACAATGATGTAAAATATGTTGTTGGATCCACTGTTGTGTTGTCTATTTTATAATTTAATTTGCACTTTTTAAACCTAGTATTAATTTTTACTACTAAATTTCGGG
>JAGFPH010001089.1:212818-223453 GCA_018207615.1 Philaenus spumarius | reverse complement strand
TATTCTAATTATATAAAGTGATAATACGACGAAATATTATAATTATATAAATATTATAATCATACTGTTATCGGAACACATAAACGATAGTTAAAACCTTTCCACCCCCACACCCACCGCACAGTAGAACAGGTCACTGATCCCTAGCCGGCTGGCCCTCACTCCGCCAAGCCTCTGGCTGTCAAATTACCCTCGTCAAAGTTTTTAGGCAACTGGCCCTCGGCCCTAGACCCAGGCGAAATAGTTGACACTCATAAATAGGCGACTTGAGACGGAAATTTCTCAAACATTTTTATAATCACAGACTGTTTATTATTTTTCGAAGAACATGTGCCCACAGTTATATTTATAAAAGTCTCAATATTTTTGAATGAAGAACTTTGGAGGTAATTGACGGTGACCCATACGAACGGGCAATTCCTTTTGTTACGATAATGTTAATAAACAATAGAAAACAAGGATTACATACCATCATGCATCTCAATATTGTTTACTTTTAGGCTTGAACTTAAAACTAATTTATATTCGTTGACATTAAATATTATTTCGTAATTGCATTCTCAGTAATTTACTAGAATTGTGTATAAGACGTCATCTTCTATAAATATAAAAGCCATTCATCACAGGAACTATAATCGGCAATAACAAGAGAGTTGGTATGTTAGAAGCTCGAGTCAAATAAGAAATGATCTCAAAATCGACCAACCAGAAGTGCGCTTAGTAGGTATAGTTTATTATTTTAAGTAAATCCATGATATTAGTTCAATTTGTTTCAGAATACAAATTTAACGGGTTTGAGGCACCCAGAACAAGTCCAAAGTGGATAAAACTAATCTTTCTTGATATAAATTTATCACCTTATCTCTCCTTTATGTAAAACTCTAGTAAGCCCCCGTGAAAAATCACAGGCTGATTAATTAGATACACATCAGAAATACATCATTTAAAAAACAAACTATTTAAAAACAATATTAAGTTCTACTTATCTAGGCCTACCTAACTTTGCTGACGGAGATTTTTAAGTCGGTAAATGTGTACAATAATAAGGATTATAAAACTGTAGGCCTATTTGTTAAACATTTTCATTTCCATACGTTAATATGTATTTAAAGAAAGATACCAATACTATCTTTTAATGGCTTTTTATTTCATATTGATATAGATATTATAGAATATTATTCATTTCTTCACTATAATATTAACAACTTCTAAATCATTTGATCTAAACGAATAGGTTTCTTCTTTAAATTTGTATAAACAAATATATTGATGATAAAAGTTTGTATTTATATACAGTTTATAACTTCAAAGTAAATATTATAACGTGTATTATAGCATACATTAGTTCTATAACTCTTATTTTAAAAAAATCAACCTTACAAGAAATTATAACTATTGAAGTTCTAAACATAACCCCAAACTATAATCTACACTGGGTTTGTTTAAGTATTACAGATGACGGGTGAAATCAGCTGTTGTATGTTACTCACGAACGTACGTACACTCGCTTTTATAGGAGTTAATTCTGCGTCAGAATCAAGTCACCGACACCACCCTACCACGATCCCAATGCCTCAGTCCTAATCATACGTAATTTTCGAGAAATTATCGGAGTATGCAATAATCTCTTTGCATTTTTTCGCAGCGGATGTTGGTCAGTGTGTTATACAGACACAATAAGAATAATTGTTTTTTACGGAGAAAACCCAAAGCCCTGCAAACTTTCCTTAGCATTAGGTTAGTCGGATTTCCAACGTAAATTTTCTAAAAGTCAATTCTTGACAACAAGGATTTAACAAATTTAGGTTTTACCAAAGTAGGTAATTTATTGTTTCAGATTCGAGGCCAATTCGGGTAACTCACTTTGGTTTTATTGAAACCACCGGTCTTCAGAGGCAAATGAATGATGTGATAATCCAAAGAACATGACAAGGCGAAGAAAGATATAATGAAACATTCACCAGCTGTAGGGGGGAGACTAAACAACGGTGAAGACAGATGTAAACAAGACAGGATGGCCGATATATTAAACATAGTCTTGAAATAGACTTCACAGAACTCAGTAATACGTGGAAGTTGGATTCATCAAAAAGAATTTTAAGAAAATTTCGATTAATCAATCAATTAGGTGTTGTGTAAATGATGTTTTCGTAGAAACTACTATCAAGTCATGAAAGTAAAATAAAAGACGGTTGAGGCAAATGTGAAACAACAAAACGGCGATTGTATGAAATGTTTAACTTTGAATATTTCCAATTCTTCAACTTTACAGAAAATGTACAACACTATAGATTAAATTAAATTCTACATTCCAAAAATTATTGTATGCCTTATTAAATGTCAGTGACCTGAACAAATGTAAAAAAGAACATTTAATAGTATTGATATTGCTTTGTAAATAACTTTAAAATGTTAATTTACTCAATGGAGGCTAAACAAAACCATAATTGTACTTTAATACTCCTCTCCAATGAAGTGGATTATACAAAAAATTTAATTTATCAGACACAAAAATAATTAGGAGGTTCTGTATCAAACTTTTTATTGCGCCATTTTCTCCATTAAACAATAAGCTAATTTTGAAAAGGAGCGATACTCAATATGGGTTAGTATTAAAATTATGAGCTGTCGTCAAATGCGCCCACAAACGTCAACATTTTTAACTTCATTTGTAATTACAGCTTAGATGTCCCAAAACATGACCTGAATGTTTCAAGTTTTTTATTGAATGGTTGCAGTCTTTATAGTTCCGGAAGATTTTGGACACCTATAGGCCTACATATAAACGTAGTGCAACTATAGTATACTGTACTATGTAACCGATCTCGGCAGAAAGCCTGGAATCGCCAATCTCAGAAATGGTAATCAAATGAATTTGTTTTACTTAAACCGTAATTATCATCATTATTGACCGATAATATTATAAAAGGATTCAAAGTGTTGACAGCAACACCTTTAAGTTAAAAGTGGAAAAATGGATTGCATTTTTTGTGGGATTTTAAACAAAACCTTTATAGCCTCCATGTATTTAAAGTCACACAAAAATATACAAAGCCTTCTTAATAATTTAAAGTTATTTTCTCGATTATTTATTAATAAACAGGATACGAAACACGAGATTACGAATGCATGTTTCAACGATATTGACCCTTGCGGTTTATTAAACCGGCTGTGGTGCTACTAGCCAACCTGCAAATTCTTATTTACTCATAATTCCTTTCTTTGTATTGGATGGTGTTCAGAGTAAGTGCTTCATCGGGCATAAGGGCAGAGACTTATGTTTTCAGTCACCCGGTTTCACCGCGCGCTAACACATGGTCACTGATTACAATTTTATCAAAATCTGTACACTTAGAGCCTAAAATTAATTCTAAGTACTTTCGGTCAATAGTATAAAACATTATGAAACACGTTTAACCATTAACAAATAATAACACCCCATAAATACGTTTAACCATTAACAATAATAACATGTATTAATTTATGATTTTAACATTAAATTGAATATAATATTTTAAATGCGAGTCATAATCTATTACTACCTCGTCTTTATTCCAACTATAAAATTCTGAAGTCCTATTTATCCCACTGAGGGGATGCAAGCACCACCTATTGCTTCCAATGTGAACTAACCCATTTATAAAAGATTGTGAACATTGGCAGAATCATTATAATACTTGCAAGTAAACAAACTCTTGCTATTTCTATAAAGATTAGACGGAAAGACGTTAAAATAACGTTAAAATAAGATACAATTATAATTTATTAAAAACTAAACAATTTAAGTAAAATGCTATAACTTAAAATAACTAATACATTTTTTAAATATAATTTCTGCACAAAACGGGTTTCTTCTGTACCAAAGAACGAATTAATAGTACGGCCTATTAGTGAAGATGAGCGTGATCATAAATTTCTAAAGACTGAAAAACTTTACATTTCCTTAAAATATAATAAAGCTATACACTCTATTGATTGTTGCAAATCAGATATCAGAAATATAAAATGTATAACAGAAATAAGAACAAATCCAAAATTGAATAATGTAATTAACTTGCTAACCTGTTAGAGACAAAAGCATTGCCAGATTAACTAGATTTTTTAGTAAAGTTAAAGGTGCTTATACAAGTTGTATATTATAATTACAAACTTCAATGTTATCGTCAATGTTAAAAACGTATTTTTGACTCATACTTGTGATTTTTTTCATAACTTCCAAATGAATCTCAAAGTTGAAATTTGTACTGAAGTTTGATATCATTTAAGGTCTATTAGTATTCAATTTTCTGAAATTTTACCTGGTCCCCTAACAAATGTGTTGCAGGATGAAAAATTGAAAAATCCAAGAAACGGATTTTTAAAATAGTGTATTTTTTAAGGGGAATATACTAAATATTATAAAGACCCTCTCTAATTATTAATGCACTAATAATTATTATTTTTTAGGGGTAGTGATATGTACTAATATTATAAAGAGGTACAATTTTGTTTTTTTGTCTGTATGTAGGGGGTAATCTTTGGAACTGCTGAACCGATTGAAAAAATAGTTTTACTAATAAAAAGCTTCACTACTGTATCCCTGAGTAACAAAGGCTATAAAATTCATTTTGAGCAAAACATTTTTTATTTCAATATTTGTAAATTTAGTCGGAAAAAATTCTTAAGTTAGGCCTAGATTGTTGAACCAATACATTCATTATTATATCAACCAATTTAACAAAATAACAGATAAAACACCTGTTTGCTCTAATATTTCCATTACCACCTGATTTCAAACTTTGAAGCTATTATTTGTATTTCTAACATTTGGGTTAAGCTTTTATTAAAGAGTAAACCTGAGCCTTGCTGGTTCTTTTAACCTTTATTATAACTGCTGTTATAAAATATACGAAATTTGATTTGAAAATTATTTACCATCTTAGCTTTCGGGTTATTATTAATCCTACACCTTTATTATAAAAAAACATAACATGATTATGTGTATAGAAGGTTCCGACGGGGTTGGCGTGCGAAGCCCGCAAGGGTTGCCCTTAGTACTCTATGAAAAGTAAATATATTAAAAGTAGATATTTTTTAAAGTAAATATTTAACTTTAATTTGAAGTAGGCTGTTACGCAACCTAGCGGATAATCTATTGCACCCTCTCTCCCCTAGCGCTGCCAACGGAGAATGTTTACAGTTACATCCCTTAGCTACAAAATGTTGCCACCAGAGTTCAGTAGGTCTTTACATGTTACAATCCTGTTACCGATAAATAGGCCGAAGCTACCTCCTCCAGGAGTAATAATTGTTTGGTTTTATTTTATTAGACGATCAAAAAAAGAGTTATTTATATATAGCCTACAAATACTTAAACTTTACGTAATAAGACATATTTAATAAATTTTATTACATACTTTTTAGTTATTGAAAAAAATACAGATTTTGCGTAAAAAAAACTAAACCGATACGGAAGTTTATTAAATAATATCTTTGATAGCCTAGGATATACAATTTCCTAGAATACAAAAATATTAAGTGGAAACTCCCTCCTAGGGTTAGGAACGCTTTGGTTTTAATTTTGTTATATCCAAACTGGTAATTTACCGAAGATTACAAACTGTAATTTTTCTGGCCTAATTGACTACACAATTTTATTTTATCTGCAGGAAAACTATGAAAGTTAGATTAGACAAATTACTGATTTTAGATTATATTTCAAAAGTTCAAGACTTCATAGTAGGCCTACCTGTAATTTTTACTTTCTCCCCATATACCATAGTATATGGAGAAAGTATTGTATTCGTCAAAATTTTCGAGTTTCAGTTTTTGGTGGAAATATCCGTTTTGGGTCCCCCTGAACCTAAAAAAGTGGTTTTCGGAGTGATGTCTGTGTGTGTGTCTGTGGGTGTGAGTGTGTGTGTGTGTCTGTATGTGTGTCTGTATGTGTGTCTGTGTGGATGTTATCAGACCTAGAGCCTAAACCAGTCGATGTTTTGATTTTGATGAAATTTGGTATGGAGGTACTAATTCACGGCATCTCCAGGCGTTTTTTCATTTTTGTGAATTTTTTATTTTTAAGTGTAATTTTCCCATAAAAACCCCTAAAATAACTGAAAAATCAACTTTTCTCAAAAACGGCTCTAACGATTTTGATTAAAATTTTATAGTTTATTAGGGACCTATGAAGTACTACCTAGTACCTATAAGTACTATGAACTATAAAATTTTAATCAAAATAGTTCGAGCCGTTTTTGAGAAAAGTTGAGTTTTCCGTTATTTTATGAATTTTTATGGGAAAATTACTCTTAAAAATAAAAAATTAAGTTCCTATAATGAGGGAGAAAGTATGTTTCAGTTTCCTGATACCGTTTATTCACTTTGTTTTTCCTGGATTGCAAAAATAAGTTTTGGTAGATATTACTATTTAAAAAAAAAAAAAATAGAGGTTGGTGAGCAACACCATCAAATTAAAGACCCTTTTTAAATTGAAATTCCTAAAAAAATTTAATTATTATTATTATCGTATTTCAAATAAGTATTTTTTTATTTTTTATTTGGTTGTTAATATTATTAACCTTTGTGGTGTATAATAAACCACAAATTTATTTCATTTAGTCTATTTTGCTTTTGTTTTCACAAAACGTCTGTTGCGGAAATACCCCAATTTACGTGTTAAAAACCTTCATAATTTACTTAAAGTTTCAAGCTTGTATTTAGCGTTTCCTAAAAATTCACTTGGGTACTTTCAATTCTAAACCCTTGAAATGATGTTTACAGAAACACGCATATCGATTTATCAAAATATTCTCTTAATAGGTAGGCTATGTGAAATACTAATTAATTGTATTTGTATTTGTAATTGATACATTTGTGTGGAAACTGAAGTACGAGCATTTTCCCACGTTGCCTTTAAAATGACAACCACCGGAAATAAAATCGACAAATATACTCACTCCCTCCCTCTCGACTTTAGGGGATGCGAACGTTTCCCAGATACGGTTCCTATCAATGATCAATGTAATATTTAGTTGTGACCGAACAATTCGAGGAAAGTACCTAACAATTTTAATTTCTATGTGTGCGAGCTTTTGTGAAGTGTTTATTTCTATTGAGGTTTGTAATAGTTTATAGGATTTTTAATCCAAAATAAGTAATCACAGTAAAATTAATGTTAACAGTAAAGGCTTAATGTGACTGCCAAAGTACCGTGTCAGTGATTTGTGTTTTATATTAGAGAAAAATAATATATACAGTAAGAAGAAATAACTGTAATTTTATATTCTCAATTAATTTTTATTTAAATTCTAATATATTTTCCAATTTCAAGAAAGGATTCCTTAAACGGAATCCATAATTTCGAAATAACTTCTATAAAATAGTACTGCACTTAATGTATGCCAACTTTTCTGTTTTTGTAATGTTTTAATTTCCTACACGTGAACAGTTGGAATTAAATAATCTCAAGAGAAATAAGCATCTACAAATTTTTAAAACGTTTTGAAAGAAAAGGAAAAGTAATCAATGTATAACTAAAAGCCAAAACAATGGTTTAAAGCTTAATAAAGTGACGTAGTGCATTTATACAATACCATATGAATATATTATAATCTCAAAATATAAACACTTATTTCTCCAAGTTTTTGTCTACATGTAAATTCTAAAAATGTGTTTTTTGTTTACAGAATTGTGAACTTATTTAAGAATTATTTGCTGGTATTATGTGTCGCGAATGAATTCTATGGTATGCATAATTAATTAATTAATTGTAGTATATAGGTAAGGTGGCCAGATTTCTAAGAGACCATGATGATTAGACAGTAAATATAAGATATAGCAACTCACAACTGTTTTTACATTATTAACGGTATTTTATTATTATTGAACACAAAAAATTAACATTACAGTGTTAACATAATCAAATTTGTATATTTATAATTTGGTAAATTATAAATTATAATGCATTTATTTGGCCCATGGGTTTAAAGTATGAAAAAGTTTTTATTTTTCCAAACTCACAGAGTCCTGAAAAGTATTTATTTTTGTTTTAACGTTGTCACTGCTGTGCTGTTTTTTATTTGTTCATAGAACCAAACGTTGTTAAAAACCAACATTACACATCAATAAAAAGCATCGCTTGCACTGTTTCAATCTTGAGTTGATGAGACTTGTTCTTTGTCAAAAAATGATTTAGTAGTGTGCAACCCCGTTCTATAGCCTAGAAGCATTTGTTCCAGGAAGACTAAGCACAAATTCTGTGAATTTTTTCAAGTTCTTGTTAGGAATATCGGTTTGCTATCAAAATGCGTGAAAACTTCAACCCACCGTTGATCAGCAGGATTTTACTTTAAAAGTTAATGTAATTTTCTAAGATAAAAACTTATATTCTACTAAAGCGTGACTTTTTGGCACCCCCTGGGAAATTTGGGTGACAGCAGGACAAAAGTAGCTAAAACGGGACGTCTGGTCACCTTAAGTATTGACCTTTGCTATGTTTTATTGGATTTAGATTTTGTTTACTTTTACTAAAAAATCATTTTACTTTGCAAGATTGACACATTTTGCGATGTAAATTGTACGGTTGAAATGTGAACTTATCACATACATCGAAAACATAATACTTAGAATTACAGTTAACGATTTCTTCTTGAATACAATACTAAGAGTCGCGTTTGAAATTAACTTTTTTAAATCTTAAAACTGTGCATTAAGGTTGGTAGGTCTTTAAATTTACCGTACACTATAAGCCAATTTATAACTAACATAATATTAAACAAATAAGAACGAAAGAAATCATTTTATGAAATATTTGGAGGGAATTTTTATGTTGTATTGAAAATACTTTTTAACTGTGACAATTAAATTGAACACTAAGGATGGACTGCTGATTATTTTTGGTAAATAATATATAATAACAAAATTATAATTACTTAAAATAATACCGTACTGAATGTAATAATTTCAGTATATTAAACCTAACCTGATCTGGCTTGCGTTTAACTTTTTAAATAAACGAAATACTATGCATTAACAGTCCCGAGGGCAAAATAATAAGTAAAACCATGGAGTTTTTGAAGTTAAAGTTACGCATTTCACGCCTATGTATAATGCAGGAGAGTAATAACAATAGACTATGTCACATGTCTATTTATTATTAGTAGCCTATTTCCAATATAAATATCTGAAGGGGGAAATTTATTATAAAATGCCTTTACAAAAATATGGATTATATTTTGAGAGCATCTAGTAAGTGTCTAAAAAATCAATCAAACAAATATTATTGCCACTAGATAAAATGCAATAAATACATATCTAGGCTATTGAAAGGAATAGGCACAGTTTTAATTTATTGACAATCCAAAAATGCTGGGCATAAAAAAATAGTTGAAACTTAATACTAACTCTTTAATAATTGAAATAAGAAAATAAGTGTGTAATATTTTCAGTGGATAGATCGACAAAATGTTACACTTCAACTTACTTGAAATATTTCCTGCAGGTAAAGTTTTAGTCAAGACTTACTTTTGCTTTAACTAACAAAACACACAATAATTTACTATCAAGGGTGTAAAGACAAGTTTAAAATAATTTATCAGAAATAGCCTATGCCAGAAGGAATTCATAAACAAAGATGCAAAACAAAATAAAAGTAGGCCTAAATGCAGTTAATTATTCAGGTTTGTTATCATGTTGGCATAAGTCTAGTAATGCTGTGTCAAAAAATTCTTTGGTAATTTTGAAGCATTTAAATTACTTTAGTACTTTTATAGTTTGAATACTTTTCAAAATAATTTTTATAGGCCAGAATGTTAAATGTAGACATGTTAAGTTAAACATTTTCCACATTCATTTTAAAATAGAATCGCCTAAATATTGTTTTATATTTTTTGATTAAATTAAAACTACAGCTGAGATACAATATTTCTGTTATTTACGACCGTGTGATATTATAAATTTGAGTTTGTGTTTAAACTACCTTGCTAGGCGAGATGTTTAAGGAAAGCCTAGACAAATATAGCGTCCTTTGATAATGTGCTATTGTTTAGGCCTTTACTAACTGAATCTGATATTAATTTACAACCAATAAAATTAATTATCCTGTACTTAAACTTTGCTCACAATCATTTCTGCAGAGTAGGCTATGATTTATAGTCTGTAGGCTACATGAATATGTTATACATTTATTTTTAAAGTTGGGTAAAGTTTGACAATGCACAAGAGGGGGTAGATTAGCCATAAACTATATTTTAACAATAAACGTACCCAGATTGCTGCATTCAATTCATCCCACTCTTTAGCGAGATCAAAACGCAACTCCACCACACGCCTTTTAACCTGGATAAACTCCATTATACTTTTGTAATTATTATCACTACTAAACATTTTCACAAGTAAAGCAATGACACGCACAAAAATATTTACCACCTGTCCGCCATTAAAAAGTTTTCATTGGATGTTACGATAGTCGTACGATTTTAACAATTCAGTAAAAACATATGATCCAAAGCTGTGGTGATCTGTTGTCAGTCTTTGCAATTATATTAAGGGATGTCGCTGCAAAGATTTGTAGCACTAATAAAACAATTACTGATTACACATATTCTTTCACAATTATGTTATTATATAATTAAATGTACTAAATAATGAATTGTATTT
>JAGFPH010001089.1:181511-199155 GCA_018207615.1 Philaenus spumarius | reverse complement strand
AAAAAATCACCACACAATCAAGCCTAGAATATACTGTAAGGTTATATTTGGGATTGTTATTTTTTATTTTGTAATAATTTGTCTGTTTACACACTTCCCCAGCAAGGGTTAATTTGACTATTCCTTATTTTATTCAGTCTATTAGTTAAAAAAAAATCAGTAAACTCTACTTGTGAGGTAACATCGAACAATATCTGATGTGATCAGAGAGGCTGAATCGGCAGAGCGTTACCACAGTATGGTAAAAGTCCTGGGTTTAAATCCCGGTCTTGGTCCTTGTTTTTATTTACTAAGAACTTTGATAAAAAAATAATGCTCAAAACCTGAGAAGAATCTTCGATAAGAATTTTTTAATTCCCACTAAATAAAACGAATTAATCAAACAATACAACCATGCGCATGCGTAATACCCTTTTGTTCACCGTGAAGTAGGCTATTAGATGTTACATGGGCTTCTTATAATTATAATTAATTGGAGGCTCTGAACGATTACCATTCCTAAAAGCATACACCCGGTTAAATATTATAATTTGTTGTTCGTAGGCCTACGAAGTTTCTTCTGAAGAACGAGTAATCAAAAATTATTATAAAAAAATGTACGTTTTCAACGACTTCTAACCTCAAAACATATCATGTAGCCTACATTAGTTATATAACGGTTTGAAAATATCTACATATGTTCTACGTGAGTACCACATTCAATTTAATATTTTTAATACTTAAAATATATTACACTACTAGCCGCCCGATCCGGTTTTGCACGGATAGACAAATCAAAGTTAAATGTATAATAACAAAAAATATATATCAATAAATATATTACATTATGCATTTCTTATGGGGATTTTTAATAACTTTGACCCCCCCCGGACCCCCCGAAAATTTCGAATTTTTTGAAAATCTTTCTTAGCGAGCACCTAGGGCCCTAGTGGAAGCTACAAACCAAATTTCATTCCAATCTGTTCGGTGGTTTTTGAGATTTCGTGTTGAGCGAGTCAGCGAGTGGTATTTCGATTATATACAGGATGTTTAAAAATTCTGGGAACAGCTTAATATCTCAAAATGTACGAGACTTATGGGATAGAAATTAAAGCAGTCATTCACAACCATAAAAGAACCACTTTTTGGTTAGTTTTACATTTTTGTCCGCCATCTTGGATCCGCCATTTGGGATGAACTTATTTTTTTTAAATGTTTAGGCCATCATGTGATACGTCATTTCGCTGTAGAATTTCAAGAGAAAACAAACGGTGAAATTTGCACATCCATATCTTTAACCGATTAAAAATGGCGGTCAAAAACAAGGAAATAGTGTTTTCCGATTTTTCCCCATTTTGGCGTACTATTTTTTTATTAAAATATTAATTATTCTTCTTTTTGTATTCAAAATTAAATAAGCTTTCAAACGAAAAGCTACACAACTGTATTTAATTCAACCACTCGAAATCAATTTTGAAAAAATCAAAATGGCTGTAACTAAAATTTTGTAAATACTCCCAAATATCGTTGTGTGGTATATCGTTTGAAAGCTTATTTAATTCTGAATCCAAAAAGAAGAATACTTAGTATTTTTTTAAAAATATTACTGCAAAGTGGGGCAAAATCGGAAAACACGATTTCGTTGTTTTTGGCCGCAATTTTGAATCGGTTAAAGATATTGATGTGCAAATGTCACCGTTGGTTTTCTCTTGAAATTTTACATTGAAATGATGTATCACATGACCACCTTTCCCATTTAAAAAAATGATGTTCATTCCAAGATGGCGGATAAAAATTTCAAACTCACAAAAAAGTGGTTCTTTTATGGTTGTGAATAACTGTTTTTATTTTTATCTCATAAGACACGTACGTTTTGAGATATTAAGCTGTCCCCAGACTTTTCAAACATCCTGTATATATATATAGATAATGTAATCTTAATTAGTATATGTTTACCGAACTAAAAATCCCCAGCTTAGTTGGGTAGGCGTAGATAAAGTTTAATGTTTTAAAATGTTTTGTTAAATGTTTAACGTATGTTTTCTTGTGTGTGTATAATTGATCTTTCAGTGAATTTTTCACTGGATTGCTAGTTATTACAATACTTGTTGTACATTATATATTTAAAATATTGAAATTGTAATCTTGATTAAGTAATTTTTTTTTAAAGTTTGTAAATAGTTGAGGTAGAGAGATCCAAATTCCGACATTTCTCTTTTCATATGTTTTATCACGTCTGAAAGCGATAACATCTCGGAAAGCGCCTTCATTTTCGCAGCATGCAATTTAGATACAAATCAGTATTGCAAAATGCACAGTAAACACGAACTATGTCCTTGCATACAGAGTGTTCACAAAGTCCCTTTAACCTTTTGTTAGTGAAAATAAGTTAATACAAATTTTTATATATCTTGTGTTGCATAACAGATTTTGTTTTTAATATCTGACCCTCTATGATTTTGGGAGGCTTGGGGGTAAGGGGTTAACAATTTCAAATATAAAGGTAGGTCGTGTAATACACTATTGAAAAGCTTATTAAAAGAGAAACAGAATGGCGCAAATCAGAGCTTAGTATCTTGCTTCGTTTCAAAGTAATGGACAATCAAAGTTCTGGAAATTGATATTGTTATCATAACATCAAAGTAGGTTATTAATTTGTTAATATTAGGAATAAGTAGGTTGTATGTTACTTTAAAGAACTTTGATTGTCCATTACTTTGAAACGAAACAAGATACCAAGCTCTAGTTTAGGTGTGCGCCATTGGGTTTCTCTTATACATAACATACATTAAAATTTTAAATTGTTAACCTCTATCCTTTCAAGCCCCCAAAATCATAAAAGGTTTAGATATGTCAAACAATTTGCCCTGTTATGCAACCCAAGATATATACAAAGTTTTATAACTTATTTTTAGTAACAAAAATAATAAAGTGGTTAAAGGGAATTTATGAACACTCTGTATATATATATATTTTCCTAAGTTTTAAATTATCGGGTGTTCTCATCCAAGTTCACAGTATTTCGGTCCTTTTTGGTTCGTGATCTTCAATGCAGTGTTGCCGACCAAGTACTAGATGGTCCAGTTCAAAGCTTTTGAACATTCGTTGAACTAAGTTGTATATAATATAGTCTTAAAGTATTATTTAGGCTAAATTTTATGTGCAATACTATTCGTATAAAACAGGAGTTAATTGTTGACAGCTGATTGTTTATATATTTTATTTACAACATGTGTTTCAAAAATTATATATATTTTATTCTCCCATGTAATTTAAATGGGAAAATAAAGAAATAATTATTGATGTTTACCACTACTGAATGAATACAAATAAAAATATAATATTCGTTTACGATTTGGATATAACAAATTTAAGAGCACTCCAAATGAAGAAAAAACGTTTAATCGATTTTTAGTTTTTCATGATTTCTTATTCTCATGTTCTTCCTCTTTCCAAAAATATACAACATGATATGGTTATAATTATCTTTATGTTCGAAAAAAATAAAATGTATGCGTTACCATGGAAATAAATGGCTTTAGAGGGCACATGAATTCGCTGTACTACAAACACTTTTATAGTGTTCATTTATGTACAGTGAGTTATTTTAAAGAACTTCGGTGAAGAGGAAGCTGGAAGAAATATGTATGCAGCTGAAGAAGACCTAGACAACCTCACTGTCCAGGAGGCCATTAGCAATAGGTAGGCTACTCATGAAACTTTGGCTTTTACGTTTTGCTCGTTTCCCGAAAATCCATGTTTTTGTTATTTATAATACACGTATCTGAAAACTATCCAAGATATATTTACTAAATTTTTACCACATGTCTATAACACAATAGGATTTTTTAAAAATATTTCAACAAATAAAAATTTATATAATAATAATAATAAGTTTTAATTCATAACTTTTAGGTTTATAATTTTTTTTTTAGTTTCTTGTGTACGGAACTAAAAAAAAGGTACAATTTAGAAGAAACAAAATTATGAGTCTATCTTAATTACAACTTAAGTCATGTGTATTATAGCTAACATTGTCGAAGATAGACATTTGGAGTGCCCTTAAACAAATTTGTTTTCTAGGTACTATAGTTTGTCAGAACTAGAATACTTTAGAGATATCCGAGTACAGAGATTATGACAGGTCAGATTGTTTAAACAAACCTAAAATTGTAAAACGAAATACAATAATAATAACAAATAAATGTAATATAACGTTTTAAGTAATAAACAAGCAAACTTTTTTTTCGAATCGGAGTAGGTTAGAAAGTTATAAGATTCAACTAGGAACATAGGGGAGATCATATACGTATTTAATATTTACAATATCAGAGGTTTACAGCAAGTAGTGTAGAAACAAGAGTTCTGGGCCAAATCTGACCTTTTGACCCCAGGTCACCTGACCCTTGCCCCCAAGGTCAAGATAACAAATTAATTGAGCGTGACTAATTGTTTAAGGTCACGTGACCCTTGACCAAAGGTCACCAGATAATAAATTGGCCGTGACGCGATAACAAATTGAGCGTGACTAATTGTTTTTACGGTCGATCGAGCGTGTAATCGTAATAAATTGAGCGTGACTAATTGTTTTTACGGTCGATCGAGCGTGTAATCGTAATATATACGGGTCGTTGATAAAAAGTTACGGTTCGTTCGATTGACGTCGGTATCGAATAGATTCTTGGAATCTATCGATTTCTAAGAATCGTATACGTGTTGACGCCAATAGTTCTGGTTCGTTAAGAAAATGTTACGGGTGTCTGGTAAAAATATACGGGTCGTTAATAAACAGTTATGGTTCGTTCGATTGACGTTAGTAGATGTCTATAAATACTGTTGAGTCTTGAATACGAACATCATTCTGTGATTATTTCGCTTCTGTTCTACAGTTACAACAGTAAGTATCTTAGTCTTAGTTAACTTATGTGAAACATAAAAAGTACTTTGAATTCTTTTTAAAATTAATTCTTATTATTCCAGAATATCATTTTTGAAGACTCGAGTTTAATTATCGCACATTAGGATTTAGAAGAAAAACTTTCATCTCAATAATTTACAGTAAATGTCTTGTTGTTTTCTTTAATTCTGTTTGCGAATTAACAAAAATATAGTTACGTTAGTTTAGTTGTAAATGTATGAATGCAAATTATTTTAAGTATTGTAAAAATATTTATCGTGGTTAATTGAAATACATCTAACTTATGATTTCAGAAATCATTATGTATAATAAATTAGGATTTTTCAAACTTACTAAAAACGCATTTGCTCCTCTTAAATCATCGGTTCAAGCTGCAGGATTAGATTTAAGAAGTGCATATGATTATATTGTGCCTAAACATGATAAGCAATTAATTAAAACCGACTTAGCTATTATTATTCCAGAACAATGTTATGGGAGAATTGCACCCAGATCTGGTTTAGCTTTAAATCATTCCATTGATGTGATGGCTGGGGTTATTGATAGAGATTATCGAGGAAATGTCTGTGTGATATTATTTAATCATTCCGATCAAGATTTTTCTGTAAAACAAGGTGATAAGATAGCGCAAATAATATGCGAAGTTATTAAATATCCAGACATTATAGAATTAGATGTAATAGACTTTACCGATAGAAATATTAGTGGATTTGGTTCAACCGGTGTGTAAAAAAAAACAATTTCTTTTTTGGTTGTAATTGTTGTTTTTGTTTTTTATAGTAATGGAGTTTGAAAATAATGATAATGCATCGTCTGCGCCAGCTGCTTCAAGCAGCAGATTCAACATTTATTGGTTGTTGGAGTCTCTTTGCATAATCGGGTTGAACACAGTTAACGCCTGGGAGTCTGTAATGAGCAATTTAAAATCGTATGTAAATGAAACGGACGTAGAGATGTTAAGTATTTATGATAGTCTTAAAAATGTGTGCGAATATTTAAAATACAATGTGGGTATGGATGAAAATTCGCAATTGAAATGTTTAGCAGTTAGAGATAGTCAGTTTAATTTTAAAGAGTTAGTTGCGTTTTTACAAAATTTGTTAACCACCAGTGAAATTAAAGACAAGGTATTTTCTCCTCAAGCATCTCATTGTATAATTCAAATTATACGTTCTATTTTGTATAAGCAGCAACAACAGCAAGAACAACCAAAAAAGAAAAAATCAAAATTAAGTAAAAGAAAATTAAGTTCTGACGAATCATCAGATTCTGATAATGATTGCGACGAGTTTGATAAATTATTTAACGTGAAAGGTACAAATAAAAAACGAAAAAATAAGGATGTGCCTATAAAGCAGTTATTGCAAATAAATTCGGAAAAGATAAAGAAAATAATGAAATCTCCGGGTGAAACAGGTTCATATTTAATAAAAATTGAAGTAACGGATATGAAGGATTTAAGAAATACACCTGAGAAACTATTTTGGACAAAGGTTCATAAAAAAGCTTATTTTGTGACAGATGAAGAATCAGAATCTGAAGATGTTATTGAGTCAATTGATAACATTTTATTAAAAGTCGGAAAGAAACTTTCCAAAATTCCAAATGTTCAAATCGAAAAAATTAATAATAATAAAAATACATACGGTGGATTTTAAAAATGGTTCATATTCGTTATATTATTTAGTATGGCTTTGAAACAATGATTTTTATGTATTTCAGATTAAATAATGAATAGACAATTTGAAGATTCGTCAGATGAAAATTTTCGAAAAAAACGTATAAGATTAGAAAAAATTGAAGTATACAATGAGTTTATTGAATTGGAGAAAGCTTTTAAAGGAAATCTTAAAACATTTTATTTGAAACACAATATACATGATATTAAGGATATCTGTTTGTTATTAGTATATTATAAAAATGAAATAAAACACGTTATTGAAACATGTGTGCAACAATATGATGCGTTAAAATTTAATTTAAATATTGAATGCGTTTATGTTAAACCATTTACAAATGAAAATCAAGATAGGTGCTTTAAAACTAAAAGTTTAATTGTTTATAGATCTACAAATGTAGATAATATTTTGGAAATGGCATTTTCAAAAATCTGTCAGGAAGAGTCTGAGTATCAAGGGAAAGGTTCAGGTTGGACACTTTATTCAATCGACGGTATTTTATTAAGATTCAATAAATATCATCCTTTGAGAGGAAGTTCGTTTTTACCTCTTCCAGTGTCTATTGTAAATAAAAAAGCAGTGATAAATGTTCAAAACTATGATGATAACTATTGTTTTAGGTGGGCGATTTTAAGTAGATATGTAAAAGATAAACCCGCTAGATTAACTTCCAAATATTTTGAATTAGCAAATAAATTTAACTTTGATGGTATCGATTTTCCTACACCTATAGCACAAATAGATAGGTTTGAAAAAAATAACAAAAACATTTCAGTAAATATTTATGGTCTTACTGAAAAAGACATAGTATATCCTCTTAGAGTCGCTGATATCGAAAAAGAAAATCATTTTGATTTATTATTGCTGACGAATGATAAGAAAATTACACATTATTGTTATATAAGTAATTTTTCTAGATTAATTAGTGCACAGTTAAATAAAATGACTGGCGCAGCATCTATATGCAAAAGATGTTTTACATTTTACAAAGGTAAAAATAAAGAAATTAAATTAAAAGAACATTTAGAAAAATGTTGGTCAAATAAACCTATACGAGCTATTATGCCCGATCCTGATTATGAATCAAGTTCAGTTTTGAAATTTAAAAATCATCATCATAGCTTTCCAGTTCCTATTGTAATTTATGCTGATTTTGAATGTTTACTGAAAGTTAAAAATGAAAGATTATCAAAATATACTTTTGTTCATGATATACATGAACCTATGAGTTTTTGTGTGTATATTGTAACTGATGCAAATGTTTTACCAATAGAAATTATTGAAAAATTACCAACAGAACCTTATATTTATAGAGGAAAAGATGCTGCTAAGAAGTTTATGGATTATGTAATTGAATTAGCAAATTTTATAGGTAAATTGTTTAAAAGTATTAAAAAATCAATGTTACCACTTACTGAAGAAGAAATATACAAATGTAAAACTGCAAAAAATTGTGAAATGTGTAATCGTTCATTTACATTGTTACATCCTTACGTACGAGATCATTGTCATTTAACGGGGAAATTTCGATCAATTTTATGTAATGACTGTAATTTAAAAAGACAGAATCAAAAGTATTTACCGATATTCATTCACGGCAGTTCAAATTACGATTCTCATTTTATTATAAAACAATTAGGATGTGATTCACAAAACATCAGTATAATACCGAATTCAACAGAAAAATATGTTTCATTTTCTAAACACACAACTAATGGCGTAGTTTTGAGATTTATTGATACATTCAGGTTTTTAAATACTAGTTTGAGCACTTTAGCAGGTCACTTAAAACCTGATCAGTTTTTTCAAACTAAAAAATTCTTTCTAGATGAAGATTTACCGTTTGTTACAAGAAAAGGTGTATATCCCTATGAATATACCAGTTCTTGGGACAAACTTGATGAAATTCAGTTGCCCTCAAAAGATTGTTTTCACAATAGTATACAAGATTGTGACATTAGCGATGAAGATTATACATTTGCAGTAAATGTTTATGATCATTTCAAATGTAAAACATTAGGAGAGTATAGTGATTTGTATCTAAAAATTGATGTACTGTTATTAAGTGATATATTTGAAAACTTTCGCGCATTGTGTATCAATAATTATAATTTGGATTGCGCGCACTATCTTACATTACCAAGTTTTACATTTGATGCAATGCTAAAGTTTACGAATATTGAACTTGACTTGTTTACTGATTATGATAAATATTTGTTTATAGAAAGAGGGATAAGATGTGGCATAACGTTATGTGTTAAACGATATGCGAAAGCTAACAACCCGTATTTAAAAAGTCATTACAATCCAAACGAACCCAATTCTTATTTAATGTACATTGACTGTAACAACCTTTATGGTTGGGCAATGTGTAAACCAATGCCTAAAAATGGTTTTAAATGGGAAAAAAATGTTGAAAATTTCGATGTCATGTCAGTAGAGAACGATGGACCAAAAGGTTATATACTTGAAGTAGATGTAGAATATCCGGATACTTATCATAACGATCACAATGAATTCCCATTTTTAGCGGAAAATAAATGTCCGCCTAATGAAAAATTTAAAAAATTGTTAACAACTTTGGAAAATAAAACTAACTATATTGTACATTATGTAAATTTAAAACAAGCTATCGCAAATGGTTTAGTTTTAAAGAAAATACATAGGATATTGAAATTCAATCAAGATGTTTGGTTGGAACCCTATATTATGTTTAATACTAACAAAAGGAAAGAAGCAAAAAATACTTTTGAAAAAGAATTTTATAAACTTTTAAACAATGCAATGTTTGGTAAAACTATAGAAAATATTAGGAAAAGACAAAAGATAGAACTGAATCAAGAAAAAAGATTAAATAAACTGGTATGTAAACCAACCTATATAGAGTCGATAATTTACGATGAAAATCTATGTGCTGTTCGCAGTGCAAAAGAAAGTGTGAAATTTGATAAACCAATATATATTGGTTTTAGTGTTTTAGAATTAAGCAAAACATTGATGTATGACTTTTATTATAATGTTTTACGATTAAAATATGATATAAGTAAAATGAATCTTTTGTATATTGACACTGATAGCTTCTTTTTAGAAATATTTACAGACGATATCTATAAGGATATAGTTGATTCTATTTTGAAAAGTCATTTTGATACTTCTGATTATCCTTCTGATCACAGTTCTTATTTTACTTGCAATAAAAAAGTTTTAGGTAAATTTAAAGACGAATGTAACAGCATACCTATTTTCAAATTTATCGGTTTGCGACCGAAATTGTATTCATATTTAACTATTGACAATCATGAAGAAATATGTGCTTATAAAAAAGCGAAAGGAATAACAAAACCAGTTGTAAAAAATCAAATTACCTTTGACGATTATGAAAATTGTTTAAATTATTTCACGTTAATTAGAAAAGAATGTAGAATGTTTCAATCAAAAAAACATTGTATTCAAACTGTAAGTGTAAATAAAGTAGCATTAAGTGTAAATGATGATAAGCGTGTAATATGTGATGATGGAATAAATACTGTTGCGTATGGCCATTGTAATTTGTGATATTAAAAAATTGTTTAATTGTTTCAGCGTCTTATCATTTAACCTTCAACCATCCAATTATGACTTCAAGTCTTTTCGAATTGTGTTGCAGACAAGTGTGTGCACAGATTATTAATTTGGAAAATATAGACAAACTTGAATTACCACTCACTGTAAAACAATATTTGAAAACAATTTATAAGAATGTATGGTTTAGTTTAAAATGTGATACACAAGGGTACAATTATCTCTGCATAGATTTTGATAAAATTAAAAGTAAAGATTTTCTGTTGCTAATGAATCATCCTGATGAAGTACCAGAATTCGCATACGAACAGAATTACATACTATTGCAATATTATTATTATGAAAACAAATTCGTAAAATTATGCAGAGATTGTTTCAGTGAAATTGTTTTATTTAAAAAAGATTTCAATATTAAAAAAGTGAGATATGATTATATACAAAAACGTGTTGGTGGAGATTTCCTGTTAACAGACATAATATGGAATCGTGAAAATTGGTGCGACAAGTGTGTTACCACACCATTGTTTAAAATGTATAACGAAGATCAATATCGTGAATATGAAATGAGTAAAGAAATGTTAAAATTAAATAAACTTTGCGAACCTTCTGTTTGTTTTAATTACCTTTTGAGGAGAAAGGCTAAATAAACTGACATTGCTATGTATTGTTTTATTTATCACCTTTTACATTTAAAATCTCTTCAATCTCTTGATATTCTTCAGGAGATATGTTTATATCTATATATTCTGTAGTGTTGGTGGTGGTAGTGATGGCAGCGGTGTTAACAGAAGCAGCAACGCAAGTTTCATCCTTTTGCCAGGTTACATGTGTCTTACCAAATGGTGAAAATATTGTATGTTCTATTGTTTTGCCTTTCCAATCCATATTATTATGTTCGTGAATTTTGATTTCGTTCACGCTATCCAATAAAACTCTGAAATGATAAAAAATATCTATAAGGAAATTCGATTACTTTATGGATAATGTATTTTGTATAAAAGTTGTATAGTAATTCACCTCTCCATTTTAGCAACGTATTCCTTTATTATAGGAACAGGATCTTCCCATAATCGTGGCAAACAGATGATACCTGAAGTATTAACAGTCAATTTGTAATCCATACTTTTAACTGTAACAACAAACAATGATCTAAATCAGTTAAACCTTTGATCATCCCCACTCCTCATAAATGATTTGGTGGCATTATTCGAGTGTTGTTTCATTCGACAGTCGTTAAAAGTCTTGGAAGGAACTAAAAAGTGCTCAGTTGTATAATGAATTTTATTTTAGATTTTCAAGGTTTCAAAAATGAAGCAAACGAATTTATTGTTCAGGAGCTGGCGCTTGTATCGACAGACGAACAGATATACGAATTACATCTTTTTCAACCTCCTTTTGAATACAATCAGTTGAACATAAATTTACAAAAGCAAGTTATATGGTTGGAGAAACAGTATCATGGACTTGAATGGGATTCTGGAATGCGGCCATACAATAGTCTATTGGATTTATTTCGCGATATTCATATTAGTGTAAAAAATTTTATGTTAAAGGAATTGAAAAAAAATCATATATAAAGAACTTGTTAACTGAATTCGATGTTAACGTGATAAATTTTGAAGATATAAAATGTCCTAGTTTAAGTGTTTTAAGAAAACAATTTTGGGGCGATTTTTACAAAAAATGTATATTTTTACATAGTTCTAAAAATTGTGCTTACGCTAATGTGCATATTTTACTGCAATGGTGGAAATTGGAAAAACATATTACAGACAGATTAGAAGCAGTAAATTTAGCGATAAAAGAATGCTATACCAAAGGATATACAGGTATGCAAGATGAATTAATTAAATATTTGCCTAAAGAGTTTATTGTAAATCATTTTGAAAATGTGGAACATATTTTTAATAAATTACCAATCGATTTAAGAAAAGATTACGATATTTTAAACAGTTTTCCTTGTCAAAATCATAGAGCGTATAATATACCTTTGCAATTAAAGAAAAGAGACTGTTTTTACTGTATTCATAAATGCGATGTTCTCTTGAACTCTATTCAGTAGTTGTAGAGAATGGATCGTGTAAACATGTGTTGTAATATATTCAATTGCACGAAAAATGATTTAATAAATTCAGGGTTTTATCGTACAAAACTGTGGGACAGTATAGTGTGTTGTAATTGTGGCTGGAGTCAATGTAGTGATTCAAAATTAACAATTAGACAAATAAATTTTTTACATAAACTATCAAATCCAGATTGCACTCTCAGTTCAAATGTGTCTGAACAAGTGAATCAGTTTGCGTCGCATAAATTAGAAGTTATTAACACTGAAAAAATGATGAGGGAATCATTTTTGAACTGGCCAAAGTCATATCCAAATATTGAAGATATGGTGCAAACGGGATTTTACTACATTGGATCAGACGATGATGTCACCTGTATTGATTGCGGAGTCACCGTAGGAGATTGGCAAGTAGATGACAATCCTAAGTTGGAACATAAAAAATCATCGCCAGATTGTAAATTAGCAAATTTGTAATAAATGATGTAATTTATATTATAATGTGTACTGTTTTCTTATTCACCAGATTGTAAATTAGCAAATTTGTAATAAATGATGTAATTTATATTATAATGTGTACTGTTTTCTTATTTCATTTCCTTGTTAGTAGTTACTAAACTATGTGTATATGAATGTGAAACAAAATTGATCAACCTGTAAGTAAGGTATAGGTTCATCGAAAAATTTATCAGTTAGTGTTGGGATGGCTGAGAGTGTAGACGTAAGTGAGTTAGATAAACGAGAGAAAATTATATTGGAAATAAAGGAATTGAGACAACGAATTAAAGAGAAACATAGCGCTTTGAAAAAAGGCGTTTTCGAAATGGAGACTCATATTGAAAAAAATATCAGACCAATTATGGAACCATTGATGAAGCCGTTTTATGAAAAACAGACTAAAGAAAATTGGAAAAAATTAAACGAGCAAACTAAGATTGCCGCTAAACTAGAAAACGAAAAAAAGGAAAAAAGAGATTGGAAGAAATTAAATGAAAAAACTCTGTTGGCGACTAAATTGGAAAAACAGAAAATAGAAAATGAAAAAAAAGGAAAAAAGAAATTGGAAGAAATTAAATGAACAAACACTGTTGGCGACTAAATTGGAAAAGCAGAAAAAAGAAGCTGTAAAAGGTAGCGATTATTCTGAAGAAGAAGAAGAGGAGAATGTATTTAAAAGAGGCATAAAACGAAAAGATTATAATATAGAAACAGACAATAGTTTTGTTAAAAAACGACCTGTTTTCCCCGACTTCTCTAGAAATGAAAAAAGAAAAAATGAAGTTGACAAACACGAAAGATCGATAAAAAAAGTAGTTTTAGATCCAGAATTACAAATGCATTACAGCGATATTTCTAATAGCGAAATGGAAACGAGCAGTGAAGATGAGCCTATGGAAAAAGACACAGATGAAGAAGAACAACCTGTTGATTTTTTAAAATCGAACAATGAAGAAGTATATGAAACACCTATGACCGCAGCCGAATATTTAAGCTCGCCTCAGGGTAAAAAAGAAGCAGAATTAATTATAAAAAAATACATTTAAAGGAAGATTGTCAACAGAATATTTTCTTTCCTATATAAAACGTCCTAAGAAAATTGATAATTTATACGGTATTCGTATAGATAATAATAGGTGGATGATAGGTGACAAAGAAATCGATATTATTGGAAATGATCTTATTGTAGGTGGTGTAAAATATACTGGCACAAGGGGAATATACGAACTACTGTTTATGAGAATTCCAGATGATTACACTGACGAAGATCTTTTAAAGTATTGTGATATCTTATTAGCATCGAACGCGCATAGAGTCGATTATTTACCGAAAGGAAAAATAAAAAGTAATAAAAGTAAAAAATACAAATCGATAATTTCAAGATTATTTCCACCACGTGCGCCTCGCAGTTATATGGATTGGACTGGGAGTGGTGTGGTGATGAAAGAGTTTGAAGAAAAAAATAAGCCGCCTTCATATGTTTATTGGAACGATCCGAACGAATTGTGTGAAAGATTAAAGTTACTTTTAGCATCAGAGAGTGCTGGGAATAAAGGAAACAATAACGAAATTATATCGATATTCGAAGAGTTACAGGAAGCAGGTATAATTACAAGAAAAGAGTGATTTTCCATCAGTACCAAAATGAGCGTTGACAAATTCGGTCGTCATTCGCATACAAAGCGTTTACACATTATCAAAGGACCTCCAGGCCAAGGTTTTAAATTAACAAAAGATGGAAATTATGATATGAACAAAAAACGAATAAGTAATGTAAATAATGCCGAAGAAGATAATGATGCTGTAAATTTATTTACTCTCAAAAGAAAATGTTTGTTTTTAAATAATAATACGTATGATGTTAATGGTTATACTTTACATAATTTAAAATCACCTCCTGAAAAAGAATTAGATGCAACGTCTAAAAAATATGTTGACAATGAAATAAATGTAATAAAATCATATATAAATGAAATAAATAACAAAATTGATATTCTAAAAAAATATACGGAAGAATTAAGTTACTTGAATTACCTTGAAAATTCTAAGGATAAACCTATAATAGCGAGAGGAGAATGGCGTAAAAATTTGTATGAAACGATTAATTAAAAAACGGTCATTTGTGTTTTGCATTTCTAACAGAAAACATGTTATGCTTAAATGGAAGAGGCTCACAATTATCTTGCGATATTTTTCCGCCCATAGATTTATCTACTCACAAATATGAAATTGGTTTAATCGACCTCATGACGTATAATACAATACCAAATATCGAAACAAATGTTAATGATACATTTCACTATGGGGAAAATATTGAATATTCTATTAGATTACCCGAAGGATCTCACGAAATAGAAAATATAATTTCTTTCTTAAAAGAAGCTGTTATTGAAAAACATAAAAAAACACAAGTTGTATTGGATATAAGAGGGAATAATAATACTTTGAAAACTAGAATCTTCTGTTCAAAACTTATAAGATTCGACAAGCCTGGTAGCATTGGTCCATTATTAGGATTTGAAAAGAAGAAATTGGAGCCTAATATATGGCATACTTCACCAAATACTGTCAACATCAACAAAGTAGATACAATACGTGTTGCTTGCAACATTGTGCGTGGCTCATATAAAAATGGTGTTGAAGGTCATATTCTTCATGAATTTTATCCCTTAGTCGAGCCTGGCTATAAAATTGTTGAAAAACCGACCACCGTAATATACTTACCTTTAAATATAACTGGACTTCTTCACAACGTATCAGTAAGACTCGAGGATCAGGAGGGACAACTTATAAACTTCAGAGACGAATCTGTTACACTGAGACTTCATTTAAGACGTGAATCTACTTAAGTATGGTATTAGTTTTCAATAATAACAGAAGCAATAATTTACTACCAACCACCAGTTCTAAAAATCACACTTTTATAAAGTTGACCAGGAGCAATCAAGAGTTTCTAGAATCTTTAGGTTTTATTGTTAATAGAAATTATGTTACAAGTAGATGAAAAAATTATTTTCGATGAAACTATTATCGATTTGGAATACCATACTCATCTACCATATGCGCAAACAACATATGGGGTAAACGATGAAATACGTATACCTGTTCACCAGCAGAATGTATACACATTGCCTAGCAAAAGTTACATATACATAGAGGGAACTTTTAAAGGAATAAAACCTGATGGTGTTAATGAGGATGATGCAATGGAACTTGTCAGCAATGCGATGGCTTTTCTTTTCGACGAAATACGTTATGAAATCTGCGGTACAGAAATTGATCGCATAAAAAATGTAGGAATAACATCAACAATTAAAAATTTACTAACAAGTCGAGAAGACGAAAAGAATATATTACTAAACGCGGGTTGGAGTTTGGATACATTGCCATTGCAAAATAAAAAAACTTTTTCATTTTGTATCCCATTAAAATTACTACTTGGATTCGCCGAAGATTATAAACATATAATTATGAATGTGAAACAGGAGTTAATACTGTTAAGAAGCTCGTCGAATGTAAATGCGATTGTAACAACGGAAACAAGTCCTAAGGTTGATCTAGTTATAAATAAAATCTTTTGGAAAATACCTTACATTAGAGTTTCAGATGAGTATAACCTATCACTGTTACGATTAACAGATAAAGATCAACCTATATCTGTTCCATTTCGTCGTATGCAACTTCAAGAATATCCTGCGTTACCGGAAACTAAAAATATAACTTGGACAGTGAAAACAGCATCGAATACAGAGAAACCACGTTACGTAATAATTGCGTTTCAAACAAATAGGAAAAATAGCAATAAAAATGCCAGTCATTTTGATTTTTGTAATATTCAAAACGTTAAATTATATCTGAATTCACAATACTATCCCTATGATAATTTTAATGGGAACAAAGCAATTATTTACGATATGTTTGTGAAATTTCAATCGTCCTATTACAGCGATAGCGACAACAAACCTTCTGTCGACAAGGATACATTTCTCGCCAAAACCCCGCTATTTGTTATAGACTGTTCAAGGCAAAATGAAACATTGAAAACAGGAGCTTTGGATGTACGCGTGGAGATCGAAGCAAGTGAAAATATTGGTGCACAAACAGCAGCTTACTGCCTTATAATTCAAGATGGACTTGTAGAATATACACCTTTGTCTGGTATTGTAAGAAAAATATTTTAGTATTAATAAAAAAATAAAATTTTTTTTAACAAATAAGTGTTTTTTAATTTAAATCCTTTATCATTCACATTAAATTTTAAGAGAGAGACTTACACTAAACAAAGAAATAAAGGAAAAACAATTAATAAAAATAAAGTTTATTACTATTATTACATCAATAAACCCCCCTTAATCGCTGATTGGAGAAGTAGTCTTGTAACTCCCATTCCAGAGGGATTTCTTCGTCCGAAGATTCTCCATCTTCATTTTCAAAATAATATGCTTCCCAATCAAAGTCAGCATCCTCCTCCCAATAGAAGTGAACATCGACAACTTCCTATTGAAACATCGAGTAGTGATGATGATAATAGGAATAAAAACGATATAAACGATTAAAATATGAATATTGCATTTGATTGTAAAACCTACTTACAGAAAACAAATGGGGGAGCTCTTCTCCTGAAAATAATTCTATAATATCTAATTCCATAATCTGTAACAAACCAATATAATTTGTTTTATGCTTAAATTTTTTTTTTAATTCACATTTTCATATAAAGTGTTATAATGTATATTTATATATAAAACAACTCGTTCAATATAAAACAAGAGCAACGCAATCTAGTGAAAAAATATACATTATAACACTTTATATGAAAATGTAATTAAACTTTTAAAACATACTGTAATCAATTTTAAATATTGTAAGCACCTCCATTAACATGTGTTACTTTTAGACGCTCTAGATTGCGTTGCTCTCGTTTTATATTGAACGAGTTGTTTTATA
>JAGFPH010001089.1:156942-170403 GCA_018207615.1 Philaenus spumarius | reverse complement strand
CTATTGTCGGTCGCCGGTCGGTGCTATAAAAGGTAAACGTTTGGTGCAGGGAACAGACCTAGTGGCGGCAGTGCAGTGGCACTCCTTCGTCCTTCAAGATGCCTTTCAAGACGAGAATGAAACGTGATAAGTTTAAATATTTTAATAAATAGTATTAATACTAATACACATATTAATTATTGTTGTGAATGATAATGCATCTAAAATAATAGTCTAGTAACTAGGATAGACCCCTGCGAGCTACGCATTCCAACCTAAACTTGCTCCTCTCGCACTGCGCGAAATAGTTTATAAAACCTATTTCTGTTACACGGATGATTTCTTTCGTCAAGATTAAGTTAAAGTTTATTTTATAATGTTTTCAAAATGAGAAATTGAAGTTTCCTTGTACTGTATATTCACATGTGTTAAGTATTACAAAACTACCACGATTTCTGGGCGTTCTATCTCTAATATTATTTATATTAGCCTACACGCAAAATAAATAAAAAGAGAAAAGAAGTAAGTTATGAACTTAGAGGCATATTTTAAGACTATTATGTTTTGTTTACATTCACACACATTAAAAAAAGTAGCCTAAACAATAAACGATAGGCCTATACTGCAAAATGTTTCGGAACAGATATTTGTATTATAACACGGTAATTTTTTCGTTAATTGCTTTGATTTTGTTTGCTTTTATATTTTTAACCTAACCTAAACAAGCGATGTGTTGAAAAGACATCTCCCGAGGTCGGCTGTTTAGATAAGTTGATAGTAAAAAAGTATTAGGGCAAAATTAATATCTGGAAATATGTATCAATAGGTTTGTAACCTAAAACAAACAACAACAGAAAAGTGCACGATTAAATATAACGATAAAATAAAATAGATTTTTCATAATCTTTTGTTAATAATTAGGAAGATTGTTATTAACAATAATCTGAACCTTTCTCTACAAAAAGCTATGGAACACTTTTAGATTGATTTATAATTACTATATTTTTCAAATTTTTGAAAACATTCTTGCACACGCACCGAAATGGCTTGGCGTTGAAAAACATTAACATGGACAGTTGTAGGGAGAATTAATTGAAATTACAGTAAAATATTTTGAAAGAAATTAAGTTTTTAGTACTACGTTTTAGATTAGAATATTTTCGCTACGGGTACTGACAACGAAAGATTGCTTGATGCTTTGACTTGACTAAGTTCTAAATAATCAAACAATTTGTAGTTTTACTTTGTTCACCCTTACATAGGCCTAGTTGCCTGGGTTTATGTACCGTTAGTTTTAGCATAGATCATGAATTAGTTAGCCAAATACAATGGTTTTAGTCACTTGAGAACGGGAATTGATTTTTATTCCCGAAACGTCGTGTTTGATTATTTAACACACAAATGATGGCAAATGTCCGAACAAGTAATTATAATAAAATTCAACATCCATCATTAATTAACAATAACTTCAAACAGAGAATAAGTTCTAAAAATAGACAAACTCAAACAATGACAGGAGCAAGTAGGGGTGGGTAGAGGTACAGATGGTACCGTTATGAATTATGAAATAAGAGCCTTGAGGTCATTTCCCTGGCCTTGAGGGGAGAGTGAGATGACAAACAACTCTCCCATAACTTATGAAATTATCAACTGTAGCCTACACTCCGCTCAACTTAAACAACTCAGCTTAAAAACTAAACCATTTAATGACTTATTTTTACCGGGTAAAAGCGAAATCAGGTAAAACGGGACCGCGATAACAAGGTTAATACATAATGTTTTAAAATGTTCTATATGTCACGAACATAACCTTCCTTTTTCCATAAGATTTGGTTTTCGCTATTTGCGGTTTTGTTATTCAAAGCAATTTTTCGGAACCTATCCGAGTTTTTTATTCGTTTGATATCATTTTGTGATTCGAGGACCACTAAATGATTTCTTTGATTTATCTACACTCTACAAGAAATTTTAAATTAATAAATATATTGATACAGTTTTTTTTAGAACTAAATTACAAAACTTTTGTACGTTTTGAAAAAAGAAATACAAAAATGTTTACTACTTTTTATGTAGGTCTAAAGTTGAACCTTTTCCTTTCATTACTGAACATTTTTTGTTTCTTGAGCTAATAACTTTCTAAAATTTACATCTATCACTTTTTTACTGACATATATAAATTCTTTGAACCTTTCTCTACAAAAAAGCTACGGACCACTTTCGAATTGGTATATAATTACTATATTTGGCGAATTTTTGAAAAAATGCTTGCAAACGCCCTATAATATATGTAAACGTCCTTGAACGTATGCCCTATAATAAAACACAAATCTCAATAATAGATGGCACAAATTGGATAGGCAGCAACCTAAAACGGCTAATACATAACTTACCTTTAAGTGGTCCTTAAATTGGAGGCAGAAATTCCTGAAGCCTTGATTGTTTTAAATTTTGGTAAACACAATAGGCATTAAAATGTTAAACTATTTCCCTCCCTTGTCATTTGTTCATAAAAGTTTGAAATGACTGGCCACAATAAAGACATAATTAAATTAAAATTAAAAAGTAAAAAATTAAAATACTGCTACACTAGACCTAACTCACTATTAACAATCATTAATTCACTAAATAAAACTGAATCACTATAACAGGGCAAAACAATTAAACAACTTATACAAAATTGACAAAACTATCCAACTGTAATAATGGAATGCGTATAACCAAGGGTTAAGTTGAATGACACTGATGGGTATGTTAACGGCGTTGTTTTGTTTGTTTACGTTACAGCACAGAGAAGAAATATATTCCTTCTCTGTGGTTACAGTTAGATAATAGCCCAGGTACCTTCTACAGGTATAAGATATCTGGGCTAATAGCTATATAGTTCTATCTTTCTTTAGATACCCCACCCCTTCCGGCCTGCCAATAAGCAATAAATAACCCAAACTAAGGAATATTGAATGTTGTCGCGTCAGGCCCACCCACACGGCCGGCATTTCCATTGTGACAAATCTTTCCGGGCATCCGTCAAATTAACTGACGTTAGTTTTAATCGTTAACCAATATTTTAACGATTAAGAGTTAAAAGTTAATCAGTTTTAAAACTAACGATTAAGTTAAAAGTTACCCATATTTTTAACGATTAATTTTAATCGTTATTTTTTTTAATCGTTAATCCCAAGTCTGTTTATTACAAATAAAACATAACATATCTTTTTAGAAGGTTCCATCGGGGGTTGACGTGCGGAGCACGCAGGGGTCTCCCCTAGTTAGTATAGATAAAATGTTTGAATGTAAACTACAGAACAGCTGTTTTATGTTTTTAATTTATTTATTTAATACCAAATGTTTTAATGTAAACAAAGCAGGTGTTTTTAAATTCTCATGTATTTCTTATGGGGATTTTTCGTTTTTCGGGGACCCCAAAAACCCCTAAGTTTTTAATTTTAGAAAAAACTTATATTTTTCCCTCGTTCATTGAATCGATACCTTTAATTTGATACCTCTCCCATCATCCTCCGATTTACCAAATTCCCACAATTTTGAATCTAAAATTTCGCTTACAGAATTATATATAAGGATTGTAATGATTTTGTAATATTCGTATACAATGACTGTGTATATTTTTACTTAATAATATCAATAGCTTGATAACTGTATTTATAAAATGCATCTACAGATTTAATTTAAATTACTAAAATGTCACATATTATTAAACAAACTACAAGTGGCAATTTACTGTCTAGTGACGGTAAGTCGACTGTAGCTCATTCTAGTCGTCAACAAAATAACCATTTTAAACATTTCAAGATCAGCGCAACCTGTCGTCAGACATTGACACTACTTGAACCTTTGCTTCAAAAATCTCTCACTAAAGAATGCATTAGGTGGCCTATCTAGAACGTCCATAATCAAAGCTAATAAGCAATAAAATGAAGAAGTACAGCTGTTGCTTTAACCAGAATGCGCTAGCATAGCCTCTCACCGTATCCATAAGGTGGGATATATGTAAAGTACTGTATATATTAATCAAAGCTAAAACCTTTGAGTATATACTATATTAAAGATTCATCAATACTTATTACACACTTTGTGGTGAAATACTAACAGCAGTGAATCAGCTGAAGGAGAAATCATTTGGTTGGTTCTCTTTCTTGACTTTTTATTATAATCATCACCATATCATCTTTATTATTATTTTCCATAACAATCATAGGTTTGTGCCTTCCGTGTAATCAGTTATGTCTAGCGCAAGTAATTAAAAATGGGAATTACTGTTTTATAGTACTAACAACATTTATTACAATTGTCCAATTCGGAAAATGTTAATTTAATTGTGTTTTTAATATAAAAAACCAATGTTTTATTGGTTTATTTTTCTGTACTATTAAAGTGTTCATGGCCGTCTTCTCACTAGTACTGTATGTAGTATTCTTATAACAATTGGAAAGGGCTGTGTTAGTGTTCTATTTATGTGTATAGTTTGCTCTCTTTATGATTAGTTTACCTAATTTTGTTTAGAATGGAGAGCCAAATACCAGTGTAAGTTTTAAGGTATGTATAATTAACTGGTAAAGTTTATTTTTTATTAGATTGCAAATAAATTGGCTAGTTTATAAATAAAAACAAATTACATTGATCAGCAATCTAGCAATAGAAAACTGTCAGAAAAGATGGTTCACAGTGTCAGAAACTCTAGGACTAGGCTATTATTGTAAGCTTACTTAGCCTAGGCTACCTATTATTATATAGGCCTATTTATTAAAGTCTAAATATTTGGTGAATGTGCAGGAATGTTTTTGTGTGCATTCTATAAAACATTTGAGTAAATTTATTCAAAATATGTTTGAACACATGTTTTGGCGTAGTATATTTAGGCTAGCCTACTACCCTATACGACCCTCGGTGGATATTTTTGTTGACGATGACCTTGTTTTAAATTTTACTGTTAAATGTTGAATACAGGCAAACATACTGTGACTAAAAACTGTAAGTTAGAACTTCAGGCTTTTTTTTTAATTTTTATTCTTGCATTTCTCTTGGCATAACCTAAGGTCGTATAGTAAATTCGTGCTCATGTTTAAAAAAATATATTTAACTTAGTCCTTTCTTAAATTAAGTAGAATCTTTCCTCGGCTTAAAGCTTAAGCCGGTGCAACTTTACTATTCGACTCTAGGCTAACTTAGAGCTAACAGGGTATTTATTTACTTTAACTTGTCAATCAAAGCTCTAGTATAAACACAAAAACCTGAACTTTTTTCTTAATAAATATAGTATTTATACACTTCACTGATACCGGGAAACCAATGTTTAACCATCTTCAACAGGTACAACATTAAAAACTTTCAAATCAAAAGTTCGTTATGGAAATTTACATTGTAAAGTGCCGACATGTTTTTCTTACCATCCTGCCAGCGTTGCCGGATTGTTCAAAACGTGTTCTTTTTTGTGTAGAAACAAACAGTTTAGGCAACTCATTCTAATTATAAATAATGTGATAATACGACCAAATATTATAATTATACTGTTATCGGCAACATACTGTGACTAAACAGTTTTGGTTAGTCCTCTAGTTTTTTTTTATTCCAATTATATAAAGTGATAATACGACGAAATATTATAATTATACAAATATTATAATTACACTGTTATCGGCAACATACTGTGACTAAACAGTTTAGGTTGTCCTCCAGTTTTTTTTATTCTAATTATATCAAGGTTACTAGATAGTAAAGGTTGCCTCATAGTCATGTAGACAAACCTCCACTTTTTTTGATATTTCTCACGTGAGGCAACCTTTACTATCTAGTTACCTTGATTTATACACACCTTATTCAGTACAATAACCTATTGTTCGATTTGGCAACGTTGATGAATTTCCATTTTAAATACGCAGTTATACTGTACTTTCTATTGTTCGATGCATTTGTTTTCGTAATTTAATGTTTGTTACATTATTTTCACATTTTCTTGCTTTGTGGATACTTTTGGGGTTAATATTGTTTAGTTTATTTAATTCTTACATGTTTGGTGTATGTGAAGTGATTTATTTTGTTATAATTACGTCAAATATCGCGGAAAAGTCAAAACTTAACCTATACATTTCAAGTTTTATTTCTTTCATAACTCCTACAAATATTATTTCCCGGGAAAATTTTTGTTGTTTCTACAATCAGTTAGATGTGTTCTTTCATGTTATATCAAATTCCGTTAGAAATCGATTGACAAGGTAAACTTTACATTATTACCGCTAACAGAAATGCAAAAATAATAATAAAAAAAAATACCTGAAAAGTTCTAACCTAACCTATGTATGTTTACCTGTAGGCCTAATCAACATTTAACAGTAGAATGTAAAACAACGTCGTTGTCTGCAAAAATATTAGGCTAGAGTCGAATAGTATAAAGTTACGCCCTTAACCCTCCGGTAGGCGCGCGGGGTACGGTTGTACCCCAGACAGATTTGCTTAAAATATAACTTTTGTTCCCGCCGCTAGGGTGGAGTGAGCGCTTCAGTACCTTCAAACCGGCTCTTGAGCTTCAACGTCAGTCTGACACGAGACGTCATCGAGTATCGTTCACTGTGTTATTCTCGTCTAAAGTGCTCTGGGGTACAACTGCACCCCGCGCGCCTATTTGTGTTCCGCTATGGCTAAGCGTGCAAGATTGTGTGACGGTGCGATTCTTCATGAACTGTGTAAAGGAGAATCATCTGATGAAGATGATATTGTGGAAAATGATAGTGACGATGGTGAACAAGACAGTGTAGAAGAGGAGAACCTCGAATCTGACACAGAAGAAGCGGCACAGGAACCTGATGAACCTCAAGAACCTAATGAAGACATTTCAGATCTGGAAGATGAAGATGATATTCCTCTTTCATATGTATACTTGGTAAAAGATAAAGATAAAAATGTTATGAAGTGGCAAAAAAATCCTCCACTACCAAGAAATGTCCGCACCAGGGCTGAAAATATTGTTGTAAATCTTCCAGGACCTAAGGGAGAAGCGAGAGAGAAAGTTTCTGAGATTGATTGTTTCAATTTATTTATGGATGCCATTTTGATTAGACTTATAGTTACCTCAACTAACATTTATATCAACTTGGTCAAGGAAAGATTTCATAGAGACAGAGATGCAAGAAACACAGATGAGATGGAAATCCGTGCCTTCCTTGGAATTCTGTTGCTTTCCGGTACATTAGGTAGTAACAGGAAGAAAACAAAACACATTTGGGACAACAGCAAAGGGTCAGGAGTTGAATCTTGCTATCTCGCTATGAGTGACAAACGATTCCATTTCCTCATGAGGTGTCTGCGGTTTGATGACTACAGAGATCGGCAGCAACGGAGAGAAATTGACAGACTAGCACCCATCCGAGAGTTTTTTGAACTTAGCGTTCAAAAGTACCAGATCTTTTTTACTCCAAGTGAACTCTGTACTGTTGATGAGCAGTTAGTTGCATTTCGCGGGAAGTTTCCGTTTCGCATGTATATGCCGAAAAAACCTGCGAGATACGGCATAAAGATTTTTGCTCTTGTTTGTGCTAGAACGATGTACACAGTAAACCTTGAAGTGTATGCTGGAACGCAGCCAAATGGTCCATACAAGATATCAAATTCTTCAGAGTACGTGACAGTTAGGATAGTGGAACCAATCTCACATACAAATCGGAATGTAACCATTGACAATTGGTTTACCTCTATATCGTTAGCTGAAAAACTTTTACAAGACAAGAAACTGACGGTCGTTGGCACTATAAAATCTGCACGAGTTGGAGTTCCACATGAACTGAGACCCAACAAAGAAAGGCAACCTAAGTCATCTCTTTTTGCATATCACAAAAACAAAACACTTGTTTCTTACTGCCCAAAACCTAACAAGGCAGTGATTCTTCTGTCAACGATGCACCACAACGATAAAATAGATGAAGAGACCGGACCAAGCCAAAAGCCTGAGATTGTAACATTTTACAACCACAGTAAAGTTGGCGTGGACGTTGTTGACCAAATGTGTGTAAAATACAACGTTGCAAGAAACACGAGGCGATGGCCTATGGTGATCTTTTTTGATCTCTTGAACATATCAACAATCAACGCACTTTGTGTCTACAAGTTCAACAAGCCAACAGAAAAGCCATTACCAAGAAGAGAGTTCATACAAAAAGTGGCCTGGGAACTCGTCCAGCCACAAATCGAAAGGAGGTGTCAAATTGTTAGTCTACCAGTCACACTAAAGAACAGAGGGAAGGAGCTTCTTGGGATGACGGATGGGCCTCAACACCGCCAGGACAACACTGTTGGCCGCTGTCATTTGTGTCCAAGAGCAAAGGATAGAAAATCAAGAAAGTGTTGTGACAAATGTGCTCGCAAGGTATGTGTCGAACATTCTTTCACAGTGTGTAGAGCTTGTTTCTAAATGGCTTTTAAAATGTTACTAATTGTGTTGTATTTTTAGTTTTGTTTTAGAAATAGTGTAATACTATCTGAGATAATTACAACGTAATCTTGTACAATATGTCTAATAATTCATAGAGCTAAACTTTGTCAATATTTTTTTATTTAGTAGTTTACAAAATTTTTTGCAATTCTTTTTCATTAAATTTGTTTCAGAAAAATAATGTAATTATAATACTATATATGAGGTAATTACATCGTCATCTTATACATTATTTCCAGTAGAGCTAATATTTGTCAATATTTTTATACATAGCAGTTTATCAATATTTTTCAATAAACATTTTTTTGGGTTTGTTGTATTTTAAGTTTTGTTTTTGAAATAATGTAATGCTGTACTATCTGAGCTAATTACAACTAAAATATGTAAAGGTTTTTTTATAGCAGTTTATTACACATATCCGATAAAATAGTTCATGTGTAACTTATATATTTGGTTTTGGAATACAATTTTGAATAAAGAACACTGTTTGTAATTATTTGTTACCTTGAAAAAAAATTTAGTTTCGTAAGCCTAAACTTTGAGAACTTTCACCCTCCAAAATTTACAAAAAATCATCTTTTCAAACTTTAACAGTACAATCCTAAATGTATATATAAAAAAAGGTAAACTTGTATATACAAGTGCAGTTATAGTGTATGAAAGAGTTACTGTTGTTATATTGGTCAAAATTAAAAACAATAGCATGATAGACCTATATATATATTTTGGGGTACAGCTGTACCCCGCGCGCCTATCCGCGTTTTGGAAAACCGCGCGCCTACCGGAGGGTTAAGCCTATAAATAATCCTTATATAGGGATATTATTTCTCAAAATTATGTTTTTGTCGCTAAGCGATTAGCATAACTCCTTTAATTCTTTATCAAAATTAATTATGCAAGCATCATTTTTAAGCTTATGTTCTCCGCTATTGACAAAAAATAGACAAATAGCATCAAATTAATGTTATCGTTAATAAAATTGATTAAAACAACTTAATTCATGTTTTCATTACAAAAATTTATTTAAAAACATTTTTAGGCTATATTATTCATATGATTCCTAATGAAAGGCACCATCTATTAACAATCTGTTTAAGTAGCATGACAGCTGTTAGTTACATTGTTTACATTCTATATGCAAGTGTATAGTAATCTATCACGCATATCAATCAAAATGCGTCAAGTGTTAACCTACATTTTTATAAACTATTATTTATAAACCAACGTAAATAAATTAACTGAATTAAATCAACATATCAAATCAGGTAAATGTGTAGGCTTACTCCTAACTTGTGAAATATTGGCATGGGTCAGCTAGTAGGCTACTTAGGCCTAAATGTAGTGAGGTTAGTGGCACCACTAGGGGAACCAGCGAAAGTTTGCATTACGACCCTAAGCCATATTGCGGCAGAGGTGCAAACGTATACCCTACACGCAAGAAAATGCTTTAATACTTAATTGTTATGTTCAGTTCTTTTTCTAAAAGTCTTAAGTAGGCCCCTAAATGAAAACAGAAAAAATGACACCAAATTTTAAGTAATTAATTTGGTAATTCTTCGGTATAGTGGCCTCAACTAAAAACTTTTTCACATGAACACACAGTCAACTTAAGTGCTGAATTAGTATTATTTGATAAGAATTGAAGGTCGGAAACGTAAGAATTATTTTTAAAAAATCCTAAAATGTTCTAACCTATAGTATTTAGTCACGGTATGTTAACCTGAATTCAACATTTTTTACATTCTACTGTTAAATGTTGAATACAGGTATACTGTGACTAAATACTATAGGTTAGAACCTTTTAGGTTTTTTTTTTTTTATTTATTATTCTTGCATTTCTGTTTGCTGTGTATTATACTAGTTTACATTTCCTCTGGTGCGCAATTAGTGAGCTTTACAGTAGCGAAATCCCATCAAAGGATTCTACTGACACTGTTGCTGAAACTGATTCTGATTCAGATTACTAAGGTAAATAACACTTTCCGACTCTAAACTTTGTTGTTTTTAGTTATAGGAATACCTATTCTAACATGTGTCATCTTATGAAAAAGTTTGTAGTTGAGGCCACTATACCGAAGAATTACCATTTAATTTAATTATGAACAGAAAATAAAACACTTTAAACTTAAACTCAATTCACAACTTATTATTTAACTCGGGAAATATTAGGTGTAAGTAATCTTTTCAATGACATCAGTGCACACACGAACGAAAATAAACACAATTGTCGTAATCCACTATTCCTACAACTTAATAAAATATATAATTATACAGGAACACACAATTTTTGCTTTATAAAATTCTGTAGGCTAATACTTAATGTTCATTTGTACTTTACATCAAACTACAAACTAAGTATAGGCCTATTTGATTTATACATCGATGTTCACGATTCGATACATTTAATCAATCCTGTGTTGCGCTTGTTACATACATTTGTATTCCCAATTATTCCCCATTTGTTAATTTGTATTCACAAATGTAATCATTACATTATTTTGAATCAATAAACATTTTAAAAAAGCATGTAATCTAAATTAGTCAGTTTTACAAAACCTTAAAGAAAGGTTTTCTACAAATAGAGTTAAGAAATCTTAACAAATGGAGTTAAGAAGTTAATGATACTTACGTCTCTCCCTGAGAAATGTTGCATTAGACAAATAATTCGGGAATTTAATGCACCAAATTATATGGTGAGACATTAAAAAAAAAAAATATTATAAGAAAAGGGTATTTTAGAAAGCCCTAACCCAAAGCCTGGAAAGGCTATTTCAAAAGCTATTGTCGATACTTTCATTTTATGAAAGTGATTATATATAAGCAGAATAATGACCGGTATTAAGGACTGTTTGACTGTAGTCAATTCTATTTTAAAACAAAAATGTCAAAACAAAATTATGTAATCTGAAGGAACTTACTTATTGTTTAAGGAAAGATTCTCAGATATTACAAAATTAGGTTTTTCAAAATTTGCCGAGCTTCGACCAAAACATTGCATACTGGCAGGCCAAAGTGGTACACATTCAGTCTGTGTATGCACAATCCACCAGAACTTGAAGTTAATGATAGAAAATATGAAATTAGGAGCTTTGACAAATGGACAACTAAATACTTATAAACACTGTTTGGCAAAAATTCTGGGTAATCCACCAACATTAATTGCTATACAAGTGATTGTACATAATGCCCAGATGTTACCCCAATTTGCAAAATCATTGAAGAGGCTTTTGAAGAAAATCTTATAGAAAATGTCACATATCATCTGTTGATTGAGGGTTGCAGTCTCGAAACTTTACAGAAATCTAATAAGGATTTAATAAATATTTTCCGTTACAAACTGTCAATTAAAAAAAAAATATGATTTTATTGCAAAGCAGCTGCAGTCATCATTCCATTAATGACAAAAAAGAAAATATTAAAGAGTCTGAGTTTGTAGTAGCCTAAACCTAGATTTCTCTGAAAACTATAATATTGTCCTTCAGAACGAAGCTCAAAGTTTCCACTGGACAAGTGATCATGTGACAATACACGCATTTGTGATTTATTACAGAGAGAATATTAAACTTAAACATTTAAATATTGTTGTAATTTCACCATGTTTGGAGTATAACCACAGAGCATGTAATACAGTAGAACCGGCATCAATGGCCGGGCGGGGTGGAATGATGTGAGTCAAACCTCGTAGCTGTTCCCCCACCTCTCTTACCCTCTCAGTTCCTTCACTACAAGCGCTTTCTCTATTACCTTTTTCTGATGAATTGCAACTGTTTTGCTCCCATTAAGAGTTTTGTGGAATGTTTTTTTTTTTTTAAATAAAACACATTTATTACGAATTTGATATTATCTTTATTTTATAGTGAAAAAAGGTTTCAACAATTTAACAGTGTTGTAAATAACTTATTTAAACCATGGTCCACCATGTGAAAGTTTAAGTGAAATAAATATTAGAAATGTAAAAATTTAGTTTTATTAATTTTATTTTACTTCATTGTCCGAATGTTTATTAGTTAACATAACATAATTGGTAAGAGGGTAAGTTTCATAAAAAATTAACTTTTTGAAATTGTATTTATGTTTACATATTTTATTTCTAGGTATTTAAGTATAGACAAAAAATTATTGTCCCTGGAACAATACTAATTTGTTGTTTCTCGACCTTATTTTATTTTTGTGAATTTGATTGTTGATCTCATTTATGTGATGACATATCCTTATTTTAAAATAATATGCCCCTATGCTTTTTAAAAGTATTAATGGATAATGAGCTTCTTGTTCTAAAAAGTGATGAGTTGAAGAAAAAAAATTTTCCCCTCGCACTCCTTTAAACTAAAAGCAAACTTATAAAAAAATTTAAATTTTGTTTTATTTGTTTTTTTCTTTTTATAAAATTTTCTCGCACAAAATGCAGATAGAAGTTAGGTCTTTTCTTTTCCGGGAAGTGACAGCCCTCCTCTCTGCTTAAATTAATAACAATACTTTTTCTTTTTTTTTCATCTTTCTCCTGCACTCCTTCCAGGCATCCTTCGCACTTAATGTTGATGTTTATGTTTATTATTAAATATTATTATTTAAAACAAGAGGGCTCTTTTAAACTAGATGTTTTACCCCCTGTTCGCTTCGATCGCCAACCCCCGCGGCGACTCGCGTCGAAGCAAATTCAAACAGGTTATTTTATATAAATAGGCCCTACTATTAAATTCTAATGTCTTATTTATTTTAATTAAGATGTAACATAGTGATTTATTATTTTTAAATTCCTTAATTTATTAAGGATTTATTCTCTAGTGTTGAGGAAAATATAACAGTCAACATTTTTACTACATTTTCTCCCCTTAGTAGCAGGCAACAAAATGTCAATCTATGACTTTTTTATGTGTGTTGTAAAATATAAATGAACAAATTTTCAGTTCACTAACTGTTTAAGGAAAATATAACAATTTATTTTTATTGTTTTAGGGGTTGTTTTAACCCTAAAATCAAAATTAATTCTAGCCTATGTATAACAATTCAAAATGATGTTGAGAAATAAATCTGTACAAAATAAA
>JAGFPH010001089.1:123790-155449 GCA_018207615.1 Philaenus spumarius | reverse complement strand
TAGGAGAAAAGCTATGGTGATTTCAAAATATGTAGGTTACGTTTTTTGGCGGATTTTGGGAAACTTTACATAGCCGTAATTTTGAAACCGTTTGAGATATTTGAAAAAAATTGGCATTTTTCTTAATCTCTATGAGGGCAATCTTCATACCAAATTTCATCAAATTCTGAGGTGGTCAAGTAAATTTTCTTATTTTAGTGCGTTGATTTCTTTGAAGATCCTTCTGTTAATAATCGTTTCATCGATATTAATTCTTTTGCTCCTTTACTTGCAGCTATTATTTCTTAATCTTTATGAGGGCAATCTTCATACCAAATTTCATCAAATTCTGAGGTGGTCAAATAAATTTTCTTATTTTAGTGTGTTGATTTCTTACTGAATGACCCTTCTGTTAATAATCGTTTCATCCATATGAATTCTTTTGCTCCTTTACTTGCAGCTATTATTTCAGCTTCAGTAGTCGAGAGAGAAACTGTTCTTTGAAGTTGACTTGTCCAGGAAATTGCTCCTCCAGCTAATACTACGACAACTCCAGTTGTTTATCTACGTGATGAGGTATCACCACCAAAATCAGCATCACTGTATATTTTTAATGATTGTCCATCATTTTTGTATCCTATGTACCCATTGTTTTTGTACCCACTAGTTGCTTTCAAATATTTAAAAATACATTTCACATTACTCTAATCTTTTTCAGTAGGATTTTCCATTGAACACGCCGCTTTATTAACACTGAAAGCAATGTCTGGACGAGTTGCTGCAGTAAGGTACATAAGGCTTCCAACTGCTTCATGATAAGGAACTTTTCCTTTTACATTTGGACTGTCTTCCACTTCTTCTTTACTGATGGGAGTTGATACTGCGTTGGCCTCATACATCCCAAAACGTCTCAATATTTTATTTGTATATTCTTCTTGATTAATACTGATTGATCCACCACCATCATATCAAATCTGCATAGGCTACCTAGAAAATTTTCCAAAGAGCCAGTAGTCATTTTTTTCAGTCTCTAAAAGTTTCAAAAAACTTTTGATTTCTTGTTCATCAGTTCCAACTAGTAGACCGTCATCAACGTAAATAGCAGCAAGTAGAGTTTTTCCTTGATAAGTTCGATAAAAAACACAAGGATCAGCTATACTTTTTTTAAAACCTGTTTTTTCATAAATTTCATGACATTTTGCTGCCCAGAGACATTCTGCTTTTCCACATTTTATGCAGGGAAATTTTTGTTTTGCACGAGCAAGTTTTTCGGAACTCACATTCTTTTTATAACCTGATTTATTCTTTACTTTAGTGTCTTTTGCCATAAAAGCCACTTCATTTACTTCAATTTTATTTGATAATTCACGTGCTTCGATCGAGCAAAGTTTTTCAATAAGTAGCTTCAATTTCTGCTAATCCGTAGGGATTGTATCCCACAAGTCTTTGGAATTATTTTACTGTCTTCCTAAAGTTGACAATATTCTTCCATTCAATATAGGCTACTTTTAGATAACTTGTTTTCATTGTGATTTTCTAATTCAGTATTTTAGTCGATGAATAACTTCTGCAGTTTAGCTACATGAACAGTAATGATCAAAACGAGTACATAGCTTATCCCATATATCTGCTGCATGAGCACAGGTTAATACTAATTCTGCTATCGTTTTGTTCAATGCACTTGCGATGATACTTGCTGCTTTTGCATCACTGTGCATCCATGTTTGCAATTCCTTTTTTTGTTCAGAAGTTTCATTTGTTACTCGAAGTACAGGACATTTCGATTCGCCATTAACAATACAAGGTTATACGCACACCAGGTTATACGTTTCACCATACAATACTTTCAAGGTTATACACACGAAATACCATGTTCATGTGGCATTTCCATTTTGCCCAGTCTTCAGGACCTTCTAATTTATCAACTTGTATTTTTAACTCTGTTCAACATTTTATCTACCGAGTAAAATGGTGTCAATAAAGACAATTTTGAGTATTATTTTGCTATAATTTAGCTTCCAAACTATATAACACCCAATTTTCATGCTTAAAAGTTGATCCTTGTTCTTAGGCACATATACATACCTTTACTTTTCTTCTTCAGTTACCTCTGATTTTTTTATTGAATTTTTTAACACTGTCCCTATTCCCCCCAATGTCGGGGTCAATAGGGACAGCCATTTATTTTGTACATAAATGCCTGTTAGGTGTTATGGGGTCTATAGGGACAGTAAACTTCTTTTTTTTTAATACCTTAACTCAAGGGCTGCTAACATAGAGTATAAAAAGTTCTGAGAGTTTATCTCAGTCATAGTATTCTAGAGTAGAATATAACCTTAATTGTGTCACCGAGTTTAAAAGTATATAACAAAATATATTCATTGGGAGAAAAATATAAATATTTTTCACATTTTTTGTCCCTATTCTCCCCATTTTAGACTACTTTTTCTTGTCTAACCTAAAAGTACATTCAACAATTTTATTTAATATTTAGTAAGTCTTTGTCAATATTGCGTGAGAAAATTCAACTCTGCGTGGGCTGGGCCCATAACATAATAGGTTTTTATATTGGCAAAAAGCTATTAACCCGCTTATTAAGTTTAGTAAATATTTTATTTAAAGAAATACAAAAAATGAAAGAACAATACATTTAGTAACATACAATTGTTTGCACTGCAAGCCAAGCAATAACAAAGAAGAAACTGAAAACATATGTACGTATATTAAAGGTGGCAGTGCTCATGTAGTGTTTTTACTTCAACAGCTTAATAAAAACGCATATTGAAGAAAAAATACTTTAATTTTAAATGTTCTCCACAGAGGTGATACTTTGGCAATAGGTACTGCGTCTACTTCAAATTTTATGATATTTTTATATTTTAGTTAGGGAATATATTGAACAATAACTAACGAAAAGACACAAAAAGAAGCCTAAATGTCGTAAATTATTAGTAATGATGAAAACATGCATTAAAAGACGTCTGTATCAGAGTACTGTGTAGCTAAAGCGCCCAATTCATTGATTTTTTTACCGTCGTAAACCTCGCCGATAGCACGAAAAAGATAATATAATATGGCCTTTCCTTGTAGTTCGACAATAATTGATATATACTAACGTATATAATTTATGTTTACAAATTGGAAACATACTGTGACTATTTATAGGCCTAAGTTAGAACTTTAGGCTATATTTTTGTTTTAATTGACTATGTATAATGTTTCCGACATATAGTTTTTTTTTTCCTTAGTTCTTGTTCAATATATTGTCCAACTTACAATATATCATAAAATTTAAAGTTGACCCAGAATTAGTAGAGTATTGCCGATACTTTTTAGGGCTAAAATAATAATATATGTAATACAAATTTCTTAATCATAAATAGCAAACAATATAGGCCTGGCTTAATTTTACTTATTTTTCATAGTTTTCTATAAAAACTATTATTACAATAAATTAAATATATTTCTTATCTAAAGTAAATTCATATTGTTGCAGATTGTTTATACTGGGTTGGTTTGGTACTTGTTCAACTCATTTACATCAATTAAACTGATGTCATCAACCTCTGGAAAAATAAACTTTTTTCCTCCACTTAAAAAAAATTTTACCAGACGATCATCTTCTCCATTTTTTTTTTTTTTTTTAATTAACCCGACGACGTAGTAACTCCATAATGGATTCTAGCGTTCTTTGATGTTACACCTGACAAGTGTTAAGGAGCAAAATATTTTACTGTTACAAAAATATTTACATAAGCAGTCTAAAATATGGACCATAAGTGTTTTTGGTGACTAGATATATAGTAAGGCAAGTTAAAATGATTGAACTCTTATTCATTTTAAACAAAAAAGACATTACTTCGTTTTAAAAGGATACATTCCATTGATTCTCGTGGAATACTGGTTCCAGGTGAATCTTCCTCTTTGGAGTATATTTGCAGCTAAAGTAACCTACGGAGTTCTGTTAAGGGAAACAATTGTTGTGTATTGAATAAGTTAGGGATAGTTAACATTTAAATATAGCCACATATTAAATTGTACTTAGATAATAATGATAAATAGGCCTACTACTCTTATATATATACTAACTAAATTAGACTACTTCAAACATCTAAAAGGATACTTTTCTTAGTTCTTGTGGTGTCGGTAGGTCTATGTTTTATCATTTCTTCTATTAAATAATGTAAAAGCAGCATTTCCCACTGCTGGGTCAGACAGCTTAATGTTTTTGCTGATATTTGCTCAGGTTTTTCCTTGTCCCAGTTGATCTGATGTAGCCTAAACTCATTGTACCCACAAACTTGTCCAACTGGATGTCTGGGTATAGTTTGTCTATTATTTCCTTAGAATTATCTTGGGGCTCCTTTACAAATTGCTCAATATTAAAAATATGCTTTCCCTTACTCACCAGTCCTTGCTTACTTCTTACTTCTTCTTTCAAGCTTCCGGCTTCAGGTAATGCCGACGACTCGGTGTCCGTGGTAAACCGCAGCTGCCAATGCCCAGTACTCTTTCTTTTGCAGTATAAACTTTCATGGGGTTTGGAATGTCTTTTAGTGCTGTTAGAAGGGCCGTCCTGGCTGTGTTTTCGTTCGAGCATTCGAGTAGTATATGCTTCAGCGTTTCCTCCTCCATTCCACAGTTATTGCAGGTTTCGGAATCGACTAGTCGGAATCTTTTCAGATAGCTGTTCGTAATGATATGGCCGACTCTAGCTCTCGTAATGAAGGTCGCAATGTGGCGACTGACACCTCTGTACCAGTTTGCAGGCGTCGGAGCTTTTTGAATTTCGAATAACGATCTTCCGACAGTGTCAGTGCTCCATCTCTGTATCCATTCATCTGTTATTGATTTGCAGATTATATTTTTGCATTTGTTTAGTGATAGTTTTGGTGGCATGACGGGGCCCATTTTTGTGGCACGTTTTGCTATTTTGTCTGCCTGCTCGTTGCCGCTTATTCCGCAATGAGATGGAACCCACTGGAAGACGATATTTTTTCCTTTTTTCTTCAGAGCATGGAGTATAGTTTTCATTTCAGATATTCGGAAGTATTAGTCACTGGGTGAATTCATTTGTAAGCCTTCGCTTAAATGCTATAGGATTTACTCTGCTCCTAATTTTTGGCTAATATATTTTCCCAACAGGAAAAATATTTTTTATTGCGATACTGTGTCGAAGGCCCATCAGTCAGAAAATTAACTTTTAAGAGATTTGTCTCTTTTATTTCTGTAATTATTGGATCCAAATGGGCATAGGTAGCAAATGGATCGTGCCTTCGGCTCTCTGGCACAGTGCAATAGCTTTTGTTTTCAATTACATCATTATAGTCCAGGACAGGTGTATTCAGGCTAATTTGGTTCCTGCTTCTCCCAAAATGAACTGACTGAATCTCATGAGGGTATTTGCAAGCTTAATTTTCTGAAAAATCAAAGTGAAGAACAGTTTCATTTTCTGTTAGGTTCTCCTTAATTGAACCCATAGCTTTTTACTGATGGCTGATATTACAACAATGTCTCTAGAAAGGTTCAATAGATTTTTTTAAATTCAATTAGAAGAAAATCTGTAATACACACAAATTTTTCCACGGACAAAGTTTTATTGTAGGCCTACCATTTATCAGTGCAGAAATTTGTTTGGTAATCCACTTTTCATAATCTGTCATATCAGATCCATTAAACTGATTGTAATCTACATTTTTATTTTTACAATCGTAACATTTTCTCTGCAAATATTTTTCACCATTTTCTTTTTGGCAGCAATGATTTTTAACGACTTGACTTGGTGTTTTTTCACTAATAATTTTAAGGCCTTGTAATTTGCTCACAATCATGGAAAAATTTGCTTGTTTTTTGCATAAGCAAGTATCCCTGGACAATATTTTAGGAAAGAATACCCAAAAACGATGAAATTTGCAAAATAATGAATAGGCCTAACTTATATACTTGGGGTTTTGTTGAATGAAGTTCCTGTGTAAACTTTTCAAACTAACATTTAATAATCTTTTCTGTTTTTCAACTTTTTTAAGGTAGTAGTTTCCTTTCTTCCAGCGGTGGTTCTGCTACATTCATCATTTTTTAAAAAGCTAACAACATCTTTAAAATGCATATCCTTTTGATTTCTTTTCAAATGTCCCTTTTTATCAAGATTTTTCGAAAAGTTAAACTTCTCATATATTCTACAAACCTATACTTTTCTATCACTTTCCCTCCAACCATCTTATCAAAATGAATCTTTCTTTTGCATTTGAGTTTGCCATAGTTTTCCTTTAGTTGTTTCGAGATTATTTATCCGAATAACAACTTTTGTCTGATTTTGAGGCTTAACTTTCTAGCCATATAACATACTATCGACTATTTTCCTTGGAGAATTTTTGTCATATAGTTTTAATAAATAAATGAAAGGACTATTGGCTAAATATTGTGCCTTACCATTACATTCCATTAAAAACAACTGTTTTAGATTAGAGTTCCATGGCCTAAAAACAAGTGGCGGATCCAGGACCTCATCTGGGAGGGGGCAATACTTCCCAGGTATGCAAAATAACTGGTAAGTTTTGGGGGTTCCCAGAAAATATAAAAAATGTTAACGCAAAACGTTGAATTTGAATGGAAATATTTTGGTTGTCAACAATGTTTTACTTGTTAAATTCTTTATTTTTGTATTTACGGATGTCTAAAAACTTTGGTTTGGCATCGCATTCGTACAGCGCAATTTTGATTGTTTGCTTGAGATCTTACTCGCACTTGTAACAAATATGTCAAAATATTATACTTTTTAAGAAAAAATATTACTTTTTTTTATGACCTCTAATGAGTGAAGTTCTGATTTTGGGACATAAGCCCCGATACGAGTAAGAACAAGAAAATAAAAGTCACTGATGATTTGACGATGTAACTTATCACCCTTGATTATACATAGACCTTGAAGGTCATAATCAAAGTTATCACTTAGGCCTATAACCATATATTGTGAGTGAGACCAATATTTGTTTACCATACAATAATTTTGACTTTAATGAAATTCAACAAATCTATTTCGGATTTAAATTTGATTCACAAATTAAAACGTGCGTAAACTTACACGCCCAGAGTACAATATTTTATTTATTACTTGCGGAATTATCGGAGGTTAGATTTTTAGCGATTTTGTTATTTTTTATTATCCTTCATTGATCATTATTAACTTTTTAATAGTTTGAATTTAGAATTATGTAAAGTAAATGCTGAACTAACAAAAGGATTTTTTATTTGGACGAAACATTAAAAATAAAACTTGTGCTTAATTTGATTAAGGTACGTAAATATAGACCTATTGCCTATATATATGTAGGCCTAAGTGTACAACTGTGTCCGAATAAAGAGGAAGCTTACCTATTGAGGTCTTCTTTTTTCTTCTTTTTTTTATAGAAAGATGTTAGTTTTGAAGTTAGTTTCATATTAATTCAAAATCAAAACTATATCTCAATAAAATATCAAACAAAAATACAACTAAAATACACCAACAAATTAGAAAACTTGATCTGTTTTTGAAGTAAACAACTAGCCAAAAGAGCTAAGAAAACCATAGATTAGAAATTTTACTATATAAGTTACTTAAGCCGAAAACAAAGCAAGACGCGATGGTCGCAATCCATCGTCAGAACGGTGAACCAACCGATTCAACTTCAATACGCAAGAAACAAACTTGGGAATCGATTGCTTTCCCGATCGATTTTTCTATGCGTTAATCTCGCGTTTTTCCTGTAGAAATTAGAATGTAATAAGACACGTAACATTTTTGTTTCGGAGTTCGGGAGGGTCAATTGCCCCCTTTGCCCCTCCCCTGGATCCGCACCTGCTAAAAACGCACCCTAAACACAAGTGAGTTTTGCCCAAATCGATCTATTAATCCCTTTTAGGCCTATGTAAATTACTATTTATGCACCAATAAACTCTAAAAACCCGTTTTCCACCAGTTTGTTACTCATAACTCCCGAACGAACATAAAAATTACAAATCAGGTTTTGGATATATATTTAACGTTTAAACCAGCGAATACAGTAAAATAAAACACAGACGATCTTGTCAAAGTGTTAAGCTTTTGATCCAAATCTGTTGTTTTATTTATAATGGTTGCATGTCACGTCCGTTCATGAAACCCCTAATTTTTTACATTTTTTCAATTTTTAACAGGAATTCAAAAATTTTCCAGGGTAAAACTTGCCTAGAAAAGTCCTTTACATGCAAATGAAAGTTTTGTCAAAATTTCTTCAGATGAGCTTAGAAAAAAGTATTAATTAATTTTGAAATCACAGACAGACACTTCAATTTTATTTATATGTAGATTGCATTGAAATATTATGTAATACAGTACATATTATTTTACATTGTAAATCATTTACATGATAGTATATTTTCTTATAAAATATATTACATAATACGGTTACTTTTGATATGATAAAGCTAAAAACATTTAATTTGATAATTTAAGTACATTTACCAATTAATTATAACTTAGTTTTACTTTTCTTTTTTTTTTCTAAAAACGCGGAGAAATGTGTAATAAAAATTATAATGTTACTAACATTTTTGTTTTTAAATAATTAAACTTAATATGGCTGTGTAATTAATTTATTCATGTATAAAGCACTGGCAGATTGTGATTACAATATTTATTATGATTTGAAAGCAGATTAAGGATTGGCCAAGGTGTGAGATTATAGGATTATAATAATTAATTAAAACTATAATAGAATATCTTGTAAAAAATTATAGATCAATAACAATAATTTTTGTTGACAAGTTCATAAATGGGGAAAAAATTCTGGAGGCACTGGGCCTGGGCGGATCCAGCCGGTTTTCAAGGAGGGGGCTGTCTCCTATCCGGGGAGGGGGGGGGGGTGTAATAGAATAATTTTGTTGGAATACAGTGCTTAAAAACGTCTTTTAAGACTATTTCACGAGCACCCATTTTAAATAGAAATTAAGGATTATATATATGCTTTCCCCAAAAATGGAATTTCATTGTACCAAATTGTAGAGAATAAATCATAAAATTGAACTGTATACTTGAAAATTTTAAATAGCCTTATTAGAACAACTAAACAAAAATCTGACAAACTTAAAGTATACAGTTCCAGCCAGACGGGAAAAGGTAACGGCTTAAAAATAGGGCGTTGAAAATGTACATATTTCACGTAAATACCCGAATAGCCTCGGAACACTAAACCAATATATCGATTTGTAATAGATACATCGATTGCAAAATGTGCTTTTTCTCACCGTTCAATTGCGAGGCTTTACAGAAAACTTCATATCTAAGAATCTATAAATGTGACGAATGATTGGAAGATCTTGACGAACCCATAGGTGTCCTTATCTTCTTCTAAAAACAAGTCTGTTTAACGGTTATGCGCCTTTAAAAAGTGACGAGTTTGAGTCATTTGCTTGTGCTTTCTCGAGTGGCATCAGTTGATTTATACTAAAATATTACAATGTTAATGTACGTTTTGGAAGAAATTTGTAAATACAAAAATAAAGTTTAAAACATTTCCTTTCCAATAGATTTTGTTTTATTGAAATTGGTTAATATTTAGTGGGTGAAATATTCGATACAAGTTATGTTGTTTGAGACTACTCAATAAACAAAACAAAAATATAATAACCCAAAGGGGAGGCTGCAGCCCCCACAGCCCCCCCCCCTGGATCCGCCAATGGCACTGGGCATCAATCCTGGTATCTCCCACATGCCAAGCGAGTGGTCTACCATCTGACCTAAGCCCTCAGTTATTGTAAAAAAAATTCTCAATCTACTTCAGCTTATGTTTTATCCCCAACATTTGTCCACAAAATCATTACTTTTGTCCATAATTTTAAAAAATTTTCAATTAAATTTTTTCGGAATAAAAAGTAGCCTAAAATATTCTCTGAAAAGTCATGTTAATGAAAGTTTTGTCAAAATCGGTTCAGCTATTCTGGAGATTAGCCCGGCCAAACAAACAGAAAAAAATGTATAAATGTGTGTTTAGGTTTTTGTACTGTGTGAATAACCATATGATTTTAGAAAAAAACTTATATTTTGAGAATACAGACACTTCAAATTTATTTATATGTATAGATTTAGAACACAACTACAAAATAAGTTCCATATCAATTGTCCCTGTAACTGTACATTAGAATGTTTCTGGAGTTTATAGGCTATTTTATTGTTTGTAAAAGTGTTCATGAAACCCATTATCTAAATGGCTTGAGTACTTTGATCATAAAATATAATTTAATTACATTTAGATTAAAATGTGATTAGTAGCTAAAATCAATACAGTACTATTTCCTGATTATGAATATGCCTCTAACTGTATTCTTAGCTGTAACTTTTAGTAGGCTATCTATTTTTTTTACACAAAATCCTTATTTGTTGCTGTAAATCTAATTTAAAAGAAGTTTTATTAGTAGGCCTATAGATTAAATTGTAAATACTGTAAAGGCTTACTGTAAAGGCTGTTAGTCTCTGGTCAATAATGTAAAAAGTTGTAGTGATTTCAACCCTGCTGATGATACAAAATTGATGCAAAGTCCATAAATAAAAATTATATCTCCTTTATTTTCTATAACTTTGGTTTAGGCCAAATAGTTTTTTTTAGATTTAGCCACATTTTAATAACTGGCTTCTACACCGGTTTATGCTACTGTTTATTGCTTATCTTGTTAATAAATTTGTCTGTTCCATTAAAATAGCCTAGCTGTACTTGTTTAGTTGCGGAATAAAACACAACAAGTTAAAGTTAAATTCTTTAAGTTGCAAATTAATTTTCTCCAAGGTTCTTCATCATCAATGCAGATTTACTTGATTCATTAATACTGATGCGTTTTACTTGATTTTAATACTTAACGCATTAGAGTCATATTTAGATTAGAAATTAATGTGATCCCTTTGCTCGATTTATGCCTTGTTCACAGACACAACTAAAGCTGGATTTACACATGTAGTACCGTGCACGTACTGTACCGCTACTGTGTCGCGACTGTCTTCGACCGTCTCGATTTACACATATGGTACTGTGCTCATACCGAACTGTTGTCGACCGTAGTACTCTTCCGTTCGTTGACGGGAAACGTAGTGTCTATCATCGATCAAGAAGAAGAGAATGTAATTGTTGCCTGCTGCTTATATGAAGTACCTAATTCACTGCCGATCTCTGTCCATAAATTAATTGTCTTTTATAAGTTATTGCCATAGTCTCTATGACGAACAAGTAAAATTAATTTCTCTTAATTCATTTCAAAATTTAGCAGGTTGTCACAAATAAACAGAACAATAAATAAACAAATAACGCACCAAATTAAATTTATAAAGTAATTAAAGTAATATAGCACAAACATTAAATGAAATGTTGATTTGTAGCCGAATATCCCTACCCCTGTTTCTGATCTGCTTCTTAGAACGGTCTACGGCAGTCTATGGCAGTTTACAGCAGTCTCGGTCGGTCTAGACCAGCCTAGACTGTGGGGTACTGTGCGCCGACCGTGTCGGACTGTCGTCTGTCATGACCTTGAAGAATCGTTTTGGAAGCAGTCGAAGGGAGTACAGTCTGAGCACGGTACGCGCACAGTCCTACATGTGTAAATTGAAAACAGTCTGTCTATATAATTCAAATGGGTTAGACCATTTTTTATTTGAAACAGTCACGACACGGTAGCGGTACAGTACGCGCTCGGTATGCGCACAGTACTACATGTGTAAATCCAGCTTAACTGACCCACGAATGACTGCAATTCAACTGCACGTTGTCAGATTTCAGACCAACTCTCTCTAGGAACTAATTGAGTGTTACACCTTTGTAACTTTTAAATCAGATCACGATTTATGTACATATTAGTACAGCCAGTTGAAAAAATTGTATATTTACACAACGATTTAGTTAGTGATAGAATATGATCATTCTGAAAAAGAATTGGAAAGATGTTGAAACAAATGGTAGACCCAAGTAGGGATATAATTCATTAAAAATAAATTAGTGGTATTGAATGAATACGGTATATTTCTAAGAACAAAAACACAGATCACAAGTCTCACAAAAATAATTTAGATGCATCTCAAATGTCACTGAGGATGACGACTTTGTCATTGAAACTCTTTTGACAAATACTAACTGTATTTTTGTGAGAATTGTGTTCTGTGTTTTTATTTTTAGAAACAATTTTTTCTCACAAGTCAAGCTCGATTATATTTAGCCTATAATGTATATAATTTATAAAATAATAACTTGTCAAGTATTATTACAAGAAATACTAATCACACATAGTAACTAAAAAAACTTCTAAAAATTCAAAATAATATTTTTCAAGTTCTAAAATAGTAAAAGTGCTTTTTAGTTTTCATTACTATACATGTATGGTTGAATCCAAATGTAGTCTAATTTTTCTCCTTTTAAGAAAGAGTACAATGTTTTGTACTAACATAATGAAGTAGAGTAAAGCCGCGGTCACACTAGGCTGGTTATCAGCCGCTACTAACTAGTCATTGATGATATTACCAGCAAGCAGCGTAGTCTGACCCAGCACCAGCAGCTGGATAATGCCAGCGGGCTAGTATTTACTAGCTGAAAACAGAAGTCAAACATGTTTAACTTTTTAACGCTGGCTACCATTCGCTAGCAGTCACGTGACCTCCTCGCTGGCGCCAGAAAGCCAATGTGAACCCCTAGTAGCTCACTAGTGGCTGGTGAAGGGGTTGTAGGCCACTACCAATATAAAATTACAACTATGTGGAATTAAATTATACTAAAATGTTGAATTAATTCTGTTGAACGTTGAACCCTGGTCTTGTAACCATTATATTGTTGTCATTGATTTTTTTTTATATAATCAATATTTTAAATACATTATATTGGTTATTATTGTCACGTTTATTAAAATAACATTCATAAAATGAGTAGCTATTAATTAACGCCTAAAAATGTAAACTCACAAACGAAATGAAATTGTAGGTAGGCCTACAATTTTTGTTAATTAAGATTTATTATAATACTGTGCAACTATGTTTAAAGTTTTAAAAGCATTGTACGAGTATCCAAGTCACTATTGATAATAATATTTTTACCTTATTGTTTCCGTCTTGTGACTTCGTCTGCGTTTTTAATAATGACGCCTTTCCAAACCTATGTTTATAATCAGATTATTTAATAAATAAATTAACAGTTCACATTACAAAAACACAACAACATACAACTCACGAAACATAACACATATAAATTGTCTGGTAGACATGTTTTTGTAATGTGAACTGTTAATTTATTTATTAAATAATCTGATGATGAAATATAGGTTTTGAAACGCGTCATTATTAAAAACGCAGAAGAAGTCACAAGATGAAAACAATAAGGTAAAAATATTATGTTTAAGATTTCAATCCTAAAATAGGCCTACCTAAAATGCAGTTTAAAAAAATGTTTTTGCAAATCCCGTCCATGTTTTTTAAAATTAAAGATAATATTTGTCATATATAATATCGCGATAACAATAACGAAAATCACGGTCTCATATAAACATTTAATCAGTTTCATATTCATTTTCATAACCAGTCACTTTACTAGCGGCTACTAACTAGCCTTGCACATTCAAATGTGAACCCTTTCTCCTGCGCTGCTTGTTGGTGATATTACCAGCGGCTGGTAACCAGCCTAGTGTGACCGCGGCTTAAGGTTCGGTTGGTTGCAAATGAATTACATCAGTGGACGAACAGTGCAACTCCCGTCCAACGATCGCAAAAGAGTCAAAATAGAGTTGTGTTGAAGCAATGAATAATGGGTCTAACTGGTTAAATTAATTTAGAAATATGTAAGCTAAGTAACTTAATAAATCAAATATAAGAACCTTAGTTTTTGTTCAGATGATTTTCATGATATGGGCCTGTAAATAAAATATTGAGCTGGACTATTGAGATGATGCTTGATAGAAAAAACTTGAAGTACAGTAAGACCTCGATAATCAGGCACGCTCGGGGATCCGGTGATGCCGGGTTATCGAATATGCCGGATTATCGAGGTTTTCCTTTAAAATGGTTTAGACAGGGAATAAACTATAAGTAAACGCACATGTACTGTATATGAACAGGTAAATTACACGTTGAAACTACGTAACATTAACTGCGTAGAGAAATTGCCGCTAACTAATAAATTTTAAAAGCCTAAAACAAAATCATTTTGTACATAAAATATTTATAATATAAGCTCTCTGACCGCTGGATTGTAACAAATGTAAAAAAAAGTTCCGTAGGCCGATACTATCGTGTGAGTGACACGATGATGTTATAATTGTGATCATAGCCCCAGGCTTCAAGATGATGAAATATTTTTTCATATAATAACCTGATTAATGTTTTATAAGACATATCTAACCTTTAAAATAATTTTGAGCATATATGAAGCGGAGTAAAATTATGTGTTTTATAATGTTTCAATGTCTTTTTTGCCGAAACATTAATATAAACAGGAACAGCATTCGGTAAGGGGGGGAGTATGGGCGTAGTAGTGAACAGCGGAGCAGACAAGTTGCGGCGTAGTGATGCGCCATTGTTTGATGCTCGAGATGTTTGAACAATCGAGACAATCGACTAATCACGCATTTCGTGTATCACTAGTTGGGTGTATTACTAAGAGAAGTAGACATAAGTCATAAGTGATTTTAAGTTTTACAGAATAAAGACTTTGTATATAGAAACTCGATTTTTTTAATTTTTACCAAAAAGTCACTGATTTTTATTTCTGGGAACTAGTAGAAATCCTGAAAGCGGTTTTAAACCGAACAACTATTTACAAGAAATTCAATGTATCTTTTTCCAAAGACTTTAATTGGTTCAAATAATCTTCATTAAGTGGAATACGTTTAACAAAATACTGTCAGCAACAAAAGTGTTAAATGGTCCCTTTAACGTTTTTAAAGAACGACGAGAGCACATTGTTTTGAATCGGTTCGGTTTTTAAGAGAAATTTTGATTGAAATGTTTATTTTGGCCAAGTTTATTGAGCAGTAGATTTTTATACACTGTTTTTAACAGATGTGGAGCCAACAGACAGTGTAGACCGGGCTTAAATCACTCAATAATTACAAAAACTGCTATTTTTAATGAGTGCAAATTTTCAAGATGATCGATGCCGAACTATCGAGTTTGCCGGATTATCGAGGTCTTACTGTAGTTTCAAAACACTATTCATAGGCATTGCCTTTTATACTTTTTCTTAAAACTAAACAAACAACGTAGGCCTAGCTTCTTTTTAGTAAATTGTAAACAATTTCAATGTTTTTAAAATGTTTGAATGTATGTAAATTGTATGCTTGTTTTGATTTAGGTACTCAAGCAATGGCTTGCTCAAAGAAAAAATTGTAGAATACCAGTTGCATCATGGACTTTTTAATCTGCGTACAAGTATTTGATTTTACTTCCGTTTTATAAAGGTAATAAAGACAGTGTCTTTAATAGAAAAGATTTGTAGCCTATTAAAATTGTTTAACCATAGACAAAAATTGTTTGCATAAGGTATTGATAATGCATAGAAATAAGACAATAATTTCTACTAGAGATAGTGATGCTTTATATTAAACTGTAATTTGGTATACCCGACAATAATAATAACAAATCTATGGCCCAGGTTTCTGAGCAAAGATTGTTAAACCTGCAGCTTTAACTCGGATCTCCGACAACCTGGATTATTACATATCTTGGACCTTATCGAAATGTCTTTGTCATATAGAAACACTAGAAGATGCATTAGTTGTTTAGTTTTGTTGTGAAAGAGAATTGGTTTGCCAATTTCAGGCTCCATTATTGTTTTCCCACCGGTTCTGGTCCTAGTTGATCAGACTTAACAAGGTTTTACTGTATTACGAAACAACACTTGAATGGAAAATATATTTGTGATCGCTTTTTACAGAAGTATTAATTCACAATAGTTTTCCTGTAATGCAATATAAGTAACTCTAACACCACTTGTTTTTCCAAAATTTTAGTAGATGTAAAATAGAGTGAAGAGAATGTGGATTTTAATAATATTTTTGAGAATTTTGACAAATACAAATAATTTTTTTAACAATAGGCTACCCCAAATGAAAGTATTATTAAATATTTACTATTTGAGGTGTAGCAAACATTGACCTCCAAAATTTAGATTTGAGTTTTGATTATTGGAATATTTATAGGGTGTCCATAAAACCCTTAGCGGGCTATATAGGATCGGATTGTATTCATTGAAATAAATAAAAAATGTTCTGTCACTTTTTTCGAATTCGGCTTAGATTAGTCGTAATCCGCCATTTTTTTTTTACAAAAACTCATTGTAACTCCAGAAATAGATGAGATATCGAGTTCAAATATGAAATAAGCAGTTTGTATGTTACTAGGCTATTTACAAGTGTAGACTACCAAACACAAAGACTTAATTATATTTTTTGAAATGGCGGCCGTTACGTATAATATCTTAAAAAACGTTAACTTTACAAAAAATGTACAAGAGACAAAATATTTTTCTTTTTTAACAACAGATAAAATGCTTTTTTTGTCGTTTCTGTAGGTTAAAGGATAACAAAGTATAATACTTTTTTTTATAATAATTTTATTTTAACCTATATTCAATTTCCTTCTTTCTCAAATTATATTTTTAATGGTAATACTATAAATGATTACAGTAACTCCTTATGTTTTACCAACTAAAAAAAAACAAAATGGCTGATTGCAACTAAACTAAGCCGAATTCAAAAAAAGTTACTGAACATGTAACAAGTCTAAAAATTTACCCAGAATAATATATATAGTAATTGTATTTGATTTATAAATAAATAATCTTACATCCCATAAGGAAAGTTTAAAATATTTAATATGAAAATTAGTCGTGTAAGTATATCCAGATTCTAAAATTAGTACCGTAATAATAAACAAATGGAATTTATTTATCCCTTTTCCAAATTAAATAGATTTTAAATTATTATAACCTAACATAATCAAATTTGTATTTATATTCCAAAACTATCCACCATTTCATAAATCATTCACCAACAGTGCAGTGCATATAAAAAAAGAAATGAACCAAAATAAACTAAATCTGTCAATAAAAAAGAAGTTTTCACTACCAACAAAAGATTTAAACAGATGTTTAAAAGAAATAATACGAAATAATATAGCCTCTAATAAGAAGTGAAAATACTACATTTTAAAAGGAAATTTGAATACAATTTTTCAAATATATGTATAAAAATAAAAAACTAACCTAAAGATTAAATAAATAAAAGAATTACAAGAATAGAAAGAAGAGTGCACACATTATTCAAGAAAGATCATCAATAAAACGAAACATCAATATTGGTGAGATGAGCCATTGACCGAGGCTAAGTTCATCAATGAATTATCAACATAACCTATAATAATGTTTATTATAATAAACATTCCATAAAACCTAAACCTAGAATATTACGGAACTTTCATCATTCATAATTTATATAATACTAGTGGACCCAGCAATGCTTCGCTATTGGTTGATTTAATTTAAAGGGTAGTAAAGTTATTCCATTTCATTACATTGATTTAAGTAATCGAATTTCAAAATGGTTTTTACGCCACTTAAGAATATACTACACAAATTTAGATTTATAGTTCGTAAACCTTTATAGGTAATACAATAAACCTTTTGTTTGCTTTACCTAATCTAAAAAAACTGATAGTTGTGAAGAATTGTAACAAACCTGATACTAAATTAGCCCAATTGGTTGCAAATAAACTTGTTTTGGTTCATTGTAGGCCTAACCTAAAATTATGCTTAGTTTTTTATCCAAATCAGCAGTTTTATATATATTATTTTGTAACAACCAATGGCTGATTTCACACTTACCGACACGACACCGACACGATATTGGCACGATGTCGTCGGTCATGAAAACTAACTTAAACTTAAGAGTAGCTTTCACACTCACCGACATATCGGTGTCGTGTCGTTGCAGGTGCCGACATGTCGGCGAGCTGCTGGTCTCCCTTCTTTATCGGTACGATATCGTCTCAGTTTGTTTACTGGTTGCTTTGGTAATCAAACAATAACATTTGGCCTCGTTAAATATTTTAAACTAGGCTAAACTCCTGCGTGCTCTGCACGCCAACCCCCCGTTGTAACCTTCTATACACATAATCATGTGATGTTTTCTTTATAATAAAGGTGTAGGATTAATAATAACCCCAAAGCTAAGACGGTAAATAATGTTAAATGTTCAAATCAAATTATTTCGTACATTTTATATTAGCAGTTATAATAAAGATTTAAAGAACCAGCAAGGCTTAGGTCTACACTTTAATAAAAACCTAATCTAAAAGTTAGAAAAAACAAATAATTGCTTCAAAGTTTAAAATCATGTATTAATGGAAATGTTAGAACAAACAGCTGTTGTAAGTTATTTTATTCAATTAATTGGTGGCTATGGTAATAAATGTAAATACATGTGTAGGTTCATCAATCTAGGCCTAACCTAAGAATTTTTTCCGACTAAATTTACGAAAATTGAAATGATTTTATCGTAATGAATTATAGCCTATTTTACTCAGGGATAGTGTAGCTTTTTATTAGTAAAACTATTTTTTCAATCAGTTCAGTAGTTCCAGAGTAAACTTTACCTCTTTATAATATTAGTCGGTACTATTGCTGTATCGGGTCGGTGTCATGTCAATGTCGTGTCGGTAAGTGTGAAATCAGCCAATGTTTGAATTAAATTAAAATATAGTAAGCATTCTTGATTTTTTTTTTTTTTTTTGCTTTAAAGGTGATCAATCTAACCTAAAAAGGCTGTTGGTTTTGAAGAATAATAAACTGATTATTTTTGCTAAGTAAAGTTGCTATGGTAATGGAATGTAAACAAACACGTGTTACTAAGTTTTTTATACGAACAGCTGTTTGTGTGCGCTATGGTCTTGAGTCCATACAAAAGAGGCTGTTTAGTTTTTTCCAAATTTGAAACTATCTCGGGAAAGTATTCAAATTTTTCTTTATATAAAAACCTAGTTCGGACTATTACGAACATTTTAAAACAAAAAAGAGCCAAATTGGTTCAGCCGTTCTCAAGTGATGCGTTTACAAAGGAACAGCAATTCATTTTTATTATATAGATTACCATTCCAGTTACTGTATCATTTTATTTCTTTATTAATGTTTCTAGATTTGTGTTATTCTACATTGGGTTATGGCCTGTCCTTTCCCCTACAATCTCGGGACTCAACTATCATTTTGTTTTAAAATATAACTGAAAGATGAATACTGCTGAAGAACACGCTAAAATTTGTAGGGACGCTCTGTATATAGATTAGCATGCGTTATAATGTAAAATTGCATTCCGTTCTGGGGAAACCCAACTGTGGCAATCCGATGAACAAATGATCCTAAAGAATTCTGTTTTTCTTTTTATGGTATACAAACCTAAAACTGTAATCAAAATGCTGCAAACAAAAAATGTTTATCCGATGTTTGCAGTTTCTATACTTTTTTTACAGATTGATGATGCTGAATGAAGTTGTAGGCCTACAGATTGTCACATTATTGTAACTAATGAGGATTGGAAAAAAATATTTAATCTTCCAACAAATTAACACTGCTTATACATCAAACATTTGTATTGTATGTAGAAACATTAAATACTGCATAGCTACTAGCAGCCATTTTTAGTAGTTTAGTATTTATTGGGATACTTTGTCCAACTTCAAAGTTTCTTCATAGGTTTTTTTAATGTTTGAATTATTTTACACTTCTTTAATTTTTCAGAAATTACAAATATGTTCTGTCTTTTACTAGTTGTAATATTTAAAAAAATGGGGGAAAATAAAGTATACAAAAATAAATAAAAATTGTTTAGGATCAGTTATTTATAAATTTTAAAGCAATTTAATTGGATAGAACGGTATCTTTAGATAAATAAATATTGAGCTTAACTTGTAAGAAGATATACTTGATAGAATAAACTTTGAACACAAAATCTCACAACTAATACGTTTATTAACTCAAATGCGTTTCAACGACAAAGACGCCATCTTCAGTGTGCACAAGCTACAATAGTCAAACTATAACTCAATATTAGCGCGTATTAGTTGTGAGATTTTGTGTTCAAAGTTTATTCTATCAAGGGTATCTTTAGATATTAAATAATATCGTCCTAAAGTTATGTTTTTTAACTATTAGTGATTCAGATTTTTACTCTTTTTTTAGGCTGTGACCTAATCAAGTTCATGATGCAGCAAGAAGGGAAACCAAAGTTCCTCAAGTTTCACCAGGGCAGTGTTCGAGGTGTTGCTTTTAGTCCAAGAGTAAGTAAAACTGTAAAGTTACTAAGTATGTAAACTATGATTTTGTACGAGTAATGTATATCCGTATGGGCCAAGCGTTGAATGAGGAGAACACTTGACAGCACAGATAGTTCATACTAAAAGAAATTAAATCCGATTTTTACTTACATCCTTAATTTGATATACATCATAATCGATTAAATAAAATAAACTTGCCAGTATATAAAAACAAATTTGTTCGATTGTTGTTTGGACAGTTAAACCATTCGATAGAAAATTAAACTGGCTTTAAAATTTACGCTCAACGTTTTTTTTTTTAAATTAATTCTTTTATGCTATTTTCACTATACATTTTTAAATCGCCAAATTATTGAAACAAGTAGGTTATTTAGGTCTTTACATTGTGGAGTACCGTACAAAATGTTAACTAGATCGGCTGAACAGTTTTGGAGATACAAATTATTTAGTACAAAACAAAATGTTGGCTAGACAGAAAACGGAGCATTTTAGGACTTACAGTAATTCAAACACACTGTATATGTATTGTAAAATTTAAAAAATATATTGCAAACACTGTTGTAGCATGAAGGACTCTTAAGGACCTTATCTATTTTACAGGATCGTTACTTATTCTGTTCCGGTGCTTACGATGGTAAAGTTAACCTGTACTCAGCGTTACGCATGGAGCTACTCATGTGCTATCAGATAACGACTATGACCCTAGCTCGTAATGTAAATGCTGTTAGGTTTACATCAGATGGCTCCAGGGTATGTACTGATATTCAATAAAGGAGAAACAAAATTACAGTTAGTTCATTGTAATGGAAAGTTTGATCAAAAAGGATATAATTTTCATTTATATTGTTTCAGATCTTAGCAGCAACAACTTCTAGACGTTTAGCCGTAGTAGATGTTGAAAGAGGAGAACAACTTTTAGCATATGACAATTGTTCGTTTGGTGGAAGAGAAAGATCAGGTCTTGCTACAGATCCAGTTTGTCCCAACATGGCTGTTTCCGTGGCTGTGAATGGCAAGGGTTTAACTTTACTAGACTTGCGTATGCCTTTACCTCTAGACTTTGTTTACGATGTAAGCTCGTAATATAAATAGCCTAATTATAGTTTGTTTGGCTAAAGAGAAAAACCTAATACTGTAACTTTAAATACCCATTGGTTATCAGCAGTCCATAGTTTTAGAAGTAGCTACAGCGCTTTTTCGCGACGTACTAACGCTTACATACATAATAATAACACTAACAATGTGGACAAAATCCGGATATGACTCTGTAAAAATGAATAAAAATGTGGCTTCAATATATAGGTTATATATCCTTGCTGCAGATAGGAGACTATATAACAGCCTTGAGGTCTTAGGTGTATAATATGTTCAAACCTAGAAGTAATGAAGAACTCTGGACTGTGAAACCTGTTTTTTTCTATTCATTATATTGGTTAGTAATATCCTGCGGCAGGTTGGAGACTGGATAAGAACATTGATGATCAGTTTAAATCTAGTAATTCAATGCCGATCCTATCCAGTTTCCTATTCGCAGAATAGGGCTAACCTATATAATGGGACCACAAAACATTTTTAGGAAAAGTCATACTCGGATTTAGTGCTTTTTAATGCTCGGATTTAAGTTTGTATTTATTAGTGCTTAGCCTGACGAAGCTGACAGTGTTCGGCAAAACAAGAACGTACTGCTGACAACCAATTCAATGTATTTATTATTACTAAACAGTCCTGGGCAACATGATAAACTATAAAATAAAAATAAATATTCTAACAAACACACACATCACAGGTATGTAACGTTTCTAACTAGTAAATGGACAGCTAAAACTCACTTAATTGAAACATTTCAGAAAATGTACTAAACAAATATTTTTACATGATTTAATTTATTTGCAAATCTCTCTATATAAGTGGCATTGTCTTGAATAACTTAAACATAGAATCAACATAGAACAAAAATTACTTAAGATAAAAATATGAAAATTTAAAGCTACGGTATATTCTTATTGAGTCATAGACGCACACAGAGAAAGGATTTTTACTATAAAGTATAAAAGCACTGAAAATTCGGGGGTTAACTCCTAGTCCCATAACAGATAAAACAAATGATTCGGATCAAAAGCTTAGCATCAATTTTTGTTAATGCATTTATTCATTCGGCCTTTAATCTCCTGTTTTTCTAGTCCAACACCCAGAAAATAAAACCAGGATGGTGATTGACTATTAATTAACATATCGTCATCAAAGCTGTGCCGCTACCTAACCTACACCAAAATTTCAATTGGTTTGTCGGTGAAAAATATTTCACTTCAATCTCAACTCAGTTTATAATCAGATACCGTTAACTCAAAGCTCCAAGAAATTAACTAGCTTTTATACTACCTAGATGCTCTATCAGATGTCCAAATGGATGCCCTACCATTTGGACTCTATGTTGGTGCTCGACTTTTCAGATATTAAATTCAAACAATTAATTATTTAGACGACTTAGTAATTTATTCCAAGACTTGGGAAGAGCATCAACAAAATCTTCGTGAAGTACTATTTTGACTGCTTTGTGCGGGTTTGCCAGAAAAGGTCCTCTTCGCTGTGGAAGAGATAAGTTTCCTTGGACATCTTTTTTCATCAAGTGGCGCAGGGACGGATATAGACTAACATTTTAAGGGAGAAGGCATAACTGCAGAATATAATCTTGGGTCGTACCAAGAGGTGGGGGGAGGCAGTGTAAATTCTTAAAATTTTTAGGAAAATTGGAGTTTTAGGCTGTTTGAGGGTTTTTTACCTGCAATCTGTAGCATATATTTATACATTTTGTTTGTGTTAATTTCATAGAAAATACACAAGAGTTATAATAAGTTTGAGTGACCTACTGGATGAAACCCTTGTAAAAAAATAACAGATGTATCATCTTTAACATTTTGATGTTATTTAAATGGAGAAAGTTATAACTTTGATTGGCCATTATGTTGGATCTTCTTCTTTTATCAAGACCTTTAAAATGAGGTGTCACTCAATAGGGGTTCTCATTTAAAATTTTCGTCTTACCCCCAAAATAACCCATTTTTGGACAAAACTCCATTTTTGTTCATGTTAACAATCCCCAAAGCAAATCTGTTTATTTCCATTAATAAACAAAATAATAGGGGGGGGGGGGGCTTTTGGGACACCTGGTATAAAAATTAATGTTTGTTTCTTTGTTTGTCCTCTAAAGAGTCAAAAACTATTCCACCAATTTCACAGTTTATCCATATCACTGCCGGGAGTGTTTAGACGTTGAAATTACCACAGTCTAAGGGGTTGGTACCCTATACAATATATATAAATTAAACTAACTTCCTACAATCTATAAAACTAAAATTATGTAATATTATTTGTAAGGTATATAAAAAACTATGTGCACTTTGATTACTTAAGTCAAAGTGATGAAATGGAATAACTACCCTTAAAATTAAATAGTAATCCAAAAACTTACTTTTTCTATATTCTCAAAAACTACTCTACTAATTTCGCTGAAATTTCAGAATTTACACATTTTGGTTCTAGGTTTTTTAGAGAACATGGTCACTACACACAAATATATTTTTATTTAAATGGGTTAGCTACCCTATACAATAATAATAACTTGTACTAAATTCCTACAATATAATAAAGCTAAAATTATTTAATACTATTCTTAATTGATATAAAAAAAACATTTTCAATTCGATTACTTAGTCAAAGGGATGGAATGGAATAACTACCCTTAAAATTAAATCAAGCAATAGTGAAGCATTGCCTGGTCCACTAGTTATTTAAATAAATAACTGTGTAAAACAATCATATGAAAGACAAAAAAAAAAATAATTTTAGAGCCCGTGCATTTCTTGACAGAGCCCAGGAAGGGGTAGTGGCAGGACAGAATTGGTTGAAAGAGGAAGTACATTCACTCAATAGCATGAACTATTAACCTCACTTTCAACATTCGCTTATTGAATAGGTCGAGATGACACAGTTCAAAAACTATTTTAGTTACATCACCATTATAATTAATATATACAGTAGAGCCGCGGTTATCCGAGGTAATAAGCAAAAACTCGGATAATACGATCTCCGTCAAAAATCGAGAGGGAAACTTACGTTAAACTGGTGAAATCAATGAAAACTTGGTCAAAGATGTGAAAAAAGGCATCTCCTGTATTATCAAATAAAAAACAAAAGTCCAAATGAAATTAAAATACAAATACAAAATGATAAAAAGAGATACATATGCTACAGTACATGTTCCAGTTAAAAAATCTTTTTTTAAGAAGTTCATAAGTGTTTTCTGTTTAATGGAAATCACTCGCTTGAAAACTAAACAAACGATATATGTAGTATGACACACGCGACGTTTTAACCCATCGTACGCGATAAGCGGAATATTCCGCCACTTGTATATAAACTCTACGCGTTTTTAAGCGGAATATTGCGCTCTTGGCCATAAGGAAGGTTTTTATTTATTTTAGTTCACCAAATATAGAATAGAATGCGTGACAGTGTTCCGTGAGTGGTCAAATGATGTGTTGTTGGTTGTGTGACGCATCGCAGCTGTTGACAAACAAGAGAACCCCTTGTTTTGTCACGTGCGTGCGCATTCAGTTGCCTTTTATACGCTGGAAGCGGATATTTTTGCTGGCTGGCACAGTGAACAACTGATACTCAGTTCTTGCTTACTATTGTTTAGGCTTGTGCGTGTTATTGTTTTTTAGTGGTAACAAACCTATAGAACTAAAAAAAAAAAACTTTAACGTGATTTTTTTTTCATGGTAGCGTACGAAGGGTTGAGAGCGAGGGTTTACTTGTTGATACTGAATCAAACTACTGTAGTCACAAAAACTAAAGGAGACTATGAAAGAGGGGTAAGTAGTTAGACACAATAAAAGATCGGACAGAAGCAGGTGTGCAAGCCAACCCAAGATAAGGAATGATGATATCACCATCGCGTAAACAATAATCACAGACGTCTGTCTACTCTTACTATGCTACTAAGTGTATCTCACTACCCGATTAATATTATTGTTTATTCAAGTCGTTTGCTTGATTGTTTATTTAGTTCACAACTTATAAATACATTAATTATGTCTTTTATTTTGAAAATCTATTATTCTCTTGAATAAACACTAGGGTACTTGTACCGATCAAAATATCTTAAAACATAAAAAATCCTAATCCTTTGATGTTTAGCAAAGCATTGGAATAACTGTATTGTAAAATATTTCATAATGATTAAAAATTGTTCATTTCATTTACAGGAACAATTTTTGACGAAACATTATGTGACTAATACAGAACAGTAGATTTGCCGCTATATACGGATTTCACTTTGCACGGTTCCTTTCACGCATGCATCTACCGCAAACCAAACTTCCGAACTTTTTTGTTTTTTGTTTACTAACTCGGTTAACCCGGAGCTTGGCTCTACTGTACAAGTATAACCTAATATTTAATATAATAAACACTAAAAACAGTTACTAAAGCCACAGCCGAATATTTACTCATCAATTCTACGGCCTCTTAATCACCGACTCAAACTACAAAAATGTGAATGGAACTATAATTACGTCTGTAAATGTAAACTAAACACATTGGGCGATTATCAGCCGACTCAAGTCGTTTGGCGATGTTGCGCGATTTTAACGAAAGGAAAAAGATCAAAGGATGTTGTCGTCAAGAGATCGGTGGTTCCAGATGGAAAACATTGGTCGAGTTGTACATTCAATGAAAAAATTTTAAATTTAACAACTAATGTGTGCGTATTTCAATTTTGAATGATAAATTAACAACTTTAAATTAACTTAAATATAGTTAAATTCAAAATAACATATAAAATTTGGGTATGTTAATTCTAAAAATGACAAACACTGAATTACAATGGTTGAATGGTTGTAGAAGTACTAATTAATTAGTAATTCTTGAAATCAGTTCCTGTTAATATGTACCGCTGGGCATACGTTTTTTAGAACGCCGTGTTGGTTAGCCCCAGCCATTTACTAGAAAGCCATTGACTCACACCTTTAGATGCAGCAATAACTACAAAATTAGTTGATTTTACTAAAAAAATCTAATTATTTTTAAATAATATTAACATAACTAAATTTGTTTAAGCTTTTTATATTGAAATAATACATTATTTAGTGGTATAATATAATTTATTTGTTGTCTTTTGACTGTGAAATTATTTAAGACGACTATTAATATCGCAACAAATAGGCTTACATCAAACTTGTGTAGAAATCACCACTAGCAATCTACAGTTAGAATCATCTCCAACTACACTTCAGGAGAAATAGGGACCCTAAAAATTTGAATTCGTTTTTTAATTTTTGGAACAATCTCTGTAAGTAATTCTCCAAAGTCTGATTCAGCAATTCGAATCATTTAACACAAAAGTTCTGCGAATGTTAAAATATCTGTCTTGGTTTTTAAACATTTTTCCTTTACCATCGTCATCTTATTTGTTTGGGCTTTTCTATAATAATAAGCTGGTTAGTTGATCGATCACACTACCAATCAATTGGAGTAAATTCGGTGTCGGTATAATTTTATCACAATATGAGCAGACAAAATAGGTGGCGATTTTTGTCACTCATCGAAATGTACGAATCGGCCGATAACCACCCAATGGATAATCACTTACTTTTATATACAAGTATATAGCTGTAATAGAGTTAAGCCACATTCATAAGTTAAAGAGCATCCGCAAATGCTCCCGAATGCGGTGTGATTCTTGTTCGCAGTGTCAACACCATGTCCATGTGCATGGATAATGTCTCGAGTTGATTGTTAACTATATTCTTACTAAATCAAATGTTAGTAGCGACAATGCGACATTACTCAGATGTTCTTTGCAATTGGATCACAGCATTCATCGCGCCTGCGCGGGAATGGACAAGATTATAAATAGTATCAATATTATGGCGCAATCACGCTGTTGTTTATTCCTAAGTCATGTGCTGGTGACATTCGTGTTAATAGGCAAAAATTATATAATATCGAGAGAGTATTGAACAACTAATAACAGTTTGTGAAAATCTGAAATGCAATCAAATTACAAACGTTTTTCCGTTATTTAAAAAATCATCTAAGGTTTGGGAGGGGGGATATGACCCTTATATCCGTGCCTGAAGTGGCGTCCAAATTGAGCCTTTAAGAACTAAAGCTATTAATTAGAAATTTTCTTCAACCCAAGAACCCTAAGGCAATTTCCAGATTTATAGGTATAGTCAATTTCTTTGCTAAATTCATTCCTAATTTTGCGGAGCACACCATGACTCTAAATCTGTTTCGATATCACATATTTCCATGTGCAACACTATCCTGTTATCATCCCCAGCCTAATAATGCGGAAATAATAATCGTAACCTCAAAGCCTTCCTTATAGCCTATTACTTCCACAACCAAACATCTTGGGGCGAATCACTTTGCTGTCTCCAGCTGGCTTTTAACTTGGCTCATCACGAGACTCTTAAAACTACCCCATTCAAAATTATTTTCAATTTTCTACCAGCTACTCCCTTGAATCTCAGCTGAAATATTAATTAACTTCTTCCCCATTTTAATTAAAATCCCATTCAAGTACCAGAGGCCAACACTCGTCGGTTCATTATAATACTCTCGTTTACACTCAAACAGACCAGCTGATAAAAACTGTTAGCGATAAAAAGGAGCAAGGTCTTGCCAAACCCTCATGGCGTTGCCTTTCATGCAAGCTTCTTCAGCATGTAAGCAAGTTATAAATAAAATAGAAAATTTCGCTTTCAGTTTTTCACTTCACAATCGCTCATTCAGTTCAATAGAATTCGTGCTTCATCTACACAAACCAGGTCTGTTTAATTCCAATTAAGTAAAATATATTAAGCCAATAAATCTAAAACTGTACATTTTAATTGCTGTGTAATTATATGGTTTAATAAATATAATTAATAATTGTTTCACCTAATTTGAATTGTCATTGCTTTGTGAACTTAAACCAACTGTGTATTTACACACTGTACATTACTATACTTTTAAGTTGAAAAAGGCGGACAGATGTCGATTGCAATTTAATAAATTAATTTTAATTCATTTAAACCGTTGACAAGTTCTTGTAATTGAACCACCAGTGAGATTAATCATTATACAATCTCCTTAAAATAATAAACGGTACCAGTAAAACTGGCACATACTTTCTCACAAATATATTTAAATTATTAAACAGATTCAATGTGACTTCATAATTGTATTAAAGTAGGAGAGTAACTAATAAATATTATTATTAGCTAATCAAGAATTTTTAGAAAAATGCAATTTTTTCAGATATTTCCACAAAAATCTCAACATTGATTTTTTTTTGCTATCACTTTACTTTCTCTATATTATAGTGGGAAAGTAAAAATAGACTAACATTGTCCCACATTTTCAACTATTGTGTTTTGGCTACTTGCTATGCATAAACTAAGTTTTGAACTATTAAAAGCAAACCAACCTTTTATTATGCAATGTTATTCATACCTTTTGATTTTCAATAGCTAATGCTTGTTCATGAGTACATATATGTAAAAACTTAAGCTGCAGATCGAATTCATGAACACCATTTTTTTTTTTATAAAAAAAACAAAACTAAAGAAAATTAAGTTTATAATTTACATTGACTAGCCTAAACATGTTTTGATTGTGCCTTGTATAGTTTAATTTTATTTATTTAAATTTTGGATAGATGGGATAGCATGCAACTCTTTCAGCCTAAAAATTTGAAATTCATTGTAACCTTTTTATTAACCCATAAGGTTCGATGTTTTAGTTGGCCAACGACATATACAGTAGAACCTCTCAAATCTGAACCATGCAAATCCAAAATCCCGGGAATTCCGAATGTGTTTAAACAAATTTTTTCACAAATTAATTTAAAAAAAAAAATACGAACAAAATTCAAAAACCTATTTACTATGTAAAAAAACATTTACAAATTCTAGGATATAACCTTTTTCTACAAAATTTATTAAAAAATGAATAATAACGTTTAATTTACAATCTACCATACAATAGCAATCTTCAGTACATTTGTCTACTTACGTTAAGCAGGATTGAAAAACAGAACACATTTGGCTATTTAAATTGTTTAAGAAAAACATTTTGAAAAAACACAAAATAACTAAAAAACCAAACACCATCACTACTATCAAAACTGTTTCAATTGAAATCAGTTATCTTCAACTGTCGCAATGACGAACATCTTCCCAAAGGGGCAATTGTACGCCAACGTCTCATAAACATGGCGTCATTTGGTGTTGCAGCTGCATGTTCCTCGACGTAGCGTACTGCTATGTCCAGAGCAGTGGCAGCATCAGAATGAGTCAACGTCTGCCAAAGCTTCTTCTCCCTCACAATCACTACTTGCTACATTGCTGTTATCTTTACCCTGGACCAGATTCACTAAGTCATGTTTGCTTCATTCTTTATTTACATCTTCTGCTGCCCACTCTTCTAGACAACCTTCTCTAGCATTCTCACATCCTGGTAATTGTTGAACAAGCTGAATGAGCTCAGTTTCATCATCTTGAGTATTAAATGTTTCTCGAATTCGAGGTTAGGCCAAATCTTCTTCCAAGATCTTTGCAGTAAATTGACACTTTAATTGTTCCACGATCCTGCAACCCAGTAAATAACATCTCTTATTGTAATATCTCTTATTCAGCTTTTCAATTATAGAAAGAGAGTCTTCTTCTTCAATTAGATGTCGCAGAAGCATTTTTCGGTAGCTTAGTTTTATGTTCTGGAGCACATCCTGATCTATCGGCTGCAGCAGTGGTGTTACATTAGGAGGCAGAAAAACTGCTATTATGTCTCCGCACACTAACCGCAAAATTAAATCAGCGAATTCTTCTTGATATTCTTCTCCAGAAGTTGTATAAGATGATAGCTTCTTTCCGCTTATCGTCAATTGTCTGATCCCATGCCGTTTCTTCCATTGATCCAATCACCCAATACTAGCAGTAAAGGACAAATTACCGTTCATTAATTCGTTCAGGCGTATTGCCTTTTCTTGAATTAGTGAACCATTAATAGGGACTCCTTTTTGCCTCTCTTGTGAAAACGACAAAGACACTGTTTGATCAATTTTTCATTTGTGTTAACTGTTGCATGATGGTGTTATTTTAAAGTTTTTCACTTGTTACTAGGGATGGGTCGATTCTCGATTCCAAAAGTCGATGCCACCGATTCTCAGCACTGGAATCGGCACCAAGTCGATTCTAATTTAATCGATTCCGTGCCCGGCCCCCACTTATCTCTGCAAATACGTTCGTGTACGCGATAACCACGGCCGCCGATATTGCCGGGTTTATATTTCCTCGTTACATTCCATTTAATTCCAACTCCACCGCTACCGGGGTTAGTGCGAACACTCTTTCAGTACTGGACTGGACTCACAATGTGGATTCAAAGTACTGTATTCTGAGAATCTACACTGCACCAAAGTACAATAGAGTAGCCGAAGTAGCCATAACCACTACTTTGAGAAGTTAGTAGCGATTACTTTGTGTGTCTGCAAAGTACGAATACAAAATACTGGTTACAATACTTCCGACATGCCTCTACTATGTTAGTGCACGTAATTTGATAGGTTATGGTATGAATGTTGTTTAAAGTTATAATTATGAAATTTTAAGCGAGGTTGATTACGAGTTTGTTATTTGTTTGTTACCTCATTGTGTTTGTACAGTTGACTATAGTTTCTGTATTGTTTAGGTAAATAGAGTTTTTCCCTGCGAGCATGATAGTTCCCGTTCAAGGTGCAGCCGAGTCCGAGACTTTCATTCAAGAACAGAAAAACTTACCGGGCGAGTTACGTACAATATTTTTCATTATACTACACCGAAAAAGCAACATACTTAATCAAAACATCTTTTTATTAAAAAAATAATTAAAACTTGTTTGATTTTTCTGTTATATTTCCACTGACAAAATCAATCAGCTGTTTTCATAAAACTGATATGTTTATTCTTATTTGTAACATAAACTGGAGAACGGTAAAATCAATTTAATGTTTGTTGTTCCTTGTTGTCATTCCCCCTCTATGCAACCGCTCTCAAAACCCTTGTTTGTGTGCACGCATATACTATACACTTCGTTTTGTAGGTGCCGTAGCTTCGTTAAGGTAAATAAGTACAACTTGTTTATAGCTGTCATGCCAGCTTCGTTCAGGTAAATAAGTAAAACTATTTTATAGCTGTTGTACTTGGCTCCGTTCAGATAAATAAGTAAAACTTGTTTATAGCTGTCGTACCTGGCTTTGTACAGGTAAATAACTAAATCTATTTATAGCTGTCGTACCTGGCTTTGTTCAAATAAATAATTAAAACTTGTTTATAGCTGTTGTACCTGGCTTC
>JAGFPH010001089.1:111901-122983 GCA_018207615.1 Philaenus spumarius | reverse complement strand
TAGTTTATTATTTTTTTAATGAAGTTCGTCTATGTTGTTGACTTACTCGCCATGAAACCTCAAAGAATTAGAAATAATGTATAATAAAGGTCACTTTCTAAATTGTTAATCAAATCTGGATTTTTTAAACACATGCAGTGCAAAACAAAGGCAGAGGTCACTTAATTTTCTGTTTGTGTTTGTTTCAGCTCCATGAAAGCTTGATACGCGATGTATGTTTCCTACATGGATCTTGGCCTTGGGCTAGAGGTAATCAGTCCAGCATACTAACAGCAGGTCATGAAGGCACGATCAAGATATGCACCATGGATGGTCGAGTGTTACATTCATTTCACACGGGTCACTCTGTAAACACAGTCTGTCCTACGCCCGAAAGCTATAATCATTCTGCCGATGACGGTTTCTGCAGTAAGTTAATTTTATTTAAACAAAAATAATTACAGGCCACAAAATAATAAATATGTGTAGAAGTATCCTGATAACCAGAACAAAAATTGTTCTCTTTAATTTAGGGAAAACCCCAAGTCCGATGCAATGGAAAAGTTTATTTCTGTTTTGAAATTAAATTTTATAATGTAGCAGAATAAACGGTGAAGTCAATGAGAGGAATTATAACTGAACTTTATGTCGGTTGATGTGACATGATGTAATGCCAATTCATTTGACGCGTTTGACAATGTCTTCAGCCATTGTAAAATATTACTGTTTATCTCTTTGAGACGTCTTCACATCTCGGTATATGTTGAAAAATTGTATTGTATTTTATCTGAAAGGGTAGAATTTTTTTATTTTAAGTGGGCCATATAATCCAGTTAAATTGTGTTTTTGCCAGATAAAAAATATAAGTCTTTTTCTCAGTCGTTTTATATGTTTTTTGGGGTGCTGAATCTGAATTTCAACTTTGCTAATTCTCACAGTTTCACAACAAAAATCGCAAAACCTCAAAATATTTGACACTTTTTAGTTTTTTTTTTCAAAAAGTCATAAAACTTAGCACTTTTTGAGGTGGACCACTTTATACAAAAATAAAGTATATTAAATTTCGTACAAAAAACACCTCAAATGTATTTTTTGGTTGAACGGTAAGGCCGCTAGAGCGCATTGAAAAAAAGGCCAAAATTTCCTACTTGGAAAACCAATTTATTTTTAGTTTTTCACTTGTAACTAAAAAACTATGCTTGTAATTACTAAAAATCTTGCATTCTGCTAAAACTAAATTAAATCCCCTACAAATTGTACACCTTAATCACTTATTTTGGCCAAATCGTTTAGCCGCTAGAGCGTGTTGAAATTGTATATCATTTTACGTGAAACCGCTAAATCAAAGAGTCCTTCACCCAAAACTCTGTTGAGACCTTTACTATCACTATTTACTTATTAAAAACTATTTGTTTGGGCTTTATAATACATGATAAATGTAGTTACTTATTAATTATACATCAATTTAATTACTACTTCATACTGCCAACTTTTACAGTTTATCCGTAAGATTTACGGGATCCGTTGATGTTTTACGGTCTTACGGATACTCGTTATTACGGTTATTTTTGGTTAAAAGGATATTTAATTTATTTACATAAAAAAACATGTTCTTCATCTTATTTGTTATATTTACTCAATTTGAGTTGCTATCGATATTATTAAAACTTTTTATTTGGCTTATCTCTTTTGCATATTGGACTCACGGAATCTGTGAGAAATGACACGAAAAGATAGCATCTCTTTTTTTTAATGTGCATGCGCGAAGAGCAGTAATGTATCATAGGTACACAGTGTCAAGACCGAATGATTTGGTCAAGACCGTCTCCATTCTGCACTCTGCAGAGACGTCTTGATTCTTTGCAATCACATTCTCTATATTGAAACTTAAACCCAATTCGCATTTAACAATAAATATCAGTTGAAAAAAATTTAAAACTTTCTTAGTTTGATGTGTGTAGATATTTTCTCTAGTAAAATGTTTAGGTAATTGTTTCGTTTGTTAAGTAAACTCTTCTTGTTTTACTTTGTATTCACGCGTAGGCTTAGTTATTTGTATATTGTATACACAGGAAGGTAAAGAAAATCAAGGTCAACCACTTATGGATTCGTTTCTTACCATGTCTATTTATAGAATTAGGGTCTACTGTGAGAAAAGTTACAAATTTTATAGATCGGTATCAAAAGTATTTTAGTATAATAATTATATTTGTTTTAGTTCAAGACGTTTGGGTAAAACATTTTGAACATTTTCAAGATTAAAAGTTACCCGTGATTTATGATTTCTGTGGTAGTCCCAACGAAGTGCCTTTGTTTTACTTGTTTGTTCATTCCCTCAAATAGCGAAATTTAATTTCCACTTTTTCCGAATTTTTGCAAGTGTCATCTAAATAACCTTTCTGCGGAACAAATTATTGTTCTCGGGAGTGTAGGTTTTTTCATGGACATACGCTGTTGTAGGCCTACATTAAATTGCATTTTATAAAATTAGAGCTAATAATATTCGGACGTCGTATTCTTTTTTTTTCGGACATTTTTCATTGTATTTTAAATAATATTTCAACAATAGTTCATCAAATTTTCATAAATTGTATTCGGGCATCGATTTTTTCAGTGGACATATGCTGTTGTATATTAAATTGCGTTTTAATGCCGGCATTTTATAAAATTAGCATTAATAATATTCAGACGTCGTATTCTTTTGCGTACATTCATCATTGTAATAGTATTTCAACAATGATAGCTCATAAAATGGGCATAAATTCTATTCGGGCTTCGATTTTTTTCGGGGACATACGCTATTGTATATTAATTTGCATTTTAATACCGGCGTTTTATAAAATTATAGTAATAATATTATTATTTATAATAATATTCGGAAATCCTATTCTTTTGCGGACTTTCGTCATTGTATTTTAAATAATATTTCAACAACGATAGTTCATAAAATTGTCACAAATTGTATTCGGACATCTATTTCAATCCTTTGTGCCTAATTCTGAATGCTATCTAACTTTTTAAGTTTATTTATTTAAGGACATTGCCATTTTAGAAATGACCATGTCTTTGGTTCAGCAGCATGTCGAAATGATTCAATAATCATTGATAGACATAGACTAAACAGCTTTTTATTATCCAATTGTAAAAATAATCATATGTAGCCTAGATATTTTTGCCTCACACAAATAGTTTTAACAACAAAATTTTATAATTTTTATAAATATGCATATTAAGTTAACTGACGTTTTTAATACTCCCATAAACATTACCATATTATTTATAATTTCTTACAAGACAAGGGCATCAATTGCTGCATGACCATTCAAAAAAGAGCAATAGTCTATTCTATTTTGGATCTTATTAAACTTGTGTATACATTTAAGGCGGGTTCGTTTTCCTTTCCCCATATTACAGGGTTTTGGTAATTGGAATCGAGAATAGGGAATCGAATTCTAAGAATCGAGAATCGACAAAATCTAGAATCGACCTATCTTTTTACGATATCTTACCTCTGTCAACGATCAAAACAATATCGTATATAAAATAAAATATGTATATTCTACACTTATAATATATCGATCGTTTCATTTAGTTTATACTTTTTGCAGCCTTTAACTTTTAAAAGTAAGATTTTTACAGTTAACTAACAACAAGTTAATGTTCCACTGTAGCAATTTAACCAAAGTAGCAAGAAGTCCTAAGTTCTTAGTTGACATTATTTCTTAAAAATGAACTTGTATAGGGGCCTACTACTCAAAAAATTATATAACCTATGTGTGGCTTTATTTACTTTCTATATTCAATTGTACTAATAATGTTCATTAATAGGGATCTAGTTATGAAATGTGTAATTAACTTACTAGCTTATATAACCTAAAATGATATTGCCAATCATTAAAACAACCCAAGAACCTTTTTTTTATACATAGAGGAAAGTTGGTTTGTGTAGTTAGTTATGGGTTATTTGAAAAATGTTTCTTCTTTTTGTCTGTATTAAGTTCTTTCAGATGGGTTTTCCAAAATAGTATAGTCGGTATATATTTGAAAATAATATTTTTTTCATATTCATTTATTTGAAAAGCAGCTAGAATATTAGTTTGTATACATTTTACTCTAGCTTTTGTGTATCTCTCTAAAACTTAATAACATTTTTATTAACACATGTTATGTAAAGGGTAGTTGAATTGACATAATTATTGCGGAAAGAATATGAAAAATTAATAGAATCAATGAAATTACTGCTTCCTAAGTGATCCTAATTTTTAGTTGTCATTTTAACACTAACTGTCTCTGAATTAATCTGATATTAGGATTTAATGGCTATATACAGGCTGTGTCGTAAAAAAGGATAAAAATTACTTGTGCGTAGTTTTTACTGATTCTGATTTTTCAAAGTTGGCAGGTATGCTACTTAATTAAATTAATACAATTAATTCATTATATATAAAATTTTTGTCCATAGTATGTTTGTTTATTCAGACACAAAATACTAATATAAAAAGTTTCACAAAAACTGTTATCAATTATCATCAATTAATATAGATAGGTAAATAAAAAAGAGATGCACTTTTACAGCCTACGGCGCTTAGCAGTTAAAGGTCCTGGTTGCTCTTCTGAAATATGAAAGGGAAGCAAGACATTATTAGTAATGGTACTATAGAATGAATTGTTGCATTTTTTTAGTATGACTGCAGTGAATTCAATATTGTATACATCTTTCATCTGCAACCACTGCTTGGGCTGTAGTCCCAGGGGTAGGCTCTTCATCTTAAAAATGAAAGGAAACATGATGGTGTTAGGGAAGCTGCATACATATTAAATTAAATTAATAGTTACTAGAGTTGTGAAGATTTCAAATGTGTGCGCAATAAAAATTACCTTGTTCTTTCGAAATGTGTTTGGTTTGAGGTGTGTCCAAATCCTGATCATCAACAGTGAAATATTTTCCCATATTGCTGAAATTTCCTTCATAGTTTTGGAAAATCCGGAAGCAATTTATTCTAGCTTTCTTACACCCACAATGCCCTTTTCATTCTAGCTTGCATTTATAAGAAATGAGTTGCAGCAGTTTGTTTGTCAGGTGCAGGTGTCTCGAGGGTGGCCATATCTGATCTTCACCCACCCCAACTGTGTAGGATCTTTTATGGTTGCCAGCCAGGTCTGAACTAGGAGGTAGACCCTCAGTGATTGCTGTCGTGCTCCAGCATCTGTTGGGGGGAGAATGGCAATGTTGATGTCACCTTGAACGCTGATGTTATGTGTCGCTTGCACAGTCTATGTCTCAATTTTTTTAAGGAGGTCATTTTGTTTGCCGGAGTTATAGAGAGCAAGAAGACATTTTTCTCCTTCACTCACTGCCTCTAGATCAGCACAAGGGTTTTTTTTAAATATGTTGATGGGAGGTCCAAGGTTCTGGCTTCTTATTTACCGTTTTCACACACTTTATTTTGCCCTGGTTATATAGAGCTGATGTCATATCACAACAGCTCATGGCGTGTAAAAAAAGAATATGGGCAGCTGTGGTAAAAGATATTGCATGTAGTTCCTTTTCATGGCTTCAGGAGTATATATTGGAAGGAATACAGAGCCAACAAACCCTGTACTGATGGATATGAGCTCTGGGAAAGGTGGGTGCTGCTCAAACAAATCCAATAATGTCTTCATATCAATCCCGGCTATCAACATGTTGTTCTGAGCTACTGAACTCAACAGTAGCCTTCCATTTTTTCTCACAATTGTTGGAGTGAAGACATCCCCTGTGTCCATCTAGCCGGATGGAGAACTGCAGATGATATTATTATGAATAGGGGACTTAAGTACCTACCAAATTCAAAGGAGGACATTTACCCTTGAAAACCACAAACCAACCTCTACAACAAAGGTTCAGTTAATAAATAATTAATAATTAGTACTTAATTAAATTGATATAAAATTAATAAGCAAATACATTTATAATTAAAAGTTGTAATTAAATTGATATTTAATAAGTAGTTCAATTTATTATTAATTATAAAGCCCAAATAAATTGATATATAATTAATAAGTAATTACAATAGTTATTAATTATAAAGCCCAAGTAAATAGTTTTTAATAAGCAAATAGTGATAATATAGGTCTCTACTGATTTGTGCACCTTTTTTCAGCACGCTCTAGCGGCCAAACCGTTCAACCACAAGATACATTTGAGGCATGGTTTTTTTTAGGGAATTTAATGTACTTTATTTTTGTATAGAGTGGTGAACCTCGAAAAGTGGTGGTCGAAGTTTTATGACACTTTGGCAAAAAACTTAAAAAGAATCAAAATTTTTTAGGTTTTTGCGATTTTTGTTGTGAAGCCATATCTGTGGAAGTAGCAAAGTTGAAATTCGTATTCAGCACCCCAAAAAACATATAAAATGACTGAGAAAAAACTTCTATATTTTTTTCCTGGAATAGGCACCCCGGAGAATATTTGACTGGACTAACAGATTTTTAATTCACAGTAGCAGCTTTTTCGGTTCATTATCATCAAACCGTTCATTGATTTCTATAATAAAGTGGGATAGAATCCATGATCATATTTGTTAATAATCATTGATTGGCAGATACGTCGTCATTCTGTAAAAATGGTGCATCCAACAATTCACTACTTTCGAGGAGAGCAGTTTTGGCACTTAACCAGTTTTTCAAAATGATTTTTGCAAAGGAAAACCAGAATATTTAAGTATTTTTTTAGAACCGTTTAAATATTTGGTTTTCTTGTTAGATCTAATTTTTTACCATCGGTTGTCCGGGGTTGAATGACCTCACTACTAAATATAAGTTTAATTTGTATTTTCGCCTGTCTTGTATTTTTTCAAGGAATCAATATGATATGGTCCGTAATAATTTTGTTGATTTTTTATAACTGGAATTATCGGGTTAATGTACACGCTGTATGATCTTTCTATCACCTTTAGCTGTAGAATTCAGGTTTCCAACCTGCTCAAGACTTGTTCAAAGCCAACTTTGTTGTACTATACTTTGTTCTTAAACCTTATATTTGTGTTCATTTTGTTTTTAAGGTCTGATTTTGAGCGGAGGTGAGATGGTGTCAGCCTATGTTCCAGAGTCTGGTATACAAGAGCATTTAAAAGAGCATAAGGATATGCCTATATGGAAATTAAAGTAAAGTTTTTATCAATTCTAATTTATCATTATTTTTTCACAAAAGTAAAAAAATAAACACATTAAGTTATAGCTAGTGTATCTCTGAGGATGGTGATTTTGTGGTTGAAACGCATTCAACAGATATAACTTTTGTACAAGAAATTACCACGAATTGTACGAGTTATTTATTTTTTTTTTTAAATTAATTTGTCAGCTCCATCAAGCGAAGCTTGTTGTATAATGAATTCACCACCAAAGCTCCTTCCAAAGAAAAGCTTGTCTTGTAATAATATTATAAGTGTAAATCTAGTTTTATGTTTGGATTGTGATAGATTAATTTTAACAAATCGTCTATGTTTTAAGATATACCTCGCATGGCAGTTTGCTGTATTCAGCATGTGATGGTGGTATCCTCAGAAGATATAGACGGTATCCGGATCACCACGAGTATTTAGGAGAAGTCTTTAGGCATAAAGGAGACATTCAAGATTTGGACATCTCGTCTTACGATGAATGTATCCTTAATATTTTTTTAAGTTGTCTTATAAAATTCTAAACTTTCCACACCATAAAAACAAAATAATTCAATTTTATTATTTTTATAGCCTTGTTACATTGTGCTTTTAGCACACTAATGATGGATGGGGAGTACTTGTTTTCTTGTTCTATTAGAAAATAGTTCTTGCTTAAAAACATTAGATTTATTTTACATTACAATGAACCTGTGACCGGCCTACTACAAAAAATAAAGGATGAGCTGATTTTGTGTATTATGAGAAAGAATTGCATATACTTCCTTTTAGATTCTTCTGATTTGTGTTTCATACAAATTGATTAAAATTACTGTAGTCCCATAAAACCAAACAATAATATGAAATGGTCTAAAAGCAATTAATTTTAGGGATTTGTAGGTTATGTCATACTTGGTTGAAACTAATATTTTGCTAGACTCAAAATATAAGTAGAATTCACACCAAACTCTGTGTGGAATATTTAAATAGCCTACGAAGATGTATAACTTTGTAATCAATTCCAGTGAGAATGTAAATTTACTATAAAAGTGTATTTTTATCTAAGTTAGGATTGTTTCTGAGACAAACTATAAATATTAGTCTAAGTTAGATACTAGCCCGTGTATGTAAAACTATAATACTATATTGTGAAATCAGTAAAATTAACAGGTACAAAGAACAACTTAAACCTTGCTGTAGAACAATTTCTACAAATAGGTCGTTTAAATATACCTTTGTAATTATTCCTTGAAACAAAATAATCTACTACAAAAATAATCAAAGGCAAAAACACAAGAGCTAGACTAACCTTTATATGCTTACTTCTAGCTGATATTTTATAATCAAAAAACATAGTTTTAAAACTCATTTATATTTCCGTTATTTTTTTAATGTTATTTCCCACACATATTACATATTATAATAATAGTCTATTATTATTTAAACAATTTCTGGTCCTGGTCCTTTTAATCATTTAGAATGTAGACATTCCTCATAAATCATAACAACATATAAATTAAAAAGCAAAAATTTTCATTGGATTAGTCACCTTAACCTATACCAACAACCTTACTTTTCTTCGCGATGTACAATGTCAATAAATAAAAAGTTTATAGCAGTAGTTAGTTGACAACCTTGGCACCAGGCAGCACGACTTGTCTATAATTTCTCCAATACAATAGATTCTGTAACTTAAGATGTCAATCAGGTCCAACTAACTTTCTTCTTAATAATACACAAATGGTTGCCGTGATTATCTTTACTATTTTGATATCGGAAAGTAATTTATTGATACAAAGTGTGTTTTATAAACGAGCATAACTTCTGTATTTCTCTGGAGCACGGTTAATTAAAATGTAAATAATATACGAGGGTAGTCCCAGAAGTACTTGAAATAACCCATAACACATACGTTTTGAGAAAAATATCTTTATTTTTAAACATAGGGTAGTCTCCTTTTAGCTCAATACACTATTCCCAGCAATGTTCAATAGCTTTGATACCCTGTTTATAGTGAGAACCTTTGAGCTCCTCAAAATAGCCCTCGACCGGAGACATCACCTTTTCAATGTTGGCAAATATTTTACCAGCAAACCTTTTTGTTAAGAAAAAATAATCTGATGGAGCTAAATCTGGTGAATAGGTTACGTGAGGGAGCAATTCAAACTTTAACTCATTGATTTTTGCCAGCACGATAATGGATGTGTGAACTGGTGCATTGTCTTGATCTAACAACACTTTCTATTTTGAAAAATGTGCCCGTTTTTCTTGATTTTATCACTCAAATACTAAGTTCAAAATTATTCGTCGTTGATTCCATGGTTATGAATCAACACCAAATCCGGCTTTTCTGCTGTGATACATCTCCAAACACTCAATTGAAACTCCTCACGATTCTGCTTTGTACAATTGTCAGCAAATAAGGCACCCATCTTGCGCTCAGTTTTCCCATGTATAAATTTTTTAGTCAATATGCGAAGTACTGCAGTTTTGAAATACGTACCTTGTGTGCTAGTACTTTCAATCAATGGTCATCTTATACCATGTAATGTATTTTTGATGGGTATAATGTTTAACATTGATTTATAAAATAAGCAGAGATATGCTTTGAGATGAGTTTACAAATAAATGGTTTATTAAATACCAAAACAAAATTAGTACAATTTAATATTTAAGAGATCTTGGAGTTCAAAGTTTATATTGCCAGTTAACTGGTTTATTAATGCAACCTTGTGATTCACTAAGACATAAATAAAATACTTAAATATTAAACAATGTTACACAATGAGTTCTTATTCTAGGCTTAGGCTAATAAAGAACAATTGATAGTTATGTAATTATTAACAAATATTGAACTTAAAATTAAAACAGTTTATTTAAAAATAATTTGACCACGCAGCTGAACCGCTGATGTGAGTTGAGCACATTTCCAAAATTAAGTTTATAGGCCTATGTTTTAGGGTTTCAACCAACAATTTGGGAATTAGTCTATTCACGACGGTGCTGAATAGCTGCAAAATGGTCCGCATGCCATTCCGAATATTGGGAGTATCTTAAACACACAAAACATTGCGTGCTTCGAACATCAACCCCCGTATTGGGAGTATCTTCAACTTCGCACGTCAACCCCCGTATTGAGAGTATCTTCAATACACAATGCATTGCGTGCTTTGCACGCCAACCCCACAGTAGAATCCACCACATGGCTTTGAACCGGGTACTTCTATGGTATTTTAGATCGATTTTGGGGGAACCAACTGAGCTATAAGGTCACGTAAAAAAACAAAATGTGCAAAATAACATGCTATATTTTATATTTGTAGAAAAAGCTCAAAAACAAATTCATTCTCATAGGAAAAATCTAAAAAAATAGTTACTTCCGGTCAAAAAACGTACTTGCAGTTGTTGGATTTTTTTGGCTAACGAACTCATCCGAGCGACGTAGACAACCAACATGTGTACCAAATTTGAACCAAATAGGACTTACAATGCTGCCGCTAGAGTGCGTACACATATATATATATATATGATTTTTAATGACACCCCAAAACGTGTTCTGGGGACCATGATCGGTGCTCATTTGCTACTCCCGACCTTGGGTCTTATCATAAGGGCCACTGCAATAGCTCATTTTTTCTGTGGAAATTTGCTAATAATAGTCTTTTTTGTAAAGTTGGTTTGTGTTAAGGAAGTTAATGAAAGATGTTCAGTGGATTATAGTTTTGAAGAAGGTCTGATGTAAAACAAATCTGGAGTTCACTCACCCAAAATGGCAGGAGATGTATATGATACTTTGCCAGTGCTAGGTACAATTTTTGTGGTAGTTGCGTGTGGTGACAAATCACTTATTTCTCTTGATGGGTAGTTATGTTGGATTTGTATCTGCCTGAGAAATATACAACTGTCCTAAACCAAGACTAGTGAAAGAGTCCTATAATTCAAACACCTTCCTACAACAATGCTT
>JAGFPH010001089.1:88185-106901 GCA_018207615.1 Philaenus spumarius | reverse complement strand
CAACTACCTCATCTTATCCAAATATATAATCTCCTGATTTTTTACTTCTGTAATTTTATTAAATTACTCCTTAGGTTGCATTTTAATTGAACAAACTGTACTTGTTTTAAATAATGATATGTTCTCAAATTTACAATTTGTATATACTGTCCGACTACAAATGTACAAAGTAAATATGAATTTATATATTATATATACAAATATGTCACTTAATTAGTGAATTCAAAGTTGATAACATTGTTTGTTATTTATTAAATTTATTTGGAATATATTAATTAAGAAATGTTATGTTTTATAATTTTTTAACAGTATTTTAAATAATTGACTTGGTATTGGTTGTTGATCAAACACTTTACAAGGACTGATTTTGTAAAATAAAATATTTTATAATTCTACATGAAATTTCAAAAATAATATTTGCCTGCAAAAGGTTATTTGAGATATCTTTGTATTTAAATTATCAACTAGGGGGGAGGCCAACCACATTTCTTCTTATAATCAAGTTAAAAATAACTTAGTCTCTGAAAACAAAATCTATAACTGTAAGTCATACTATTTAAACAAAATTATAGTATTGGATAACCTTTAGCACTCAGTTGTGATAATTGTGTACCTTTCTTTAAGCTCAGAAAGCCCCTGATAGTGACCCCTGTGATCTTCTCAATCAGGTCAGTGAAGCTAGGCGCACTATCTCTACAGGTCGGATGTACTACCATTAGTGGCTCCCCACTCCATTCTTCTACAGCTTTACTATCCTACGCTTAGTGGCCCATCTTTTGTTTTATACTTGCCTTATACAGGGTGGTCATATGGTTCAATATAAAGAAAAAACTACCTATAAACAAATGTCCGGAAATGTTTCTTTTACCAGCTATCCGCCAATGTAAATTAAAATCAAATTGTTCCAATAACCCGTTTCAAAATGGTGGTCATTTAAACATTTCAAATGAAAATAACTGAAAAACAGTAAATTTTTATGACCAATTAAATTTCCAATCGCGTGGTACAAACGATAAAAATATTGAACAAATGAAAACAGTAAAGCATTGTCCAATAGTTTGATCCATCCATAGCAGAAATGCCTAGGCAATAATTAATTTGTAATTCCAAGGGCGCTGTTTGTTTGTACCTTTGCCCTTTGTTTGTTAGTTTTGACAGCTATACATACCATTTCCGGATATTTAAAGGAAGTTTTTTATTTTGACCCATATCCTCTGAATTATCTCCGAGCATTACAGAATCAACCATGTACATGGGTTTGATTTGTCTTTAGTGCTGCACTTACTCGGGAAAATAAAACTATCTGAAGACAAAACAAATCCATTTTATATGCTTTTCGTGTTATTATAGAGCTCATTCATAGTGTGAAAGACCGTGATGTTGATCTTTATATACTATTTTGTTTTAAAAATTTCATATTTTTTACATAATAATGATTTACTATACAATAAAATTGGGGAATTGTTAAGGTTTTGTATCCATAAATCGCTTTAAAATAATTAGTTTTTATAAATATTTAGGCCAATACCCTTTCTAAATTTAGTAAAACAACATTATTTAATTAAAGTATAAAGCTGTTCTTTTTAAAAAAAAAATAATCATCTACATGTTTAAGAACAAATTAACAAATCTATAATAACATTTTGAATTTACTGTTAAACATTCCGAGTGTTAAACGAAAACAAGATCACTGAGAATGCCGAGTGGGAAAGAAGGAGGGCCTTTTCGTATGGGCAGCTCGAGCTCCAAACATGGCGCTATCACGCTATGAAAGGCCACATGGAATGCGTTTTGAGTAGAAAAGGTAATTCGTATTCTCAAAACTAAGATGGTGAATAGTATTAAATGTCTAGATCAAATTTTAAGTTTATAATATGAGTTATATTAAAACTGTATTTACAAATTTTAATTGTATATTAAAATTATTTGTCACTACTTAAATTATGAAATCAGCTGTTAATAAAACTACATACATGCCAGTTAAGATGTAAGAGTAATGTATCTTCCATCAGCTGAGTTATGTATAATGGACAATAGAGTTTTTGTTTTTTGCTATATATAATCCTCCATTTTCTTTGAAATTATTTTTAAATTTCTGTATGTTTCCCTCAAACTTGAGCCTATGTCCTTGGGATTATTATATATGCATGGTTGTTAGTGCTCAGTTTTCTTAAAATTTTATTTACCAGTTCAGAATGTATATTTGGATTTTAAACATTTCAAATGTTTAATAAATACTTGGATTGGATTTTTTGTAGATCGTATATTGAATTAACTATGGCTTTGTCTTATAAGGTCTGATTCATTGACAGAAACACCACTTATTAAAATGTAGGTTTCTTGTTTTTTATGTTAAATCATTTTATGCAATTTTAAAGTTTGAACTAAAAATAACTAAGAAACTCAAACTGTGGAAAATGAAAACAAAAATGAGGCAAACTTAAATCTATTAATTTGAAAAGTGATACCACTAGGCAAATTGAATTTAAGTACTTTCTTTAACCTTTTCGCTGCTTATTAAAATCCAAGCAGCTCCCTATATTTTGCAATTATGAGTGAAATTTTTAATTTTTTAATTAAGGTTTATTTTACTTAAATATCTCTTTATTACTATTTCTTGCATTAATATATACTACTATTTTCATTAAAAAAAATTTTTTTATGTGTGAAAAACATGATTTAAGCCCTAAAACATGGAAATTTAATAAATTGTTAAATATTTTTAAGTCCTCACATTAAATAATATTTACTATAAAAAACAATGAAAATATTAAATCTACAACAGTTTAATATTAAAACATGTATAAGATAACATTTATAAGCATAAATTAATAATTAATTGTGTAATAAGTAGCAAAGATACAGTAACATATAATTCTAGCCTAGCTAACACACAGAAATTACACTTTCTTGAAGTTGAAATGTCAATAAATTTTGTTTCTATAATGGAATATTGTAATAATAATTTTGTTATTGTGAATACTTTAAAATTTTTAAAAAGAGTATTGTTTTATTTTAAATATTCATTCATTTTAAAGTAGGCTAGAATTAATCACCAATACAGTACTTACGTTATAAGAAAATAGGCCTCTTAAACCAACACTAAATCACTTCAGAACTTTAATTATGTAAAACAAACATCCATGTGCAATATATACTAGAAATATAATTAAATATTATCATAAACACACACATAAAAGCAAAGGAAATCATTACAACCACAATATAACCTTCACTAAACACCCGGGTGGAATGTCAAGAAAAACACGTGATACTACAAAGTTTCACTGGCTTAGAAACAGAGAGCAGCACCTACTTGAGGCTAAATAACATCATTTCTGTTCAGTTGGGACTATAATCGACTTACGCAGCCAAAGGAAAAGTTTTTATAACGTTGTGGACTAAAGTCGATTTACGCAGTGAACGGTAAAAATCTCAAATCGACTGTAGTCGATTTACGCAGCGAAAAGGTTAAAAAACAAAATATTACCTAAATAGTACAATAACACCTCAAACTGACTAATTCCCCACTAGAATTGGTTTGTTTCAACAAAGTGTGGCAACACTGATGATTACACACCTTTGCATACTTGAACAAAGCTCAATGTAGAGACAACCTGCCACAATATAAGTTTCATATCTTGATATACACTTTGATGAGCCCTGCATAAAAGTATTTATGAAACAGCGTGTTAGTTTTAGAGTAAAAAACGGCAAGAATTCCAAACAGTAGTAAATTTTTGGCTTTAAAAAAGCAATCGCAATAAATTAATTTTAAAAAAATATCGTTTTTTAAACAGCTAACCAAGTCCACAAGCATCATACGGACATTAGAATTTTGAATTGAGAACAAAACAAATTTAAACCAAGAAGATACTATTTAGCTATTTTTCGTTCCCAGGTCACAACTGGCCTTGTTAGCATCAAAAGTCAAAATATTCATCTATGAAAAGTGTACTATTTTCAGGACCAGAATGTACAAAAGCACCTGTTCCTCTGTCGAAGACTAATTATAAATGTCTTAGCCTCAAACATGTATTCAATATGTTATAGATTTTATATATAATCTAACAACCATTGTATTATTCAGCTCTGTTTTCACTCACTCACTAGGTTATCCAAACCAAAGGTTCCTCGAACGTGAAACTTAACACACATGTTGACCTGTTAGTGGATGTAACTAAACAAACTTCCAAATAAGTCCTAAAAAAATCTGTTTTAAGAGTAGGACCACAAAATGTATACACCGGCCAATATGCACACATTTGGAGAGATCTATAACTTTGAGCCTACATTTTATCGCATATACCTTACACAGACGTAGATTTTTTGATTTCAGGTAAATTTTATAGATTTTCCACACATTAGATTTTTTATAAATTAAAGGATAGCTAGAATTATCAAAATTGGCAGATATATTGCCACATCCAAAAGTGTGCCAAATTTGATAATTCTAACTGCTCTAAGTATGGAAAAACTAAAAGAATGTATGAAAAAAATACCAAGTTATTTTACCGACTTACAAATTCTAACCTAATATAAGCTTGAAATTTGGCATATTTGTACCTTTTAGCCTGCAACCAACGAAATAATTCCCAAGATAAAATTTTTATTTTTAATCCTAGAAAAAAGTTTTTAACTGTGGACACATCTTTAAAGTTGGTGTAGAACTGTTTTTTATAGGTATATTGCGGTAATTGATAATTCTTCAACATATTGTACCAACTGCAAAAAATTTGGCTAAAACTACAATTTTGTTCCTACGACTTTTTGGGGTGTCTGTCAAAACCCACTGGGGTTTGTGAGCGAAGCTTCCAACGAGCGAAGCGAACAATTTAATCTAAGCACAAATTTTATTAGAATTTTGTTCTATTTATCTAGACTCTGAATGTTATCCTTCTTTTCTTTTTTTTTCCTGTACAGTATTATATTTCTTGGTTGTAATGTTATATCGAGTTTGTATAAGATGTAAATTATTTTGTTGTCTAAACACGTTTATAAATTAAGCATCCTTTTATAATAATTTTAAGTGGTTATAAGATTTAAAATCAAAATTGGTGTTGTAAGCATTTAAATCTTATTATAACTGCGTTATTATACCTTATAGAATTGGACTATTTATACATTGTGTTGTGGGTGTTAGAAACATCAAAAATGTCAGTTTATTTCTATGAACATTTTTTTTAACATGTCATAAAAAGATTGAAATTTTTATATTTTGTAGAAATAGTTAAAATTAAACAAGAAAGTTATCACAAGTTGAGTTAATTTATTTGTATGTTTACCTTTTGAATGAAATTTGTTCGAGTCTATTATTGATCAGGGCCGTTCCATCCTCCTATAACTCAAACAAAGAGTTTTCAAACACTGAGGTACATCCTGGTCTCTATCTGCATCATGTAATTAGTGTGGTTTTAATGTTAAATACCCACTTTTTAGCAATAGAAAATTACCATCATTTAAATGAAGAACATATGATGGAACCCCTCTTAAATTATGATGTGCCCAAGTCGAATAATTCTGATTTAGAGCTCTTCAGCTTGAATTTGAATCATTGTATCGACTAATACAAAAAACTAAAAATTATATTTCTAGAATTTATATTAATAAATAATTCTATTGAAGCAGTTGAAAATGGGTTGTAAATTATTTTGTTTTTTCACATACAGTGGAATCTCAAATAATTCGACCACGCTGACGTGAGTTGAGAAAATTTCCAAAATTAAATTTATAGGACTATGTTTTAGGGCTTCAACAAACAATTTGTGAAATAAGTCTACTCACGACGGTGCTGAATAGCTGCAAAATGCTTCGCACGCCAATCCGCATATTGGGAGTGTCTTCAATATTCAAAGCATTGCGTGCTTCGCACGCCATTCCGAAAATTAGGAGTTTCTTTAATACAGAAAGCATTGCGTGCTTCGCACGCCAACCCCCGTATTGGGAGTATCTTCAATACAAAATCCATTGCGTGCTTCGCACGCCAACCCCACGGTAAAATCCACCACATGGCTTTGAACCGGGTACTTTTATGGTATTTTACGTTTTGATCGATTTTGGGGGAACCAAGCGAGCTAAGGTCGCGTAAAAAAATAAAATGTGCAGAATAACATCCTACATTTATATTTTCAGAAAACACTCTAAAAACTTTTCATTCTCGTAGTAAAAATGTCAAAAAATAGTTACTTCCGGTCAAAAAACTACTTCCGGTTGTTGGATTTTTTGGCTAACGAACTCGTCCGAGCGACGTAGACAACCAACATGTGTACCAAATTTGAACCAAATCGGAATTAAAATGCGGCCGCTAGAGTGCGAACACATATATACATATATGAATTTTAATGACCCCCCAAAACGTGTTCTGGGGACCATGATCGGTGCTCATTTGCTACTCCCGACCTTGAGTCTCACCATAAAGGCCACTGCAATAGCTCATTTTTCCTATGGAAATTCGCTAATAATCCAAACTAATTAGGATGGGAATTAGTTGGTTCGGATTATCGAAACAGTATTTAAATGTGGCTAATAACAAATATACAAATTAATTTTATTCATGCGGGGCCTAGAAATAAACTGAAGTACACATTAGAAAATGGTGTACATTACAAAGGCTTTCAAGAGGATTAATTATAATGTGTTCTGAGTATAATACATTTTCTGTGTGATCTCTGCCTTCTTTTGGAATTTTAAGGTGTGCATGGCAGAAAACACTTTGTATATAAGAGAATACAATTGATTCCTGGGGGGAGTTAACTGGTGAAAGCTGTTGTGCAAGCGTATGGTAACAGTAACCAGTAGAGCTATGGAATCCAGTGGATCAATTTGTTATTGGTGGAACTACAGAATATACCAGAACTACGGTACTTCAAGCTTAGATTACGAAAGTGCTGTAAACCCATGCAAAATTCGGTAAACCATGGCAAAACCCTTGGATCTAGGACTTCGGTTTGTTTTATCAAGATCTGACTTTATGTATGTTGCGATAAATCAAATATTTATTTTATTACTAGCTGAATGAATACCCGTGCTTCGCTACGGTGATTTTTTTGCATCACGATGTACGTAATTATAATATTTTTCTCTCATTTTCTTCCATCTTTTATTTCATGGAAGTGAATTATTACATATATATTTTCAATTAGTTTGGTATTTAATTTATTGTTCATTGATTGCCCGTCAATCGTCTTCGTCATGTTATGTGGGCTGAATAAATTAAACATTAAAGAATTCATAGTGAAGAGCGTCTTGTTTTTCAACCGGTAAATCTGCAGACTGAATCACAGTCTTAGCTGAATGTTACAGATTGCCCAGATAGCCTACGTCTTTAATATGCGAATGCATAGATCAAGATAGAATTGATAAGCTTACATTTTTAAATATTTTCTTAAAATTAATCAGTGCCAAATTTCAAGCTCTCTTGCTTTAATTAAAGAATTCCAATTATTATTTGTTGTTTTTAAAAGTTATCACATTTTCAAACCTTAGCTGCACGTAACAAAATGTAAAACTGGTTTATTTTTTGTATGTTTTTCAAAAAATAAATGTACAAAACTTCAGCTTTCTGACTTTAAGGAAAGTATAACAAACAATATTTATTGTTTTAGTGGTTGTTTCGCCCTTAAAGGCCAAATAATTTAAAATCCTTTCTTAGTGCGCCTATAGCCTATAAGTGTACTAAATTTCACGTTCCTATATTGTATTCAATTAATATTTATAGTTTGCTGCTTTTTAACCCTTAGCAGCATGTGACGTAATGTTAAACTGGTTTATTTTTTAAGTGTATCTTGTAATAAATAAATGTAAAAAATTCAGATCTTTAGCTTTAAGGAAAGTATAAAAATTAATATTTATTGTTTTAAGGTTTGTTGCTACATTTCCACCTCTTAACAGAACGTGACAAAATGTAATACTGTGTAACAATTCAAAATATAATACTGTATTATAAGGTAAATAAACGGTACCAGAAACTGGCACATACTTTCTCACAAACATAATATTTAAATTATTAAACAGATTCACTGTGACTTCATAATTGTAGGTGGGGTAGGAGAGGTGATATTAAAGTAGGAGATTAACTAATACATATTATTATTATTAGCTAGAGAGAAAACTATTCGATCGATTTCGAACAAATTTGCATCAAACATGTCAATTATTCCTGTATAGATGCACGAAAAAAGATTTTGAAACATTTTGAAAAACAACCCCCTTTTTGGCCAAAAAACCCAAAAATCAGTTATTATTATTAGTAGTAGCTAAACGAGAATTTTTAGAAAGATACGGTTTTCTGCATATGGTAGCGTACATTAAGGGCTACAAATAAGCCAAATTTGATCAAAATCGTTAGCCGTTTTTTAATAAAAAAATGATAACTGATTTTTTGGCCAAAAAGGGGGTTGTTTTTCAAAACCCTTTTTCATGCATCTATATTATAGGCCTAATTGACATGTTTGGTGCAAATTTGTTCGAAATCGATCGAATAGTTTTCACTCTAGCTTTGTATACATACAGACAGACATTTTGTAAAAACCACTTTTTTGGTCTCAGGGGGTCCCAAAACGGATATTTCCACAAAAATCTCAACATCGATTTTTTTTGCGATCACTATACTTTCTCTATACTATAGTATAGTGAGAAAGTAAAAAAGAATTTAATTGAATGAATAACTAAAAGAGAGATACAATACTGCTGAAATCTCATTCAACTACAGGTGATACCTAGCGGTAACTATTTGAACTCCTAACCAAAACAAATATAAGAAATCATAAAGAACCCGATTTTGATACCAAAATATTTAATTTAAAAATACTTCCCAACATTTTCTATAACCATTTCCTACATCAAATTGAAATAAAACTAATTTATCTATCCAGGAAAATTATAATATAGACCTGATTCCCAGTTAGTAATGAAATATTTACGTTAGAAGTTTGGAATCTATTGCCTAAACCATATAAAAATTAAAGCGGAACTCAATAGAAATATTACTTATATAGAAAAATAAATATGGCCTATAGAAAGAGCAAACCATTTTACGTATAAAAAGTCTTTGGTGAAAGTCTGGAATATTATATTATAAAGTCTGGTTGAGCCAGGATAAAAATATAAAACCCCGACTATAACAGCTACAAGGAAATGCCAAAGTAAGACATTTTTCTATCGCGGCCTCGCCCACGAAGAACGATCGAACTTGTGATTGGACTACGTATTGGCACTAAATAAATATGAGTTATAAATTATCAAGTTTTCTAAATTTGTAGATGTAAAAACTAGATTGTGAAATGTCAACTGTAATATGGAGATGTTTAAATTTTTATTCAATTTATTTCTTAAATTTTATTTTATAATATTCATAAAACATTCTTTAGTACTTTACCTCTCAGAGAAAATTAATTCTGAAGAAAATGATAAACTTTAACTCATTCCTTTTTACTGCTCCCCAACATATACACACAAAAAATTACAAATTCAGGAAGATCAAGTCGGTGATATCGGAGGTTTTCCGGAATCAAGCTGGAGTAGCCTAAATTTGTTTCTTGCAAAATCCACAGACAGGAAAAGTACACCATTTTAACAGGTCAGTGCAGTTTTTAAAATCGAAATCAACCCATTAACAATTGAAATTCCATCTCAAACTATCCAGAAGTGTATATAAATAAGAAGTACAACATTTATGAGATACAATATCTATTGATTTCTGGTTAGTTGTAAAAAAGAATAGTAATACATATTGGTGAGAACTTTCCAATTTTAATAGACTTAGGTTAAGTTATTATTACTATTATGAACACTTACAAACTGTTCATTAAATAAAAAGTGTCAACGAACATTATCTTAACAATTATAACTATCATAACCTTTGTGAATAGACTTTGAACTTTGTGTTATACCATAGGATACAATTCAATTCATATAAATAATTATGCTACACAGGGGCGGATACAGGACTTCATTTTGGGAGGGGTCTTAAGAAGTCGAAAGCAACATTACCAAGAATTTAACAACAAAGGGGCTGGGGAATTAAAAAATATGTATAAACTCTTTGGAATAGTTTTTAATGCATTTCTAGTCTATAAATATTTTCTTGAAAGAGCAAGTTTCTTGCAGATTAAAGAATAAAATAAACCATAAATATTGAAGAGTTAACAGGAACGGTACTAAAATTATAACTCCACAACACGATCATTAAATCCACTTTGTTTCACTAAATTTAAAACAATGTAACACAAGTTCTCACTTATTGAAGTCATACAAATCCATACAGCGGCGCGCTCCATAAAACAATTTTAGCCCAACCAATAGAGATTTTTTATTGTTATTGAATTTCAGCAAGCGACATCCACAGTGGCTTTAAGGGTAGCATATAGTTGTATAACATACAAAAATTATCAGGCAAGGAAATTTTTGCGCATTTTGTATAAAAACAACAATAACAATAAATTTGGAATTTGTGGGTTGTTCGTTGATATTATAAAAATGATGTAAGGATCACGATACTTCCAACGAAACATTTGTAGAGAATTAAAAACCTACAAAATGTTTTTTTTAAAAACCGTGATCGGACCATTTCTCACCGAGAAAAGTCAGAAAACGCTTAAAAATTACTATTTTTCAAAATTTCATATCTTTGTTACAATATTTAGGGCAAATCTTTAGGAAATTATTATTTAGTATGTGTACTTCAGACAGGCCGACGATGGAATTTGTCGCATTAATAGTTTTTGCACAATGCAGTATAAATAATTTAAGCCATTATCTTGCATAATGCGGAGGAGAAGAGAACGACAGACTGCTGTTTCCGTCACTACCGCCTTCTGGCAAATTTACCATCGGCATCGGCCGCAAAATGTTCTGAAGCATTTTTATTATACTTTATCAACCCAATTAAAAAATCGCAGATATACGAATTGTAGATTTTAAGGTCTACTTTCAGAATACGTTTGGTAAATTTAAATGGCCACTCAGGTTAATTGGGCGCATTATGCAAGATAATGGCCTACATTGTTTACACTGCAATTGTGCAAACACTATTAATGCGACAAATTTCATCTTCTTCTTGTTTGAAGAACACATGATAAACAATCATTTTCTGAAAAATCTGCCCTTAATATTGTAAATTATCAAAGATATAAACTTTCAAAAAATCGTAGTTTAGAAGCGTTTTCCCGACTTTTCTTTTTTAAAAGTCCAATCAGGGTCTATAAAAAACAATTTATAAGTTTTTTTGGAAGTATCGTGATCCATTCATATTTTTTTTGTAATATTAACGAAAAACCCAAAAAGTCCTAATTTATTGTAATTTTTGTTTAAGTTATACAAAATGCGTAAAAGCTCTGTGCCTGATAGTTTTTGTTTTTTACATACCCTTCTGCTACCCTTAAAGTCACTGATGATGTAGCCTGCTGTTAAATTCAAGAACAAAATTGGACTTCTTTTTGCTCTATTGGCTGGGATAAATGCGCTAAGACAATCGGCGCAATGATACATATTTCACAAACAAGACCTAGGCCTATAGCTGTAGCCCATGAACTGTAAAACCAGGATTTCCTTATATCAAATGAAAATATAGAATTTACAATAAAATCCATATAAACATCAATGTACAATATATATACAGTATATCGATTTGTACTAGATATATCGATTACAAAATATGCTTGCTCATTGGTTGAAAAACTGTCAACTCTTAAGGGTTTACAGAAAACTTCATACCTAAAAAATTATAAGAGTGACGAATGATTGGAAGACAATATTAGAAAATCTTGACGAATCCAAAGGTGACCTTATATTCTTTTCAAAACAAGTCTGTCTAACGATTATGAGCTTTAGAAAAGTGAAAAGTTCTTAGTCTTTTCTTTTTGTTTCCCGAGCGGCGTCATCTTTTTAGACAACTACAATAATTACATAATATGTAAATATAAATATTCGTTTTAGAACAAATTTGTAAATACAAAAATTAATGTTTAAAACATTTCCTTTCCAATCGTTTTTGTTTTATTGAGATTGAATGATTTATAGTGGGTGAAATATTCAACACAATCAGACGATACAATAATGCTGCCTGCCACTTGCTCGGCGGGCTGAGACGACAGTATAGTGTTATTTATTTGGCGCTTGTAGGGTTAAGGGTCGGCTCTAGCTGTCAGCCATGTTGGCTGACACTCCATAAGACCAATGTTAAATTAAAATCCAAATTTTTCCTTTATTTTTGATCGGAAAATTATAAACGATATGTCATTTTAAAGCTATGGTCAATATGCATGCAAATGGCTTTTAAAAAATTAAGAAAAATATTTTGTTTCATATTTATTAACAATTAAAAAGATTGATTTTTAATATTTGTTTATGTTGTCACTATTAATTATAGCGGAAAACTGCCAAGCCATTCACCTGAAGAATTTCTTGCCCAAGATTTTGGTATTTTTTTTTAAACGCTATTTGAACAATTGTAGGTTTTAAATGGATTTAGGATGAGCAATGTCCGCGTAACCTACCGCCGCTATAGGGAGTAGCAGGTTGCTTTCTGTTTCACTAGAGCCGACTCTTAAATCAAACATATAAATCAAGCCATAAAAAATGTTTTGGGGGGGGTCATGACCCCCATGACCCTCCCCCTGTATCCGCGCCTGATGCTACATAAGATAGACATTAACCACTAATTATTTCATGTTTAGTTATTTAATCTTTATTTTTAATATCTATTACAATCTTTCTTTTATTAAATTTTTTTGGATTTCATTTCATTTTAATTTGGGAAAAGTCGGCGCTAACCTCCCGAGGTTAAGTTCTCTGTGTTTCTACTAAATATGCCGATAATAGCCTAGTGAGAATAAATGAATTAGGCCTATTAAATGTATCCGTTATAATCAAAATCTTTTGTGACATTATTTTAATTTACTTTGGCAATTTTATGTAATTCTTTATTTACGTGATTTATATTAATTTCTTGTGAAACTTGAATATGAACATTGGTACATATTACACGTTAAATCTATCATGGTCTGAAAGAATGATTCCACCAATTATTGTATAAGAAACTATGTTACTATTTCTTAAAGCTGAAATGGAAATGAATTATGTTAAATGAATCAAAGCTGTAATTGTTATTTGTCTTGAAGTTATTAATTTTATAAGTCCGGCAAAACAAACTTTTCCTATTCTGTAACATTAAATTAAATCAAAAAATATTAAATCAAAATTTTAACTTTTTGTGTTATATTACAACTGGTTTATTCTTTCTGTGTATATTGTAATAAATACATTCATAAATTATTAGCTCTTTATGTTTACGGAAAGTATACAAATGTATATTTATTGTTTTTAGGGGTTGTTATTTTCACCCCTAGCAGCACGTTAATGAAATTTAAAACTGGTTCACTTTTTATGTGTCTTGAAAGAAAATATGTAAAAAATCATCTTTCTAGCTTTAAGGAAAGTATAACAAACAATATTTATTGTTTTAGGGGTTGTTTTAACCCTTAAAGGCTAAATATTTTAAAATCTTTTCTTAGTGCGCCTATTAGCAATGCGTGTACCAAATTTCACGTTCCTAGGCAGTATTCAATTATTATTTATAGTTTCAGAACGTGACAAAATGTAAAACTGATTTATTTTTTATATGTATCTTGAAATAAATAAATTTACAAATTATCAGCTCTCTAGCTTGTGGAAGGTATACAAATGTATATTTATTGCTTTTAGGGGTTGTTATCACATTTTCACCCCTAACGAAATGTTAAATTTGTTTAATTTTATATGTATCTTGTAAGAAATAAACGTAACAAATTTCAGCATTTAGGTTTAAGGAAAGTATATAAAACGATATTTATTCTTTTATGGGTTGCTTCCACCCTTAAATGCCAAATATTTCAAAATCCTTTCTTAGTGCGCCTCTAGCACCTATGAAAGTACCAAATTTCACCCTCGTAGGTAGTATGGTTTTTGAGGTGTAACAAACAATATTTATTTTTTTAGGGGTTGTTTTAATCCTTAAAGGCCAAATATTTTAAAATAATTTCTTATTGTGCCTCTAGTGTCTATGCGCAATACGTGTACCAAATTTCAAGTTCCTAGGGGGAAAAGTTTTGAGATCTATAATAAACAATATTTATTGTTTTAGGGGTTGTTTCAACTCTTAAAGGCCAAATATTTTGAAAATCTTTCTTAGTGTGCCTCTAGAGCCTATGAGCAATACGTGTACCAAATTTCATGTTCCTAGGTGGTATGGTTTTTGAGACCTATAACATAAACTATTTATTGCTTTAGGGGTTGTTTCAAGGCCACCCTTATCACCTAGGGGTATAAAAAAACCTACACAAAATGCACAAAAATTTCATAAAAATCGGCGAAGCCGTTTCGGAGGAGTTCGATAACAAACACTGTGACACGAGATTTTTATATCTATGGATGTTAATACTTTATCCTTCAATGTGAGAGTTAAAAAAAACTACCGTTATTATATTCAAGCAAAAGCCTTTTTAATGTTATTTTATATTTTTAAATACATCTTGTACTATCTATACTACTTTTAAAAAGGGAGAATTTTTAGTGGGTCATTTTGTACATAATTTGTCAAACAGGAAAAAAAGAAATATTCATTATTCTTAATCTAGTTTATTTTATTGTATAATTACTATAGTTATGAAATAAAACACTAGTTACAGGTAAAAAAATACTACAAATAACACAGTTTCTTGATTTCATGTTTTCGGTGGAGTCATACAATTACCATCAGGATAACGCTTGCGAAAAGCCTGAATTAGTTCTGGGTCTACTAGCCTCACCCCATCCACTTGGTTTCCCAAAGTTATCCTACACAATAAGTATTAAATAATACAATACACATGATTTATAGAGCATGCATTAATTTACAATGCAATAACAGAGATTATTTGTCAATTAAATCCAACGATAAAACATTTCTTTTCGGCTTGGCCTCCAACCACAAGTATATTTCAAAGTTCACTTTATTTACTACCACAAGACATTTATTTGTCCCTAGTGCTAAAGGTGGCAGTTATCAAAAAAGGTTTCAGACAAAAGGTTTTGGTAGTATTTAGAAAATGTATAACAATTTTGAATGGACTTAAGCGTAAATAAATGTACAAGCGTTGAGCCCATTGTAAGACATAAGTTCCACAAATTGGGATCACTTCCTCCTGGGAGTAAGTTAAAAACCTTTGATTTTTTTGGCAAATTATATTTCACTTAATTGTTTTGTCTTTTTGATTGCACAATTTTTAATAAGCACTCCATCACTAAAAGGTTTTACACTTTAACAATCCAGTACTACTTCTTAAGAAATGGCAATACTGCATTTGTTATCAGTGTCTGACTTTTTGAAAATGTATTGTTTTAATTTTTCCTTATACTAATCCCTCATTACCACGGGAGCTACAGGGTCTTGAAAGGAACTAACCTAATCCTGGGATGCGATGCCAACGCACACAACACTAATAAGAGAGGTGAGTTATTATTAGATTTCATTATATCTAATAATTTAGCAATTTTGTTAATAATGGTAATGAACCAACTTTTGTAACCAAGGTCAGAAGGGAGGTTATTGCCCTAACTCTGAGCACTGAAGGGATGGCAAGGAAGATACATGACTGGCATGTATCATCGGAGCCATCTTTGTCAGATTACAAGTATGTTTGTTTCAGGATAGGACAGGTTTGGATTCCTATAGAGTGCCAAACCTATAGGAATCCAAGGAGGTCGGATTGGGAATCCTATATACATGATCTCGGAATGACGAGATTCATGGCAGGTAAGGTCCAGTACATAGAGGAACTGAAGCACATGTCGGATGAGCTCAGAGAAGCCATCGTAGACTCCTATGAGAAGCACTGTCCTTTGACACGTGTGAGGAACGTAGGAGCCGGATGGTGAACCCACGAGCTATCAGTCATGAGAAAGAGGGTAAGAGCCCTTTTTAAGATCGCAAAGGTGCATAAGAGATGGGACACTTATCATGACTTGTTATCTCAGTATAACAGGATGATAAGGAAGGCCAAGAGGAATTCCTGTGGTAATTCTGCACGGAGATGGAGCGGGTGCGGGAAGCTTCCAGAGTTCACAAACTCTTGGCCAAAGACTCAGAATCATCAGTAAGCAATAATAAAAAGACTACTGGAGAACTCGCTGTAGAACCGGGAGAAGAGCTGGAGGTACATTTTCCTGGCTGTACAGTATTGAGGGACAACGAGGGAGCATCTATTCACTCCTATGAGAAACACCGTCCTTTGACAAGTGTGAGGAACGGGAGAGTCTGTAATGGTGTTGGATCCGCTGTTGCAACCAGCGCCTAGAAATTGGCCAGTCGTATAGTTACATGCAGTCGGATCAAATGGGCAGTGGGAACATTTGAACCGTATAAATCTCCTGAGGACGATGGGATCAGACCCGTCTGTCTCCAGAAGAATGTAGATAGTTTGTGGTCAGTGCTTTGCAGGCTATACAGGCCCAGCTTAGCATCCGGACATATTCCATGATCCTGGAAAAAGACCAGGGTTGTTTTTATACCGAAACCAGGTAGGGTAAATTACAGCAATACTAAGACGTTTCGTCCAATAAGCTTAACATCTATATAATGTTGAAGGTATTAGAAAAGATAATACACAGGCATATATGTGATGGGGCGCTTGTGGAACGTCCGATTCATGCCAATCTGCATGCTTGGATATGCCAGGTAAGTAAATCCTGTGAATCTGCACTGCACCACTTGGTGGGGTAGAATTGAAGGAGCTCTGGAATGTAATGAAGTAGCATTTGGTGCCTTCCTGGACATTGAATGTGCTTTTGATAGTACCAAAACAGAATCGATAATTGATGCTGCCGAGGGGCGTGGGGTTGAGGATCTGCTTTGCAGATGGATCAGGACCATGCTTCAGGGCAGGGTCGTAGAGTCTTCTTTGTATGGTGAGACCGTGGACGTTAGAGTGGAGCGAGAATGTCCACAGGGAGGGGTACTTTCGCCCCTTCTGTGGAACCTTGTGGTGGATGACCTTCTTAAAGAACTCAACAACAATGGTGCATATGCGCAAGGATATGCAGACGATGTTGTTATACTACTGGTAGGTAAGTTTGTACCAACTGTGACGGAAATGCTTGGAGTGGCACTTAGGACTGTTATCAGCGGTGTGGGAGTGGTGTGGTGTGGGAGAGCGAGACTGAGTGTCAGTCTGAGCAAAACTATAGCCATCCCATTTATCAAAGGAAACTGGAGGACTTTGGGCCCCTCAGTCTTCAAGGCAGTGGGACCACAATAGCAACAGAGGTAAAGTATCTGGGAGTGATGCTGGACCAGAGGCTGAACTTTTGTACACAACTAAATCGAGTGATCGATAGAGGTAAGTGGACAGTAATGGCAAGCAGGCCCCATGGGGTTGAAGCCTAAGCTAATGCACTGGCTTTACATCTCTGTGGTGGTATAATGGAGATGTCTTACATTATACTATTGAAAATGAGTTGAGGAAACAGAACGTCACATTGTCTTGCAAGACCTCCAACAGACTAGAAAGATTAGTGGGACGCAGAACGAATGACAAAAAGAAGGATGATTTCCAACAAACAGGAATTTATAAAATCAGGTGTTCTTACTGCCCTAAATTTTACATCCGACAAACAAGTCGGTCATTTAAAACTAGATTTCGCAAACATATCCCTAGATAGTCGCAGTTAATACAAAAATCTAAGTTTGCCGAGCACCTCGTACAAAATTGTCACAACGTTGTAGATATCAATAAATACGGATATTTTACACAAATGCCGAAAGTCTCCTTTTATGTCAAGTTTGAAGGAAATGCACATATACAACGCATTTAAATACAATACTGACAACACTCTTAATGAGAAGTTAAAGTATAATTCTAACGTGTTGTTCAACGCTATTAATCATATAAGTACACAGAGCCCAGGGAGTAATATAAGCAAGAAACAAGTGGGTGTGGGGTAGAGGTAGCAATCACAAGGAGGTTAGTTCCTTACGACCGGCTGGCCAGCATGCTCGAAGTGTGTCGTGTGTTATTTATTTATTAATGTTGGACATGTATTGTTTTATTTAATGTTAGGTGTGCTTTTTGTTATTTGTGTTTCGTGTTTCTTATGACTTGACAGTGGAAGTATAGTGTAGTCTTCCAAAACCGGTCGTCGCTGAATAAAGGATAGAGAACTGTTGATGGTACCTAAGGTATATAACCTAGATTAATACTATTACAGTTCAGGAGGCTAACAATCATGTATAAATTTATATTATTGTTGTTTGTGATAAAATAACGGTCATTATAAATTCGATGTTCATCCGTTACTTTTATTTTCTGCCAAGACATAATTCATACTTAAAAAAAACCTTAAATTGAATTGCCAAATGGCCCCCTCGAATGTTCGAGAGGGATTCAGCTAGAATTACCTATTTAGTAACTTTGTAGCGGCCTTGATTCCGCACCCCTATGTGGCGTCACATACCCTATGTATATTATTTTATTTTATTGATGGTGCAGAAATGACTCGCTTTTGTATGTTTTTGTTTTTTAGCCATATTTATAGGCCTATATTTTTAGCTGTGCGGGCCTCTTGTTGGACAGCCCTGATCTAACATCAAGCTTGATTTTATGTAAAAGAAACTCACCCTAATTAAATATAACACAAATATGTAGCCCACTGCAATAAAGAAGTTGTAGAGAATGCAATCATATTATTAAAAATATTACTGTAAT
>JAGFPH010001089.1:77050-87785 GCA_018207615.1 Philaenus spumarius | reverse complement strand
TAAATATCTATGCAAGGAAAATTTGAAGCATTTCAATATTATTATCATCAATTATTTTGTAGCATAAATTGCAAGTAGTGATAAAGGTACTACCAAAAATATTGCTTTTGTACTAAATGTTAAGTTATCAACATTTCTTACTAGCTTGCTAGACAAGAAACTATGGGCACTATAATTAATAATATTTTAATTTTGAGATATAATCCTACATAAATCATAAAATTTACTGTTTGAGAAAATTAGTAATCGAAAATATTAGGATTTTGTTAAACTATATAGAAATAAAAACTTACCAGTTAGGTTGGACATTATGAGGACGTCCAAATAGCTCTATCTTCCTCGTGCCAGGTGACAAGCGCTCTATAATACCATAAATTTCATCAGGTTTGTGACTCGTTGCTCGTACTTCGGCCACAATTACATCACAATCTAAACCTCGGTTTAAGTTGGCAGGACTTCCTTTCATCCCAACCTGGAAAATAGAGTTTTATACACAACAAACACTTGGATATCTTGTAATCTTCGTGATTTAGATTATGTATTTCATACTTTTGAAAACAATTAATGTGGTCGTAGCACCCTTATTTGTAGTAGAGCCTGTCTAACTTCAGTTTGATGGTGAGTTAGTGAAGAGAGATGTGCACTAACGCAACATTCTTCCCGCCAATCTCCTCTGCTCATGCTCCCCTTTCCAATATTCCACTTTAGTTAGAACATACATCATTTGAGTGGGGAAAGGCAGTGCGAGCTCCCTTCCCCAACTGGCAAATTCAACTTAGACGGACTCTATCTTGTGATTGTGCAAACCAACCTAGACTAAAACTGGGAAACATCCCCAAGTTTGAAACTTTAATAGTGGTTGAAAATTTCTAAACACATTACACTGCATGAATGGAAAATATTTCTTTTTGCAGCTAGTTTTTACAAAAGTTTGAATTCGCTACAGTTTTCCTATACAGTTTATTAATTCCTCAAACATTTTTTTTTTACAAAATTTAGCTGCAATACTTTTGGAAATATAGGGTGAAGGATTTTTTAGCAAAATTTTCAGGAATAATATTATAACAATTTAATAAGTAGATATAAGTTACATGTCTGCTGTCATCCAATCCTTGTTTTTTACCTTGTGAAAACCGCGGTTTCGGGTTATCCCATCATCCGGTCACATTATTTACAACACGAAAATAAAATGAAATCACATCACTCACTGTTAATTGAGATCGTTGTAAAACATTATTTTGTCACAAACACACGATGCATGGAACACAAAACAAGAACGCTAAAATATGTGCACATGTTACTCGGCCGAGCGTAAGCGGACTAATAAGTTTAAGTTAGGATGTTATCGGAAATTGCTGCATGAATGTGTACCGGAGGGCGAAATGAAGGCGCTTTTTTTGTTCTCGATATCAATTAAGGTATCGAACTCAGTGTTGTTTCATGCTTGCATAAGGTTAAATCCAGGAAATTTAGTCTATTGTTCATTTCGGTTTCCAGTGTGAATTTAAGATTGGGGTGGATATTGTTTAAATAATTCTTCAATAGGGTCAATTGTCTGTCACTACCATCGTATACTACCATCGTTGGGAAGGTGTCGTGACATATCTACGGTAAAAAATAAACCCACGCGCTCCTTATCTGAGAGGCCTACCTAAAGTGCATAAGCCCGATGTCCCTATCAGACCATTTGTCAATTTTACTTCATCCCCGACCTATAAATTAGCCAAACACTTAGACAGTATATTAAGATGAGAACGTATTTACAAATAACCACAAATAACAACCAAGGATGAAAACCAAATTTGTTACAAAATATACCGCAAACCAACTGCCACTGACCAAACCTTCCATTCAACTTCACACCACCCAATAAACCAAAAATCAGCAGCCTACAACAGCATGGTCCTTCGCCTCTTGTCTGTTCCTCTTAAGAAAACAGATAATGACCATGAATTGAGTATTATTAAGCACATCGCTTCCATTAACGGTTACAATAACACCCTAATCGATAGTCTGATTAACAAACACAAAAGGAAGTGCTTTAATACTAATAAAGAAAAACGAAAATACGTCTCTACAGAGTACGGAACAACGCTTAACCACACATTGCGCAACGAAATGTCCAAAAACAATTTCGTAACCGCTTTCAAAACATCCAACCAACTGGAACGCCTATTTAGTAGTCACAATCACACCAGACTTGACTTAGCCAATAAAACTGGAATATACCAACTTTCCTGTAGTGATTGTCCCAGATTTTATATAGGCCAAACGGGCCGGCCCTTCATTAAGAGATTCAAGGAGCACTTACCAAAAAGCACAAATAATCTAAACCCCCCCCAAATCAAATTTCGCCGAGCACCTGATAAATAGTCTCCACAGCTACAGTGATTTCAATAGTAACATGAGCATCTTGTTACAGTAATAAAGGCCGTTATATGGACACATGGGAGGAGTTCGCCATCTATACCAGTAATCAACACCTACTGAATGACAAGGTGTCTTTCCAAGCCAACATTGTGTTCGATACCTTAATTGATATCGAGAACAAAAAAGCGCCTTCAGTTCACCCTCCGGCACACATTCATGCAGCAATTTCCGAAAACATCCTAACTTAAACTCATTAGTTTGCTTACCCTCGGCTGAGTAACATGTGCACATATTTTAGCGTTCTTGTTTTGTGTTCCGTGCATCGTGTGTTTGTAACAAATGATTTACAACGATCTCAATTATCAGTGAGTGGTGTGATTTTATTTTATTTTCGTGTTTTTGTGTTGCAACTAATGTGACCGGATATGGGATAACCCGAAACCGCGGTTGTCACAAGGTAAAAACAAGGATTGGATGACAGCAGACAGGTAACTTATACCTACTTATTAAATTGTTATCATTTTCCAATCCGGGAGCTTACATAATAAAAATAATATTATTTTGAAAACTATTCAAATTCTAAATAATTTTTTTTTTTATATCTTTAAATATGAGATAAAATGAAATATAAACCTGAACATTTTAAAATAATTCAAAAATACAAACAAATCCTTTAATTTTTCTTTGTGTAGTCTTTTCTACGACCTACACATTTTTCCCAGGATTTAGAGAAATAACCTTAAGGTTGAATCATCAACCAATCACGGATGCAATCTTAGACTTCTTGATTGTTTCTGATCGTTCCCCTCTCAGGGCTTCTTTCAAGGGAGCAAACAGAAAATAATCAAAAGAGGCCAATCAATAACATTGAAAACCATCGGGCACTCACTTCTCTGAAATCAAGGATCACTGTTTGATCGCATGAACACTCCTACGGTTGATATCCCACCTCTGATGAGATTTCACCAGTCATCTTCAATTAGCACAAACTGCATGTTGTCATCTGTAGTTTTGACCTTGGACGCCAATCATGATTTTTGTTTCTCATACATTCTTGTCCTCCCATAAACTTATTGATCCAATCAAGCACTTGCATCAGAGACAGTGTAGCTAACAAGTAAGTCGAATTCTGATAGTTTAACGCCTTACTTCGTTAAAAGTTGTATTGTAATCTGTTCCGCAAGGGGCAAGTAATTTTTTGCTCACTTATGGCTGGTCTGAGAGAAACAACCCACCAAGCAGAGTCATCCACTATTAACACATCTACCTTCAATACCGCCAGCCCACTAGGCAGTTAAGCAGGAAAAGCCAGTTTGTATTTGAATCACTCTCAAAACACTTTTTCAAACGATATCCTACACAAAGGATCATAAAATATTTTGTTTTTGTGCCAAACTTTGATCACCACAGTTCATAATAAAATATGTTTGAATTCTGATTATTTAGGATCAAATTTCATTATGATACCTTTATTTTCTGTGGGAAAAATCAACTTTTACTGACAGATAAACAGGGTTCAAATTTTCCTTTTAAGGTATGGATCTCTAAAAACCCCTACTATTTTGAAAATGGTACATCCGAAAAAAATTTTACAGTTGGTATTGAACCCTCAAACACATTCACGATACTAAACTAGATCTAACACTGCCTTTTATAGTATTTTTCGAAAGTTCATAAAAAATTATACTTTTTAAAAATTGCAAATGTCAAACACCATAAGTTGGCGAGGGATACAAAAGGGCTGAAATTTGTAAAAAGGATTGGTGCTTGATCCGCCCTTGAACTATGTTGTACTCACCAAGCAATGTTCCTTCCCATGATTCAGCCAATGCCCTGTCCTGCCTGTTCTAATGATTCGCTGCAATTGATTAGTCTTAACCCAGATGATCTCATCAACTCTTTCGTAACCCCACAACTTTAAGCACTCTCGGCCTAGTTCCATCGCTCTTGAAATAAATAAATCAACATTAGCTGTAAGTAGGTGTATGCCTATAAGTAAGATGCAAACTGATGGGATAGAGATTTGAATTAATAAGTATTATTAATTTATTATGGTTAATTATTTGTTTTAAATACACAAAATATGGTAATTTGTTGCTATATTTACCTTCCGGTAACCCAAAGAAAGATAAGTCCATCGTCCTGCAATGTTGGTATCCCAAGTTGTCTCATTTCATCATCAGACATGGTACCATAGGGTAGCTCCATATGAATATCCCATGGTGGGTCTGCCATTATAACAGCAAATTTGCCTTAACATAAAATTAAAATACTCAAATTTTCTGTTTATAATTATAGAGAGAAGTTATAAATAATACAAACTCAATATGCTCAATTATAATAAATATCAACTAAAAAGGCAAGAATCTAAAGTCAATTAGAAATTATAATACATCTCTTCCTCAATTCCCTTTCCTTTTTTTTATTTGCATCAACAAAAGAAATGTTTTGTTTTATATTTGCTGAAATCTATACATAATTTGGTATTACAAAACCAAAGTTTATTTATTTATAAATTATGTTTGGGTAGATGTTCCCAGACAGCACACAATGTCCTGAGTACTTGCTGGCAAGGAGACACATATGCCAAGTTTGTGCTAGGTAGATTGTCTAGCATGTGACTAGCACGTGCTCGGTGTATGATTTTTGAATGTGCTGAGTACCAGGAGTACCCATCCTCCCCGAAACCTATGGCGCAAATCCCCCCAAAACCTGCCTGTAGGTTCCCTGCCAAAAATTTCACCCACTAAAAATCATCCAATCTCAATAAAACAAAAGTCATTGGAAAGGAAATGTTTCAAACTTTAATTGTTTTTAAAACATATTTTTTTTTTTTTTTTTTTATTTATATAGTGTTATTTCTTATAAGTCCAGTTCAAGTTTAAATTTTATTTAAAACATATATTTACATATTATGTAATCATCGTTTTAAAATTGTAGTTGTGTAAACAGGCATTGGCCATTATTGATTATAGTTTAGCATGGTAGACAGCGTCTGGGATTGTATACTACGCATAAGTGAGAGTTTTGTGTTATTTGTTGTAATTTAATGAAACAAAGTGAAATACGTTTATAAAATAGGTTATTTTAAAATGTTCAAGTATACAGTTCAATTCTAAGATTTATTCTCTAAAATTTTTGTAATAAAAATTTCATTTTTGGATAAAGCATATTACATTCCTATTTTATTTGTCAAAATAGGCCTGATTTTGCTAGCGGTCTTGTAGTAAGAACATAAAAAAGGCGTTTTCTAGCAAATTTGTTTAAAATTTATATATATTTTTATACACTTCTATTTAGAACTAATTTACAAAACTTCTGTATATTTTGGAAAAAATATAAAAAATATTTACTTCTTTTTATGTAGGTCTAAAGTTGGATTTTTTCCCCTTACTGAACATTTTTTGCTTCCTGAGCTAATAGCTTTTAGAATTTTACATCAATAAATTTTTCAGTTGCATATATAAATTCTTGGGATTTTTTCTATAAAAAAACTATGGAACACTTTTGAATTGGGATTTAACTATTATATTTGACAAATTTTTGAAAAAAAATGCTTGAAAATGGCAGGCTCTCAACTATGCTTTAAATGTCTGTAGTATGTTTATACTTTGTTCACACCATACTCTGCACCCTCTATCGGCTCGTCTTTACCTTGCACTAGAGCAGTAGTAATCGAAATGCCTTGCTGTCAATAATACGGCACTATCACTACGATTAATGGGAGATTTTTAACACAATAGAAACAACAGATTATCTCCTAATTTTTTTGGGGGGGGAATCGTCAAATCTTCATATTTTATATTGATTATAATCAGGAACATACGAAATTTTCACCCCAAACTGTGAAAAAACCCCAAAAATGTATTCCCCCCCCCAAAAAAATTCTGATGGCGCAACTTGTGCCATCAAACCCTGCTGTGGGCACCCCTGCTGAGTACATTCTAAGCACTTTCTTAGCATATTTCTAAAATAATAAGAAAACGCCTAAACATACTCTTTACAACTAACAAAGTTTGTAAAAGCAAACATATTTAATGTCAGGATAGTTGATTTAGAAGTGTATGAAGATTCTTCACTATTTTTATCATTATATGAAATAATCATTAGTCCTCTGAAAATATGTCTGAAAGGTCAACCTTTATTTTAAGTAATTTTCCACCGCCTCCTACAGGAGTTCAGCATGACCCTGATCCTAGTAGAGATTGAGCTAAGTAGTAGACTCCGGCAGGGCAGTAATTCACAGGAGGGGGGGAACTTGTCCATTGTAATGATCGTACAAATGATGAATTCACCTAAATTTTGCTTAAGCCTGTTAAAACTTCTCAACTGTATGCTTCCTTTCATAGTTCAGGCTATATTGAACCAGTGTGTAGGCTTGCTTTACTCACCTAATACAGTCATATCCAAATATCTGAGATCACATTGCACCCATTGAGGTGGATGTAAGATTGTTGTTTCTTGGCCTAGCAGTTTCTTTTCTTCAGATTCGCCCAACTCTTTTGGTAAAGGAACCGTTGGCCCATCTACTTTATAATGAACATACCTGAAATAAATAATAAGAGTACAAAATATTACCATACACTTTCTCATAGGTTCAAAATACGAAGAAAGTTTTGAGATGATCCAAAAGTCAACTGAGATTCCAGAGAATCATAGTTTTTATAATGGAAAAAATCACTAAATAATTGAAAACTTTCAATCTATTTTCTTAAGCTACATCAGATTCTTTAATTAATAATAATTAAATATAATATTTACTTGCAAGTATCCATATGGAAGCAAGTGTTGAGGAAGGAACAGTCACCTAGACTTTCGTCCGTGTGTTTCTGGATTATTTTCTTAAAATGAAGCTTTTTACACAACTCAGCTCCTACTTTAGCACATTCTGCTCTTGTGCCGTGGGGACAAAATTCCATTACTTGAGCTCCTCCTTGAGAACGGAATCTTTCAGCTAACGATCGTTCTTTGGCCGTCGGTTGACTTAAAAGCGCTAGTATTTCTTCTCCGACTTTCTTATTTTCTTTTTCTCTAATTGAAGGCATTGATAATAATGACTAAAAAATACATATTTGATCAATTTAGTGAATTCATTGTAGCCTATCGGATTGCTTTATTTATTAAAAAATGGTTATAAATACCTTGTATATCTTGTAACACGTGTGCCCACTGACAACAAGAATTATTAAAAAAAAAGGCGTATATAAAAATTGCATCTAATAACTCAAATGTAAAGAGAGAGGCATATAGTGTATTTGTTATAGTTAACTTGGTCAAGTACGGTACCTATGTAGAATTGTATCTCATAGGATAGGAGAGAGAGAATAGGGAAATTAAAAAATAACTAAATATATAAACAAAAAATAATTTAATGTTAAATAATAAAAAAGGTAATATTGTAATTATAAAGTAAACAATAATTTTTTATAAAGCAAATTCGAACTTTTTAGAATTAAAAATGAAAATTTGACCTATGGTGAGAATTCAAACAAATGGCTAATCATAATAAAGAGAATAGACATTATGAGACATTGATATAAAACAAAAGTGTAAATGTTAATATAAAAAGTTAATACAATGATAAAAAAAATATATATAAAAGAAACAATTATATCAAAAATAATACTTGCAATTACAGTACTTAAAAGACAATAACATCATAAGCACATAGTAAAAAAATATGCACACATGGTTTAGGAAGTATGCAATGACAGCATTGACGATCAAGTTGGTTCCTTCTGGTCAATGTATGCTGGAAGCGTGAGAAAAACGTAGTAGAACGTTCACTCTTTGTAATGTGGTTGGATTGACCAGACGTATTTTAGTATGTCTTAAAAATAAATTATAAGTTTTGACCAGAAGTAGGTCAACTATCAACAATAATGAGTTATTTAATTGTGGCCTGAGGGCAAGTGAGTGTCATGTAAAAGTTTTCTTTTGAAGAAATCATCGATTTAAAAAGTTATACGGAGATACAACTCTTCGACCATGTGCTCTGCGTTCGTGCGAAGTGTGAGATTTGTATGAGTTCATCATCGTTTAAGTGATCACGCAAGTATTATTTAAACAATAATATATTTGAAGGATAGTAACATTGAAAATATAAATATATTTTTTAACTTTTTTTGTGGAGGATGGACGATTTTGAAATGTGAATTAGCCTAGACTAGGGGTGATTTTGTAATTTCGTATTTTTTATTCAATTGGGGTTTAATTCATTTGATAGTCTAATAGTCTCTCTCTCTTTTTGCTAAAATATTTCTTAATTAATTTAAAATTATAAAAATGTGTATGTTGTATTATTTTTATGTAATGTGAATGAGGTCAAATGATGCGTAACTAAAGTTTTTAGAGTTTGCCATCACATGTCTTGGTTTTCATTTACATGCCTCCGTCATGTGAGTACTAGAATAGCCAGATGAAACCCGACCCCGGAAATAATTTGGAAAAAGTGAAAATTTTACAAAAAATTGTTTAAAATAGGCCTTAAATAAAAGAATGACGTCATACCTAAATTGCACGATTAACTTCAGAAAGGCGCGAATCTTGAACATCTGTGGTGAATCATAGACATGCAAGATTTGCAAGGGGCAGATTGTAGAATACGTAATAGGATTGTGTGACATCAGAAAGGCTAAACTTCGATCATGTGTGTAAACATTGGTATAACCTCAAAGGTAAACAAACTTTTGAGGTTAGAGTTAAATATTTTTGGAAAGTTTTTTTTTAAGTGGTAATTGATGGTAAATTGATAATTATTAAAGGTTAACTGTAAATTTAATTGAAAATAAAATTAAAATACACATATTATCGATATTTTAATTTTAAAATAATTTTTAATTTGGACTTAGAAAAATTTCATCGAAGAATAAAATTTTGAATAACTAATTATAATTTGCAAAGCGTTGCAGTCTCAAGAATCATTGTTTTTTAATGCAACATGTTTCACTTATGACATCTTTCAGGCTGACATTTAACATAAAACATTAACAACACTCATTCATCATATAAATGGTTAAAATGTTATTTTTTTTACATTTGTACACGTCTTATATTATAATAAAAATTGTGTTTAAGTAGCCACATGTTGTCCCAGCTGGTTTTTCTACTTGACTGGATTGCAATCTAATGTCTTATTTGATCATGTAGTAGTATCTGCATGTTTTTGGAGTTTGAGATACCTGATTTAATAAATGAATACTATACCATTTAAATTAAATTTGAGTTTGTCATTTAAAATATCATTTGGGCTGTGTTTTGTGCGTTTATAAATCTCAAACTCCTCTAATACATCCATAATTCTACCCTTCTGTGATTAATACAGTCTTTCTATGTGGTATTCTATGCTTTTGTATGAATGATTGTTATTGATCAGGTGTTCGGCAAATGAAGATCTGTTTGTGTTGAAGTTCCTTTTTGGCAGGTAATCTTTAAATCTTGTTTTTAATGTTTTTCCAGTTTGTCCTATGTAGTATTGTGAGCATAAAGTATAATTTAATTTATATGCACCTATTTATTATATTTATCCCGATTCGGTTTCTTCTGATTTATTAATTGACCTAGCCTGTTCCTTTGTCCTATACAAAGCAAGTTGTATCCTTGTTTCTGAAAGATATTGCGGGTTAGTTTATCAAGCAATGGAGAGAATCGAATTGACATATATTTATTTTTATTGTTTATAACAGGTTTTAGTAGTGTTTTATTTGTTTTCTTAATCTGTCTATGAATGCATTTGTCAACAATGGATGAATCATAACCATTGGATTGGGCTGTGTATTTAATTACATTAATTTCCTTTATTAAATCAGATGGTTCCAAAGGAGTATTCAGTGCTCTGTGTTATATGCTGCCATCTTATGCTATTGTGGATGGTTAGAAGAAGCATGTATAGTTTTGTCTGGTATTTTTTGTTAATATCAGCCTGAAGATGCCGTCAGTGAAACGGCGAAACAAGATGCATTAAAAAAACAGGTTTTATTGATACATACAAGGTATTTATAAACAATTATTTATTTAGTATTGCATAAATAAATTGAATTAAGGCAATTAATTACTGTGAAAAATTATATGGTTTGTCTAACACAAATCTTCCTATATAGACATAGGACCTTAAATAATAGACAATTTAATATATTATTAGTAACAATAATTAAACTGACTTCAAATCTTTGATTTCCGTACTCCCTTTTGAATAAGTAAAGAAAACTATTTGTTTCTATTAAAACTTTATAAAATTACCAAAATATCAGTGGTTTTCTTTTCTCTCTTTTTCTCTTCTTTATCAGCTGATGTTGAAAGTTTTACTATCTTTGTCGGAGGCTCTGCTTCACTTGGTTCTCCTTCAACTAAATACAGAAATGTTTAA
>JAGFPH010001089.1:46035-77040 GCA_018207615.1 Philaenus spumarius | reverse complement strand
AACCATTTACAAATCGTTAACCCTCGTTCTGTCAGACTGCTCAATTGAGCAGTCTCAGTGTTAGAGAGACTGTATTGAATATTTCACCCACTAAAAATCATCCAATCGCAAAAAAACAAAAACTGTTTTAAAGGAAATGATTTAAACTTTAATTTTTGTATTTACAAATTTGTTCTAAAATGTATCGATGTAATCGTTTTAAAATTTTAGTTTTCTGAAAAGGTAATGCCGCGCAAATAACTCAAGAAATTACTCAACTTTATCACTTGTCTAAAGCTCAATACCGCTCGACAGAAATATTTTGACAATAATATACAGATACCACTGGATTCATAAATATTTTAACTTTCTAAAACTGCCTTCCAATCAGATGTCACTCTTATAGTTTTGAAAATATAAAGGTTTCTGTAAACCCTTGCAATTGGACAGTTTTCAAACAATGAAACAGCACATTTTGCATTAGAGATATCTGTTACAATTCGATATATTTGTACAATTCGGTATATGATTATACCGTTTTGTAGACCAAACTTCAATCTTTCGTTTGGTGTAAAGTAAACTAGATTTACTGGTAAGATGCTATTTGTACAGCAGTGGGAAATACTCCCCTTGAGAATGTTGTGCAAGCCTTGTTTCCATGCGACTTCTTACGGTCATATTATAATACTCTTCATCCGCGAGATCTTTTGACAGTTTTTCCAATTTTATGGAACAAGTAATAGAATGTGAACTAAGTTTACAAAATGACAATTTACTAGTATACAGATAAATTCTACCATTTATTCACTTTCTTATAATAATCTACACTTTCTTATAATAATATATCATTTTTAAGCAAAGACTATATTCCTAAATTACTATTCAAATTAGGCCTAGTCTTGTTAGCAGTCTTGTAGAAGGAACATAAAAACTGGTGTTTTCAAAATATGAAATTTGAAATTGATAAATATTTTTATGCAGTTCTTTTTAGAACTAAATTACAAAACTTTTGTACATTTTGAAAAAAATTACAAAAAATGTTTACTACTTTTTATGTAGGCCTGAAGTTTAACTTTTTCCTTTCGTTACTTAACATTTTTTGTTTCTTGCGCTAATAACTTTGTAAATTTTATATCAATCAATTTTTTACTGGCTTATATGAATTCTTTTAACCTTTTTCTACAAAAAAACTATCAAACACATTTGGATTGGTTTATAATTAATTACTATATTTGGCGAATTTTTGAAAACATGCTTGCACACGCACCAAAATGGCTTGGCATTGCAAAAAAATTAACTACGACAGTTTTAGGGTTAAGGTAAAAAATTGTCAGAAAAGAGAAAAGAAAACAAATGTTTTACTAAAGGATTTATCCAACTTTAGAAGAATTAACCATCTGCAAATTAAGGCTCTTCTTTACCCTGGGGAAAACTCCCAAGTGTACAGTTTGATTTTAATAAAAAGGCCAGAGTGCAGTCAGTGACCTTGTTATGGCACAGGGAGAAGCTTGAGGGGAAAATCCAGAACAAAAGACATAGGCCTCAGAGTCTGCCAAATGCCCACTTACCTTCCTCAACTCTAATACAAAGATAAGGCATTGTGAATAAATAAAACTATGGTGTGTAAAAAATTTGTATTTACTAATACAATACATGCTGTCACATCATGACATTTATAATTAATTCGCATTAACCTTCATAAAATGGAGCAGTTTTTTTAATGTGTAGAATTAACACCTGCAATTTTACGAAGTTAACTTAGCCGACAGTGAAAATAATGAACATGTTCAACTATTAAAAATATATATAGTGGAATGTTTTCTACAAACTATAATATAAACCAGAGTTTAAAAATTTAGGTATACATTCAAAAGCCTTATACATTGCAATAAAAGATAGAAACAATTGACAATTATTTATAGGCTATTCAGATAATAGTAAACACTCTTGATGCTTTTGATTTTCTAAAATACCATAATAAGAAATACATTTTAGCCTACTGTGAGTATAACTTATATATAAGTCATTATATTTTTAGATAAATTTAAAATTGTCATTTAGTAATCTTCTGAATGCAATATTGCTTACTGCATTATGCAAAATAAATGTTACGCCATACAATTTCAAACATTATGTAATTCATTTCTAAGGAAAAATCTTAAATATAAAAATAACAATATCTAGATATAAAATATATTAGTATTGCAGCTAATAGAAAACATTACATTTTCCCATAAGCTTAAACATTAAAAAAATATACACATACAAAATGTTATTAAAAATACTGTATATACATACAATATATCAGGTAATATTAAAAATATATACATTCAATATAATTGGAGTTATTAAAAATACTGTATATACATACAATATGTCTGGTATTATCTTAATATATAAAAAAAAACGATGAAACCGTTTGATGAATAGTACGCAACATACTTCCCGTTGTCCTACCCCTATCAATCATATACTTTAAATATTTGTATTTGCGTATTGGAAACTGATTGTATCTATGACCAGTTTCAAAATGGCGTCCAAAAACGGACAATTACAAAAAAACCACTTATTGACTTTACCTTTTCATACAGGCTAAACTCTTTGTCCGATTCACGTTTAGACGAAAAATCGTTAGTCAAAAATTTAATTGTCTACAATTTTGTAGTTTACCATTTTCCTCTATCTCCTACTGTTACTTCGTCAGACACAGAAACGGTAAACAATATCACCCCGAAAAACAAGATTTTCCAGATGTAATGTCGTGCCTGTCCCAAGTAGTGTGTATACTTCCAGCTGTCTTACACCCATCAACCTCAAACTTAAAATGTTCCTATTTGGTCTACTTTTCAGAAAAAATCCGAAAACCTCTGTAACTAGTAGCAGTTTCAGGATGGAGTACAAAAAAAAAGGATTTTAAGCTAACTCCAATTAAAAATTACAAAAACTCGCTTAATGACATTATCCCTTTCATACAGACTAAACGGTTTGTCAGATTAAGTTTTGACAAAAAACCGTTAGTCAGAAATTTAATTGTCTACAACTTTGTAATGTATTATTTTCCTCTAACTCCACTTCGTCAAACATAGAAACGGTAAAACATTTTCCCTAATTTTCCGCAATTTTCCAAGATGTAATGTCGTGTCTGCCCCGAGTAGTGTGTATACTTCCAGCTGCGGTATACATACTAACCTCATACTTAACTTGTTCGTATTTTTGTCTATTTTTCAGAAAAAATCCGAAAACCACGATAACTATTACCAATTTTAAGATTGCGTCCAATAAAGGGATTTTATGGTAACGCAAAATAAATTGACCACATTTCCCCTACCCATGGTGAGTAAACGGTCAATCGGATTTAGGTTTTGATGAAAAATCGTTAAGTCAGATATTTAATTTTCGACAACTTTGTAATTTATCATTTTCTTCTATCTCCTACAGTTATTATGTCAAATTCACAAAAAGTAAAAATGTCACACTAAAAACAACATTTTTTGACCGCATTATCCCTACTAAAAATGAATAAATTGTTAGTTGAATTAGTTTTTATAAAACACTCCGATAAATCTCTACCTATTTTATGATTAGTAATTTAATTTCCCACAACTTTGTAATATATTATTTTTTTATCTCCTACAGTTTTTACGAATGTAAAAAAGTTTAAAAAATGAGGCCATACAAAGTCTAAGAGAGTATTAGTTTTCAACCAAACTTATCATATGTTTATTGTACTTACCATATGTTTATTAGAGCGGTATTAGCTTTGTTTACACAATAATTTTTAATGTTATGTTTACAGTTTTAATTATCCATTTTCAGTGGGTATCAGTGTCAAGTAAGTTTTATTGTTTGTGTGCGCGCTTTTCTACTGCTATTTTTTTTAACCCTAGAGTAGTGTCATGCTTTTTGCAACACCATTGGTGTCATAGTCTGTAAGACCGATTTACGTGTTTTTTTAAAAATAATTCTGTAAATATCACCAAACTTTAATAAAATTACATATATCATAAATATTTAAATAAATATTTATGTAGGTTCTTCTCCTACATTTTCAGATAGACTATATGACGGAGATACATTGACAATTATGATTTAAAATTCAAACACTTTTACTTTAAAAATTTCAAAACTAATACTACTTTTTTTTTTATGTGGAAAAAGAGTAAACTTGGCAAAAAAAGTAGTAATGAAGACAAGAGTCAAATCTGTAACCCAAATAAAAAATGTATACAATTGTTTCGCATGGAAACTTTTTAAAAATTCTTAAAATTTGTGTGTGGTGTCTTCGTTGTAGGAGTCCGATTTGTTTAATTTATCATAGATAACATAATCTGAAAATCACGAGCAGACAGCATCAGACAGACTGAGAAGAAATACGAAGGTACTGAATTACTCAGCCCTCCCTCTCTAGCGAGCAATGAGTGACACGCAAACAAAAAGTGAATTGGACTCTCAGACCGATGACACTACTGTAGGGTTAAATTGATGGTTCTTAAAATTCAGCCTGACAGTATGAAACAAGAACGGTTAGTTTTTACATCGAGTGGGTGTAGAGTTTGATATTATATCTGTTACAGGAGACATGGAATGTCCTTCAACATGCATAGTTCAGCTTTGTTTGGTATGGAACTTTCTACAAATGAAGTACGCTGGGATATTGTTAACAACTACGACCACTTTGGATGTTTCATTACTGATGTGAACTGGAACCAACATATCTCAGCAGACGGACAAAAACCAGATGCTAATGGCTTTCACTTACGGTACATATGTTGAAGTAGTTGCTGCTTCAGCTCTCTTTCGCAGACGTTTAGTGGTTTTCCGGGAGCGGTTATTGAAGTGTGACATTGGAAACAGCGATTGGGACTGCATCGTTACTATATTTTCTGGGAATAATGATGCAGGGACACTACGATTTGGCTTTGCCAGCTAAACAGAAACTTCCAAAAACAAATCTTCAGTGCAGAGCTGTTTTGGCTGTAAACCCGCTTCCTCAGGAACCAGTACTTAGGGAAACGATCTCTGTCAATGAAATATCACCTGACGACTCGAAAATCATCTCATTATCACAAATAAAAACAGAGGTGGAGCAAAGGGATGATTCTTACACTGTTGTTAAGAGGAGGCAAAAAAATCAGAAAAGGGCTGCCAGTAAAGGACATCTAGACACCTGCAGAGAAAAAAAGAAGTCAAAGATCAGTGGAAACAGAAGATAAGAAACAAATCCGGCTTAGAAAAGATCGTCAAAAAAAGGCTATGAAGAGGAGAGCCTATAAAAATAAGTATGACAAAAAACAAAAAGGAAAACGATGACTCATTCCAAATAAATGGAGAAGAAATTTGAAACAAGCACAAAATAGCTTTGGAGAATAAAACATCTGATATCGGTAACTCAACCTTCACCTTACCACATATAACAGCAAAATTAATAACAGTGTTTCTTCGGTTAATGTTAGGGGAAGGCCCAAGAAAATAACATAAGGGCGGAAAATAACGGATACAACAACACCTGTAGAAAAAAAGAGACTTCGAAGAACACTGGAAAAAGTAGATGATAAAAATATAGAAATTGAAAAAGATGACGAAGGAAAAATTACAAAACTACGAGAGATATAAATAATTCCACAAGTCCAGCTAAACAAGTACTTTTTACATGGAAAAATAAGGAAAATTCTGCTTTTGATTATAACAGTAACATTGACTTTGAATAGGATCCAACTACTTTACTACTATTGGCACGATGTCATTCACATGAAGTTATTGTAATGCTTTGAGCTGGAAATAAGAAACGCCTGTTATATGATGTTGTAATGGTAAAGTCAAATTGGAACCTTTAGAACAACCAACAGAACCATTGTTAGGGCTTTTAACAGGAAAAGACTGGCATAGTAATATGTTCTTACAAGCAGCTAGGCATTACAGTAGTGCTTTTAAAATGTCGTCATTTGGTGTTATTATAATAAATGAAGGAAAATTCATGCCACCTTTTAAAATTCAAGGCCAGTGTTATCATTTAATAGAAAACTGCTACCGAACCCTGACAGCGAACCAATATTATTACAGATATACCTTATGGGAAACAATGAATCTGAGAAAATGCAAAGATGTAAAAACTTTACCAATCTAAGACAAGACATTATTGAAGAACTACAAAACATATTGCATACAAAAAGCAGCTACATTCAAAATTTTAAATCAGCTATGGAAAAACCATCAGATTATATCTTTCAAATTATCATAAATGCTGACATGAAACCTGCAAATGAACAAGCAGGCCGATTTAATGCAAGGCGTATTAAAGAAGGTGTGTGCATGCGCAGCTTCTCCCTCCACTCCAGCCTACCCGTGACGTAGAGTGCTACAGTCGGGCTCCAGTCGAGACTCCTTTGCCATATTTACCGCCGAAACCTGTACGACCTTCAAGCTTTTTTGACGTCAAATTATGTTATTAATTATAATAGGCAACATAGTGTATTATTGTAATAACAATAATATTATATTAATAACCATTAATTATAATGCCTTTTTGTGCCGTGTTTGGCTGTGGTAACTCAAACAAAAAAGACAGTTTTTTACGAGTAAGGTTTCATCGATTCCCAAGAAATGTTGATGTACGAAATAAAAAACTACACTATCCATGATTAACATAGGCTATAATTCATTTTATTAAAAACATTTTGTATTTCAATATTTGTAAATTTAGTCGGAAAAAATCTTAGGTTAGACCTAGAATGATGAACCAATACATGTATTTACATTCATTACCACAGCTACCAATTGAATAAAATAACTATATTGTTTGCTCCAATATTTCCATTAACAGCTGATTTCATACTTTGAAGCAATTATTTGTATGTTTAACTTTTAGTTAGGTTTTTATTAAAGTATAGACCTGAGCCTTGCTGGTTCTTTTAACCTTTATTATAACACTGCTGTTATAAAATATACGAAAAATTTGATTTGAACATTTAACATTATTTACCATCTTATCTTTGGGGTTATTATGAATCCTAAACAATTATTATAAAGAAAACATAAAATGATTATGGGTAGAAGGTTCCAACGAGGTTGGCGTGCGGAGCACGCAGGGGTTTCCCCTATTTTTGTATATGTTGGATTTATAACTAAAAAATTGTAGAGTATTTTTCTAAAACCCTTACTTTAGAAACTTTGGTTTACCAATTTGGTTTTTTTTCTTTTGAAACGCAAAAATAGAGAAATTTGTTTAAATATTTTGTTTACATGGCAATGTTCTCCATACTTTCCTGAACAATAAAATGTGTAATAGTGTACACTTTAATTGAATGACAAGTGATAATGACAAGTGTACAAGCAGTAAAAAAGTGCCTGTCGCTTAGACAGTTAAAACATATATTTTTAGAGTATTAAAATTGTTTTATGTTCGAAGTGGACAGAATTTAAGCCGTAACTGAAATGCTGTTGTATGATATTAAATAATTTTAAAGAGTAAAAAAAATAAAATATTGGTGGTACAAATTATTTTATTTATTTGATGTATAACTCTTAAAAAATATATATTTATATAGCCCTAAAATATGCTAGGATACAATTACAATTAAAAAAATAATTACAAAATTATTTTAGTACAGTAAAAAAATATATATTTGTTAGTAATCAAATTTACGATACATAAGTAATCCCGTGACAAAATTTTGACATAAGTAATCTAGGGTTAATACTGAAATAAACTCAATGTTGTATTCACCACGATTTTTTATTTAGCACCTAGACTACTATTTTTTTAATTATTTCATTGATAATTAGTTTATATTAATTTTTATTTATTATTTATCCTTGGGTAGTCTAACTAAACAATCACAATTTTAGATAATTTCAATTTTTGAAAAGTAAATTTAGTAGCCTAGTGGTAATAATAGACCTAGTAAACATAACAAAACCAATAAACTTTAAAATCAATAAATAAACAATCGTCATCTTATTGGTAGTAAAAGGTTGTACCCTATAGAGCTTCTTAAATTTGTCAACTCTTTAAAAATTCATATTTATACAAAATTTACCTGATCACAACACTGTGAATAATAAATAACGAAGAGAAATGAGAACTAATAACAAATTAGATTAGCGTACATTCAATCGCCACAAGAAGCTAGTAACTATGGTTCTGATTACAATCTTATTATGTAGGACAGCTATAACTTTCATAAAATAAATTGATGTCAGTATTTACTACATTTTATTATCTACATTTCTATATCTTTGAATACCTCCCGAAAGTAATAGTAAAAAACTTCCTCACTTAGGGTAGTTTATATGTCATTCAAACCCGTATATTAGATTTAGGCTTCTTTCAAAATTATACGCCTAGAAATATTTGACCATGGACATAGATGATTGTAATGCTCACTTTATTACCTTTCCATCGATACCAAAAACATAATTTTTGGACAACCATAAAGTATTTAATTCGCAGTTTGAGCAAAAGCTTACAATTGCGCTCGGATCTACTGGTTCAGTGTGTAGCACGTGACGTAGCTGCGCGGGCCGGACGAGTTTACCCTCCTCGATGCACACATCTTCTTTAATACGCCTTGGATTTAATGCGCCAATTGAAGCTAGGAATAACAGGTTACAGCTAGTTTCAGAACTAAACTGATCATATGACCCACTTCAATATCTGTTAATTTTTCCATTTGGTTAAGATGGTTACTGTATTAACATTCCTCAGTTTAACCCTATAAAACAAGCTGAAAATCCAAAAAAGTCCGTCTCTGCAATGAAATTTTATTCTTACAGACTAATGATAAGACCAGAACAGTTAAACCAAATTCATCTATTCAGACAACTTACTAACCAGTATTGGATTGACATGTACACAAAAAATGTAAACAAAAAGGTGTTGCTAAGCTTTTTGTCCGAACAGCTATTTTTGTGAGTTATGGTCCTGAGTTCATATAAGAAAAGGATGTTCAGTTTTCCCAAATTTGAAACTTTTCCGGAAAACATTTCAAATTTTTCTTTCCATAAAAACCTAATTTGGACTATACGAACAATTTAAAACAAAAAATAGCCAAATTGGTCCAGCCGAACAGCATTTCATTTTTATTATGTAGATTATATAATTATTTGAATCAACTGTTTGTATCTTCTGTTATTTTATTTTATTGGTTGCTATGGTAATGAATGTAAATACATTCAAATAACATGGCTGTGTTAGTTCATCAGTCTAGGCATAACCTAAAATAATTTTGTGTTTTATTTATGTATGTTTCCTATATTTTAATATATATTCTGCTATTCGGGGCGGAGACGAACCAACAAATCAAAGAGTATAAAAATTGGTACAGCCGTTCTTGAGTTATAAGTGGTGTAACAAACCCGACTTTGTTTTATATATATAGATAATCAGAAAAAATTACATGCTGAGAATTATATTCATTTAGTTGATGCTTCTGAAAATGACGGTAATGTTAAGGACATAGGCCAGTTGGTAATTCTGCCTTCTTCATTCACAGGTGGGCCTAGGAACATGCATGAAAAAACACAAGGTGCTACAACATATGAAATCGAAAGAAAAACGACAAGGCGGGACAAAGGGCGTTTTCTTTGTGCTGTGCTAAAGTGGACATCAAGGTAAGATGAAGATCTGACCGACAGAAGCCACCAAGACAGAATAAAGTGAGGGCACGATTTGTGAATATCAGAGGAAAATTTGTTTATGTTAATTTTGAGTTAGAGTTAGTTTCTGTTGGTTAATGAATTGGGAGAAGTATTCATTTGAAAGGAAACCATATTTGGTGAGCACAAATATAAACTCAGCTTTGCCTTTGGTGTAAGGCACAAGATCTAGATAAACGGTTATTGTTATTTTACACAGTGTTAAATTAATGTATGTAGACTGTTTGAATGAAATATATGTTTATGACATGTATCCTTAGTAAGCAGTATTATACATATGTTTGTAATCCTCTCACTAGAATTAGAGCCAAGCAAATTGTGTTTATGTAAGAAAAGATCCATACGTAATAATGCTATCGGTCTTTCCAAGGGCGGATCCAGCGAAGGGTGAATAGGCCCGCTGCCTTCCAATTATTTGTCACTCTTATAGTTTCTTAGATATGAAATTTTCTGTAAACCCTTGCAATTGGACAGTTTTCAACCAATGAGAAAGCACATATTGCAATCGATATATCTATTACAAATCGATATATTTGTATAATGATATTTATATTGATTAGATGAAGAAACTCTATATTTTTGTTTGATTTAAGGTAAACCTCATTTAGTGTTCGGATTATATTTGGATACTTCTGAGAAATACTTACATCTTCAAAGCAATAGGCGCGTTAAGCTACGCACACACTGCACCGACCGCTACGACCAATGAGGACGGATCGGACAAATTTTACAAGGCGTTACCAAGTGACTGGCAAGAAAAGAAAGTCATTTGTGTACTCAATTTCGTCGAGTGAGTTTGTGTTGCCGCTGATTTTTGTATTGTAACAAAGTGCTATGGAAGTTGATGCAGAGCTAACTATAGTATGTGCACTTTTTTGGAGGAAGAGGAAAAGCAAAAACAGAAACAACGATTTTGGTCTCTAATATTAACACGAGAGTTATTAAATTAAAAATAACTCAAACGAGGTCTTGCGTTATTAAAATAGTCCTGATACCTAATATTATATAGTTCTGGATAATTTTCTACACCTACATACATCTTGTCTCCACTGTAATCAAAACTCAAATGGCGAATAGTTGTGTTCCGATTGGTCGTACCGGTTGTTCCGGTGGGGCACGCTAACACCGACCGGTACAACCGGCATGGCAAGCTGCGGATTGCTCAAAAGTTCTTTCACTCAGTCTTTTTTCAAAACTGCGAAAGTGGCAAATCGTCCGTTGACGGTCAGTCGTACCAATCGGTGTATGGTACGCGCACCTCCATAAAGAAACGTGCATTTTTGACTTTTATAAAAATCCCGATCGCCCGTGCCGAATGGTGCAGTATGCGCACAGCTTTATCCGTTACTTTTTTCTCATTAGCCACGGTGTCTGGAACTGTGTACGATACATTTGTGAGAGTTTTGTTTAGTTGATCTAATTTAGAGAAATAAGTTTATAAAATAACAATTTTCAAGTATATAGTTCAATTCTATGATTTATTCTCTACAATTTGTTAATATAAAATTTTAATTTTTGGGTAAAGCATATGTTCCTAAATAATATTTCAAAATAGGCTTAATTTTGTTAGCGGTCTTGTAGTACGAACCTAAAAACTGGCGTTTTCAGAAACAAATTTTGAAATTGATATATATTTTTATACACTTCTAATTAGAACTCAATTACAAAACTTTGAATATTTTGAAACAAATTACCAAAAATGTTTAGGAATACTACTTTTTATGTAGGCCTAAAGTTGGAGTGTGTTTCTGTTACTGAACATGTTTTGCTTCTTGAGCTAATAACTTTTAAAATGTTACATCAATCAATTTTTTAGTTGCATATATTATATGAATTCTTTTATCCTTTTTTCCATAAAAATGTCATGGATCACTTGGATTGGGATATAATTACTATATTTGGCAAATTTTTTAAAAAATGCTTGCAAAAAAGCAAAAAGTTGGGCGAATCAACATGACCGCTTCCAGGGTTAACATCTGTGATATGATTACTGTTTTTTAAATTGCACTAAAACCAAAATTGTTGAACGAAGTAAAATGATTTTTAAAATAGTGCCAGGCGGGTGTGACTACTATCACACTCACGCACACCCACTGCAAGTGAGTGTGAGTAGGAACAGTGCATTTACAGTGTTCTGTTTTTCATGTGCTACTTGCTAGTTCAATGTGATGTGTGATCTCAAGCTCAAAGTTGTGCCAGTGGAGTGTGGAGTTTTGTGATTTTATGAGAATAACTGATGCCATTACAAAACATACAAGTTTATATACTTGTAAATAAATATCAGTACCAATTTGTATGATTTATTTGCTTCAAAGTATGATTTTAACAACAAGAAAACAAAACCCGGACCTTCCACCGTTCCCCTGGAGGTTTCCATTTCCCCCTCCCCTCCAGAACCCGCCCCCCTTGCAGATGTTCTGGATCCGCCCTTGGGTCTTTCACTGTACTCTCTCTGTAATTTGGCCGCTGTTGTTCTTTAGTATCACTGGACTACACAATTTAGAAATAGGAAAAAATAGTTTTTGGTTCTCTTCTTTTTTGATAGTGTTCTAATAATTTGTAATCTTTTTTTTCTTAGTATTTCGACATTTTATAACTCACCTTTACCTTTTTTAATATTTTTAGCTGGTACCGTTGTTTCAACAGACTTTGGTTTGCTTTCATCTTTGTTGGTCTCATTTGCCATAGCAACAAGTTTGCCATGTTCTGCTGAAACTACTTCAAGCACTGCTTTGCCATCTTTGAACCCTTCTTTCACACTATAAACAGGAATCGCAAAACATTGTCAGAAATAAATACCTAGTTACGTTTAAATATCAAATATAAATATATATTAGATAAATAGTTATACTAGGTTTATCTACAATTTGGCCAAACTTTATCCCCATTTTCATTAGTGTATCTGGCATACAGTAAACATGTTATGCAAAAAATATTTCCTGACAGCTCTACATAATTTCTTGTTGTACATGTTTAAGCTATTAGCAAATATTTCAGTTTAATGAAATTGTTACAAATTACAATTATTTAAAATCTTTGTAAATTTGATCTTCTAGTTTCCTTCTTAGCACATTCTATTACTATTCTGTAATTAGAACTAAGCCTTTAATCAAGTAATTAATCTAGAAAGTACTTGTTTTACAATACCTGATTAACTGTTGGGTGGCAAACTTCTGTAGTAAATTAATAATAGATTCTGTAGAAACAGTTTTTCCATCGAGACGTTTGGCAACAGTGTTGCATAAAGTAGTTGAAGAAATTGGAAATACTAACGATAATTCACATAGAACACACAACAACTGCGCCTCGATGCTTGGGTCTGGTTTGAATTGATCATTACTTGGTAAAGAGTCTGTATCTTCGAAATCATCTGCAACAAACAATTAATTCAGTTTTAATCTAGTCATTCCATGTGTTTAAAACCTAACCATATAAGCTAGTGGTTGTCCAGTCCTAGTTAGCGAATTTCCATAGGAAAGATGAGCTATTGCAGTGACAAGGACCCGTGTAATTATTGGAAATTTCGAGATTTACAAAATTTTTTATAAAAATCGATTGTTCTAAGTCAGCAAGTGCACCTGTATGTATGTAGGGCAAGGGCGGATAAGTTGGAATGAGATGGGCGTTATATGGAAAGATGACTGTTGAACTCTGTCAAGTCTAGGAATGTGAAACAACTTAGCCTTGATTTAATAATTCTTGAGGGAATAACAGGATTCCCAGGAATAACAGGATAATTTTTGAGGAGGAATTTATGAATTTGGATTTTTCTTGAGGAAATGTATTATGCTAAATGCGTATGTGTCAACCATCTAACTCTCAATTCATAATTGTGAATAATAATGCTTGCGTAATTAAAGATTAAAATTAAGGGAAAATTTCAAATTTGCTCAAAATACATAAAGGAAGGTAATTTTGGATTCTACATAAGTAGACCAAAAAGAAAGGTTATGTAAGGTATTAATGAATTTTGCTTATTTTAGAAAATGGCTAAAATGATGAAGTTCATACGTCATTAAAGTATAGAAAAAATACATTTTGATAGAAATAAAAAAGTACAAGTGATAAAGTAGGTAACGTTTTAAGGTAAAATAAAGTAAATAGTTTATATATTATTGAAATGGAAGAGTGAGATTTCACACCATAAATTAAATAACAAAAGAATATTAAATTTTAAAGTATACAAAAAATAAAATCAGAGTAGTAATAAGTAGATACGTTAAAAAAACAACCTGTATATTAAGGCTGTATATTAAGGCTGGAACATCCCAGGATTAGTTCCAAATTCTGCCACCAAGGCGCAGCACCAAAATGGAGTCATTTTGTATTGGTGTTTATTGGTTGAATTTTCGTCCGATGTTCATTTGCAAAACTGATTTGTGAACGGAATAAGATTAGAATTCACGCCAAAGAAGCTAAATTTTAATTAAGTTGCTGGTTTAAAAAATAATAATAAAATAATTGTGTTACAAAACGAAAAATGCAAATCGCAGGTAGTCATTTTGAAGACAATAATTTTTAATTAATTTTATACTTTTAATTTTTAAAATCGCCTGACTGGTTTAGTCGGTATCGTTGTTTATACATTTACAGTAATGAGAACAAACGCGAGAGTGACACGAAGCAGGTGCAGTGCCGCTGTGACGCACTCGCACCATCTCTCCCCCCACCACGCGTCTCGGATGTTGCTTGTATACAGTTGGATGACGGTTTCCCGCGCTTCCATCCATGTGCTCTCCTGCGATTCTTCTTTGTTGTACTATTGCGTCGTCTTGTGCAAATGCTGCTGACACTTTACAACGTCACTCATCATTTTATCGTGAGAAAAAATGTATGAGGTGTAATAGTAATAGAAGTAAAACTTTAAAGATAAATAAAATCATTTGATACTCCTAACATTCATTGCCCAGTAAATATGTTAAAAGATTGATTCTGGAATTACAAATAGGAAATTCGCAGTATGAAATTTGAAGGTGTTATCGTGTTCAATTTTATTTAAAATAACATATCATTCTTAACTTTTTAAGTGTTGCTACCAAAATTAATAAACTCTCAATAGGGCTATGTATTTAAATTCTACTTAAAATTAATCTTATATATAAAATTCTCGTGTCAAATGTCACAATGTTCGTTCCCGTACTCCTCCGAAACGGCTTGACCGATTCTCATGAAATTTTGTGAGTATATTGAGTAGGTATGAGAATCGGCTAACATCTATTTTTCATACCCCTTAGTGATAAGGGCTACGCCCCAATGGCCCTCAAAGTTTCAATGTTAATCTTATGGAAGTTCAATCTTAAGGAAGAAGAAGAAAGATTTCTTTTGATTTTATCATGGGCACAAAAAACAGCTGTTCGTATGAAAAGCTTAAAACAGCTGATTTTGATCAACAACTGATTTAGATCAAAAACTGAATATAATTTTAGGTTAGGCCTACATTGAATTTTATTTTTTTTTTTTTTACAATGAACTAAAACACTTGGGCTAATTATTAGTATCAGGTTGATTTATCTATCCGTGCAAAGCCGGGTCGGGCCAGAAGTGGTACATTCATTTCTTACAATATCACCAACCCCTAGAATAAATTATAATAACTTAAAAATAATGTTTGCCTTTTGTTATTTATATATTCCCTCATCGTTCACAGTGCTCCATGCCTATTTCACGCATATACCACATTCTTACACACTTACAATAATTAAGCTATTTTTTGTCTACACTAGAAATTACTTGAAAATTATTTATATGGGAAAACAACGTTTGCCGGGTCAGCTAGTATAAATATACTAAACACTGAATGGTTGTGAGTTGTGTTGAATTGTAACACCCGTTACATTAAATTATGTAACACCCGTTACGCGAATTACTCATTAAATTATAAAACTAAAATTCAAATAATAATACCAAAACATTAGGGAAACAAAACCTCTTACTTTTACAGTAAAAGTATTTTCCTAAGGTGTTTGTTCATTTTGTAATACTAACTTTTGTAAAAAAAATGTAACGGGTGTCACATCACATATTACTTAAGTTTAAAGGCAAATTACAAATTAAAAGACAATATATTATCTTAAATTATGGCATTAATAGTTAGAGAAGTGAGAGAATAGTTACAAATAGTATTACAGATAAAAATATGTAATGTATGTGTATATCCTTGAAAAAAGGTTTATTGTATTATTGAAACAGTCCATTGTATGACTGTCACGTGTAATAAATGGTATTTTGCACTATTCATTTTTTTATTTATTTCTCGTTTTCATGTATTAAAATATAAGTTTTATTTGAAACAAATAACTAACGTTATAGGGTAATATTATTCATACCCTGGTGTTATTGAATAATGTATGGCCAAAGAACCTGTATATAGGCCTACTTTCACAAATCCTTTAATTTGAACTACTGTATATTTTTCTATATTTATTCTAGAAGTCTCTTTTCGACTTACAGAAAATACTTTTTAACAGATAACAAACACCTGTCGTAATCAGTAGTCTAGTCTTGTAAGTGTGTCCGGCCAGAGTATGAATGCGAGTAGTGAGTGAGTTGACGAATACCACAGTTGCAGGGCCGGGCAGAGCGGCTGGCTGGCGGGGGGGGGGGGGGGGGGGGGGTGCGCTGCGGGGCGGGGGGAGGGGACCGGAGCGTGAGAGAAATAATGATAATATCTTTAAAAAACGATTCCGATACGACCATTTGACTGAGTTAATATCTGAAAACGGCAAAATTCTTTTAAAATTTGTTTTTACAAAATGACTACCTGCGATTTAAACAAAATATTACAGCAAAAAAAAATCTGTATGAAACTTTTTTATAAATAAATTTTTTTTTAAATCATCACAATAGCGTGAATGTTTTATTCATATCATTTACAAAATAACTTACAAAACAAAAATCGGATAATAATTATGGAAATTATTCGTAGTACAAAATTGCCACAGAGGTGCTGCCATCTATCGGGCCAAAAACACAACATTTTCAGGGATGTTTAGCCTTAAATAAATTTTGGTTAATTAAATAACTATAGATAAACAGAAAAACAGTTATAATATAAGTTAAAAGAACCAGCAAGGCTCAGGTCTACCTAAACAAAAACCTTACTGAAACGTTAAAAATACAAATAATTGTTTCAAAGTTAGAAATCAGATGTTAATGGGAATAGTTGATTACTGTACCAACACTAAACATATTGAATTATTATTTATAATGGTGATCCCGATGCAGTAAAATATTTAGTATAGTGTGTGTTGTTTTTATGTCCAATAAATGGCGGCATTTAAAAAAAAACCTAACTAAAGTTAGAAATACAAATAACAGTTTTAAGGTTTTAAATCAGCTGTTAATAGAAATATTAGAGCAAATAGCTGATTGCTGTACAAACACTAAACATATTTAATTATTATTTAGTATATGGCGCTCCCATTACTGTAATATATTTAGTATAGTTTATGTTGTTTTTACATCCACAGATTGCGCAGTGTTTAAAAAAAGTATATAAGACCACGCTTGTATTCGAATGTGACGTGTGAAAATTTCAAAGCAATCGGTGAAGAATATAACACTACTCATTGTCATAATAAAAATAATAACTCAAAATTACAGTTTAACAAGATTCACCGTTAATGATATTTTATTTTTATAGTGTAACAAATTATTGGTTAGATACATCAGCTATTAATATATTTGTAGTTAAAATTTTGTATTCATGTACCATTCTCGGGGTCTGGCACTCGATTTTTGACATGAACAGACTTTTATCACCTATACGCATATTTTGATTTACAGATATAAAAATTTTAAGTAAGTAATTATGGCATCTATTTTTTGCGTTTAGATTGGAAGTTCATTAAGTATTTAGATTGATGTTAGTTCATTGATAGTTTAAATGTTAATATAGTAGACTATACCAAGTTCTACTCTTTATTTTCACAGATTATACACACTTGGATGGTTAAATCACATTTGAAATAGGAAAAACTTTCTTTTGATGAAATTTGGCATCATGTTGCTTGGTCGGCTATCTCGGAACTCGGTTCAATTTCAAAAATGTCCGCTTCAATTCTTTGTCTTGCGTAGCATCAGTTGATGTCATCGCCGCTACACTTTCCTATTGGCTAGTCGCGGTGCCTTCTGGTTACATATTAGCTTATGTAAATTTCAATTGCTGTACTGTGTCGGAAATTGCCATGATTTAAATTTGACATGAGTTTTTGTCTATTTATTGCATTTTTGGTATTTGTGGATTAGCGATTATAATTTACTTTAGATATCGCTGGATTTTCAAACGTTAATTTTTATTTTACATCAAAGGATTTATTATACAAACCGCTTTATAAATATAGCTCATGGGGTCAAGTAAAGTACTGATATTATAACTAGACATCTCATTTTCCTAATGCTTTTACTACTAACTAATGCTAATTAAATTAGTATTTAATTATGGTTGAACAGTTTTTAATATAATCTAGCGTCTTCATTTACATTTTAGAATACTTTGTGTTTTATTGTATGGCTTTCCATGAATTGTTTTGACTTGTCCAGTAGGCATTCAAAATGACTGCTGGCAATTGTTCCCGCTGGCCACAGTTTTAGAAAATATATTTTTTGCTGCTTGTTTACAAAATAATAATTCGACTAATGTTGACATGTAAATGAATATGATTTTTAATAAAATAAAGATGTCGTATATCTAATTTGTGTTAGTGTGATGTTTGTAGTTGTGATTGAATTATTATCTTAGTTGAGTTATTGATATGTGTAGGCTTGGTTCTAAATAATAAATACATTGGCAGGTTTGTTGTGATAGGGTAACTATGTTAATCCATCATCCATTTTACATCATCCTGATATATGAGTGGCTTAGTACCGAATTTCAATATGCGAGTGTTTGTGAATGTAAAAAGTAGGTTTTTTAAATAACCTTACTAACTTTACTTTAGCCAACGCCTATCCGTGGCTGTTCAGTCATTCGATGTCGAGCCTCACAGTACAAGCAGTTCATATTTAGAGATAACCGCTGAGCTAGGGGCAGGCCTAGAGTTGTTGGCCATACATCCTGGCTGTGCAACACAGAGGACTTATGTTGTCCAGTGGCGTAACTACATTGATTGGCGCCCCCTCCCACCGCAGGTACAAAAATGACGCCCCCTCAAAAAAAAAAAAATAAGAAAACAGGGTCGCAACTTGTTGGCTTTAGATGACCCCTCTCCGCCATAAGCAATCCCACCCCACGGTCTTATACCTGGTAGTAATTAGACATTATTTTTGCTCTAAATTGAAATGAAAGTAAATTAATTTAAGTAGTCTATATGACATTATTTACATAACCAAATTATCTGTTGGTAGCATTGTAATTAAATATTCCAATGCTATGAAGTATCATACTCAAAAGAACATGCAAGCTTTAAGTTAAAAGTAATTTATAATCTTTAAAAGGGAAAGAAAGAATGCATCTTTAAACATCAAACATCAAGGTTTATTATTTACAAAAATCTTCTTGTAAGTTGTTATAATTACATTTATTTAGAACCTCTTCTTTTTCTTCATGTGAAAATACTTGTCGGTTAACGTGTAAGGTCGATAGCACAAGGGCGGGTTTATATTTTGAAGGGGGTGATTATACTTTGTCTATTTATATTACGTTGAGGACGTTGGTACACACTATGCACACATCATTAAGGCATAGAACTCTATTAAAATATTGGGCGCATATTGGGACATGATTGACGTGTGTGAGATGATAATATGACATGAGCTCTATGACACGATCGCGCCAAACGCGTTGCATTGGGGAACACAGTTCCTCCTAGCTCTCGCATAGTAGACACGTGTATTATACTTCATTTTATTTTTTATAATGTTTAAAATGAATGATTCACGGATAAAACTATGTTTATTAGTTTTACCTTAATCTGGTAGTACCTAATTTAAAATGACATCGGAATTACTTGCTGTTTTTACGGATGAACTGAAACTCATAGAAGTGCACGGAATAATAGATATTATGTTCTTTCTATGTAGGGTACATACCTTAAACATTTTCACTTGTTAGTATATGACTTCATGAAGACATATTTTTTTAAATTTTTACAGGGTTAATGTCAGGTTAAATTTTTACAGGTTAACGCCAAATATTTTATTAAAAAATATTTCACATAAAAGCAGAGAATCTATATATTAATAGGCAAGCACAAAACTTGTCGTCCTTTTTTCTCAGCTTGTGTGCATCGTAGGAGAAATTCGCGCATACCGTTAGAAAGGTAGTGTCCCATAGATGAGCAGAATCCCATTATAATTTACATCGGTCCCCAGGGATACGCCCCAGTGGCCCTCAAAGTTTCAATGTTAATCTTATAGAAGGTCAATCTTAAGGAAGAAGAAGAAAGATTTCTTTTGATTTTATCAAGGGCACAAAAAACAGCTGTTCGTATGAAAAGCTTAAAACAGCTGATTTTGATTAACAGCTGATTTTGATCAACAACTGATTTAAATCAAAAACTGAATATAATTGTAGGTTAGGTAAATCAAGCAATAGCAATAGCGAAGCATTGCCGGGTCCACTAGTTATTATATAAAACACAGTTTTAATTCATTAAGAATAAATATTTATTTAACAATTTAGTGGACATACCCTATTTATTAAAAAATATTTTGTGATAATAATTTTTTTAAATTAAAATGTTTATTGAAAATTCAGCTTTACTATTAAAATAAATTCAATTTTATTTTAAACATTTTAAAAACTAATAATTGTGCTGTGCCACGTCGCGTGACAAACATCAAACGCATCCCAATATGCGCCTAGCCTAACACCTGGAGGTTATACATTTTACATCAATGAAATACATTTGTTCATTTGTTTGTTGGAGGAGCAAATAGTTCGCTTATTAATTACTAGAATTTAGCAGACATTATTGTTAACTACTTGTAAACAGATTGCGCAACCATAATGATTATGGTTTCAGGCTTATGAGCATTATATTATTTTATGGAACAGTTTTATTAAGATATAATATATTGATATATATTGTTTTTTTTTTTAAATGAAATATTCTTCATTGTAAAATTTATTTTGATGATAATGTGTTTACTAGATTTTATTTTTTTTTAATTCCTTTATATATTTTTTATGTGGCCAGGTCGCGGCGCCCCTTGACCGGCAGCGCCCCCCCCCCCCTTGCATCGCGGGGTTGCGGTGGTGTTATTTACGCCACTGATGTTGTCGTTTGCCAATCCAATATGGCGCAGATATGTCCTCTAGGTGCTTTGGGATTTGGTAAGGCATTCCCACCGTTTCCCTCGACATCATTGTTTCAGTATGTAGTGTATTTATTAATTGAACAATCAATCCGATGGGGAACCGATCTTAGAGTGGTCGGATTAGGTTTGCTGGGTAAGTAATGTTCCCTGCTTTGCTAATTCTTCAGCATTTCCAGAAACACCGATTTGGGTTTAAACGTATAAGTATTTTGAGAATGAATGTCGAAGGTTAATGATTCTAAGCCACCAATAAAAATTCTTCTTTCTAGCGTGAGATTTTAGATTACAATTTTAGAGACAAGATAAAAATAATGATCAAATTTGAGATTAAACCCATAAAAACAACAATTTATATTTATGACAGTTTTTACTTCTGCACTGAACCAACACAGATTTCTTGAAAATCTTTGAGAAATGCTTACTTTATTATAATTGTTGTTTGTAATCTGTTGATAAATATTAAAGATAAACAGCTAATTTGTATTAAAAGTTTAACAACATAATTTTAGATAGTCCTATACTGAACCAACATACGTTTTTTTAATGCATTTACATTCATTACTATAACAACCAATTTAGACATTAAAAAAAAAATGAGAAACCAACCACTATGTCCATTTTAGAGGTATCACTAATTTAACACAACTTACAAAATTAGGAAGTGCAATGTCTATTTCATCGGTAGAATGACATGACTAAATCCATTAAACAAGACATGACATGACTTAAACAACTTTTGAGTTTAAGCCTTTTTAATTTACCGCTGTCTATTTTAAATCGTCGATTTCTTCTTCTTTTACGATCTGTTACATTAAACTTCTGATTTATATTAGTGTATGTGTAAAATAATGAAGAAGAAGAAATCATCGACAAAATCAAAAGCTTCTTACTTTAAGACGAGTATCACCAGTTCGTATATTTTACTCCATCCAAAAAGTGCTCGGTGCACCTAAAGAAGATATCACTTCAAAAATGGCCGAAACAACCTCTGTGAAAAGACAAATAGACTTACAGATGATGGTAAGTTTGTAAACTAATTATACTTATGGTAGTTTAAAAACTACCTGCTGATTAAAATAATAAGGGTAGACCTAACAACAAGCTTTAGACTACTTGTAGAATCACTTGTTTTTAATTATTGGTATTAATAGCCTATTGTTATTATGTTCAGCAGCCTAAGTAAAAATATAAACATAGACTTCCAATATTTACTCTACTCTTCTAAGCTCTTTCTCTGACAGAAAAAATATTTCACATTTCATGATATAATCAAATCTTTGTTAATAAAGCCGTTTCAGATTCTTTGCACTTATTGTTTAACATTTTTACTTAAATTAAATTAAGTTTCAGAGCATTTACTTACCTGCAAATTTACTAGTAACTGGTGAAGGCACCCCACTACCCCCTCCATCAGTGTGTAAGACTTTGCTCAATGGTGAAACATTAGTGTCTGCAAATTACAAATTTAACAATACTGTGATTAGTTACAAACATGGCATATATCTGTAATTCATTGTCTTATATTTTTAATCACTACAAAATAATTTTTGTTTTTTTTTTTAACTTTTTCATTCTACACCAAAGTAAGCCTTTAGTCTAGTGGAACCCTCAGCATGATAAAATAAATTTTAAAAATAAATAAAAATAAAATATCACATTAACTTTTATTCTACAAAACATTGAATTTAAATCATACTCAAATAAGTCATTCAACAAAGGATGAATTATATATTTCAAAGCAGCAAGGCCTATTCAATTGGAATTATTTGATCTTCAATCTTTGTAAACAAAATTATATTTCAGATAATATAGGCCCAATAAAATGTGGCTCATAACACTCATCATCTATATAAATAAAAATGTAACTGTTCGTTTGTTCAAATTCTAAAATCTCCCAAAGTTCTTCACCGATTGCCTTGAAATTTTGACACAAGTTTCACTTGAATACACTCGTGTTTTTATATACTTTTTTTAAAACAACGCCATAGACGTAAAAACAACACAAACTATACTAAATATTGTACAATAATGGGAGCACAATACTAAATAATAAATAAGTATGTTTATTGCTGATACAGTAATCAGCTGTTTGATCTAATATTTCCATTAACAGCTGATTTCAAACTTTGAAGCAATTATTTGCATTTCTAACTTTTAGGTTAGGTTGTTATTAAAGTGTAGACCTGAGCCTTGCTAGTTCTTTTTACCTTTATTATAACTGATGTTATAAAATAACTGAAATAATTTGATTTGGACATTTAACATTGTTTACTATCTTAGCTTTGGTGTTTATATTATTAATCCTACACCTTCATTATAAAGAAAGCATAACATAATTATGTGTATAGAACGTTCCAACGGGGTTGGTGTGTGGAGCATGCAGCGGTCTCCACTAGTATTATATAGACGTTCCCACAAAAAGATGCTGGCCACGCTTGATCTATATAATTTTGCATAACAAACAAATATGGGTAGGACGTTTCACTACATTTTGCATGCTATATTTGAGTTTATTACAAAATTTATACCTGTAAGTGTAGTGTCCTGGCAGCGGGTCACACAACCCTCTAATAATAATAATAATAAAATAATAATACAGTACTCTGTATTCTATTTATATTTGTTTATTGAACGAATCAGGGAAAAAATAATTTGAAGAAAAACAACAGAAATTAAAATTGTAATATGATTAGGCAATATATAATGCCCTTTTAATGATTATTTATGTAGACCTAGCAATTTAAAGACAAATTTATTATTTTATTGCTCTTTAAAATGCAGTTGTTAGTTGTTCATAATATTAGTTAGGTTATAATACATCTTTATTACTAGTGTTATGAGAAATAAAATTGTTAGCCTAATTATTGAAGTTTTAAAATTTTACTCCAGCTACACTTGCTGACAACAATTTCCAAATATAACAATACAGCATAGGCCTAAAGTTACAATTTGAATCGTAACAGTATCAAGATGAGTAAAGTTTATAGACTTAAAAATTAATATTATCTATTAATAACTCGTATAAAACTATACCTGAGCCTCCTGAAAGATTTAATATATCTTGCCGTTCTTTCTTACGCTTCTGTAGTTTCTCTCGGAGACTATTTCTTTTACTTTTGATTGCTTGGATTTCTTCCCATGCGTCAGACATATTTACTGATTTCAATAATGTTCTGGAATAAAGTCATGAATTATCACCATTTTCTAGTATTATACTTAATGTGACCATATGGCCCGCTTTGGGCGGGACAGTCCTGCTTTACAGTAAGTTGTCCCACTGTCCCCACAAATCGCCGTGGGATGCTTAAATATCCCGCTATAAGGGTCAGACGTTAAATATTCAGTAAAGATATGTATACCATACCATATTAATTTGATTGCTTCCTTCACTTAGTGTAAAAATACAAATATGATTGCAGGAGCATAGAAAAGAACAAAGAATTATAACTGTGTGGTTTAATATCACTCCAATTAAGCGAGTAAATTCATCGCGTGTGTTCGGCTGAGCTTGGAACCGCTCGGCACTAGTACACATTTTTTCCGCGCGAGTGATGTAGCGCTGTGCTACCACTGAATGCCTTCAGTGGTGCTACTGACTGAAATAGATGACGCACGCTGTCAAGTTGTTTACAGTGTTTCAAAATTTTTTGTTCACTCTTTCTTATGATTCCGTTTGAGTTTTTATTGTTTATTTACCCGGTACGTCTTTTAAAATGCCTAAATGGAAATGTGCATTCAACAGTGACTTACAGGCTAAATATCCTTTTACAGAACTGAAAAATAATACAAACAATAGTGACATCGTGTGCTTGAAAATAATTTAAGTTTTAAAATAATGTGTTTTAGTATTTTTATTAGGTTTTAATAAATTTAAAGTTACATTTTGTCATCTGAACTAATTTTTTGTGCAGGAGCTTTTAAAATGCCTAAACGGAAATGTTAATTCAACAGTGACTTACAGGCTAAATATCCTTTTATAAAACTGAAAAATTATGCAAACAATAGTGACGTCGTGTGTGGTAAATGTTGCACAGAGTTTAGCGTTGCTCATGGAGAATCTAGTGACATTGATAAACATTTAAAATCGAACAAACATATAGCTTCCGACCAAGCTGCTTGCTCCAGCAAAACAATTTCTTCATTTTTCAAGAGCAACCTGACAAACAAAAAAGATCTTGATGTTTCTGCTGCTGAAAGTGTCTGGGCCTACAACATTGTACGAGAGAACCACAGCTTCCGCTCCAACGACTGTGCCTCAAAGGTAATTAATACAGTAGCTTACATGTTTTGAACACAAATTTAATTGCACTAGAACGAAGACACAAGCTATTGTAACACAAGTTATTGGCTGAATTTGAGCTTAAAAAAGGACTGGATGATTGCAACTATGCTTCAGTAATGACAGACGTATCAAATCATTGATCACAAAAAATGTATCCAATTTTAGTAAGATATTTTGACAAGTATGGTGGCGTTAAAGTCAAAATATTAGACATGCAACTCTTCCTGGAGAAATATTTAATTTATTTAATATTTAGAAACACAGCCAAGCAGCTACGTTTCAACAATATGTTTTAAATGTAGAAGGTGATAAGATCTCAGCAGTCGAGGTCACAGTTCAGATACGTCTTGAAAGAAGATCTCCAACAGAAAGCCGAAAATAGATTTTTTCCACTCATAGTTCGTAATCTGATTGCCAAAAGCTGCTCAGAACATGAAAAGACATCTTTTACAGACACCACTTCAGTATTTGGACAATGGACTGCACATTTTCAAAGTTTAGAGATGTTTGAATGGGCAAGATTGAAGAAAACCCCGGAGTGGGAGGACATAAAACCATCTGTGGATTGCTTGATTGCAAACAAATTATTTTCCACCATCTTCTGATACACAAATCTTTGATGAAATCGGCTATGTAACAAAATATGTGGAGAGTAAAGTTTGTCAGGGTTGTTGGTAAATACCAGCAACCGATAAGAACTTATACAAAATATTAAAATAATTATTATTAAGAAATAAATTTACAAAAGAAGACAAATTAAATTAGAATTCATTTCATCGTACAGCGGAAGCCTAAAACGGATGTCCAGTATTAGGTTACAAACTCAAGGCAGCATACGCCAGCATTTCCACGCACGTAGGCCAAATCTGTAACCGCATAAAATAATGTCAAATTTACCAAAACCGTTAGCCAATCATGAGGAATGAATATTCAAAGGGACCAACCAGGGTGAGCCAAGTAGAGGTGACAAAAAAGAAGTGGGAAAGGAACACGTGAAAAAAGGGGTCTATCACACAATGTCCATCAAGAAGTAAACATCAAATCATCTACATTCAGTATAAATTAATTAAACAAGTCTAGTAAAAACATTCTGTAATAATCACTTAACAAATATCATTCCTGCAAAGTATCCAAAACGTGAAAGTGTCGGGCGGTATATTAGTGCGTGATAAAAGTGCGGCGACCAAAGTTTAATAAAATATCAGAATTAATTTAATTAAGTGAAAGTGAAAGAGAGAAGGGAAAAAATGTTCATACCAATGTAAGTAGTTTTAATATCTTTTAATTGTAAGACAGATCTCGGGGTGTAACAATATTTAAATTGAAACACGAATCATATATCAGCACTTTAATCTTAGAACTACATTAGCTTAAGATGTACTGTATTTAGTTTTATTGGGACTGAACCATAAGGGTTAGCTGCCAGACCTTGAGTCGTTAAGCAATCGGTGATGGTCCACAATTTAACAGAAAGATTTAAACCATATTTTATTGACCCGTAATTACGCTATAAATTATAATTTGATGTATAACATAAATTCACTATTTTAATTGTTAAAAATTGATTTGTTTAGTTAGCGTGGAGGGCATATTTTATTGTTTAATAATGCCTACGATTGTTATTTGTAATGGGATTCTAATTGTTGTAAATTTGAATTACTGAAAGAAGTGAGTTAGTGACATTTTGTTCACTAATTAATATACTCACTGATAGTTAAAATACTTGAAGAATTTGGATTAATATATTTATATTTTCTAAACTCAAACGTCTCTGTAATTATGTATACCTAATACTTTGGAGTACCTCTAGAGCCTAGCGAAATTTTGATTCCTGACGGGAATCTGGTGGACGCCCCCAAAACTGTTGAAGAACCAATGTAAAGGTATATATGTTTTAGTAGTTAAGTATTTAATTCAAAATTAAAATCAAAGTCAAAAGGCCTTACTTGTCATACCTGACAAGTAACCTTACATGGTAAAGTCGCCCAAATTTACATAAACCTTACAAGTTCCTCTGAGTGGAACAAGAACAAAGTTGAAACTGATTCTAGATGGGTAGAAATGTTTACACATTTCAAAGAAAACTCAATAAATTGTGAGTACACAAGTAAGATTGCAGAGTATGTATTGACCCTCCCAGGAATCAACGCGTCAGTTGAAAGAGTTTTTTCGTCAATGAAGAAAGTTTGGACAACTGAAAAAACACAGCTCTCAGTGGACGTTTTGAAGTCAATCCTCTTGACAAAATTCAATTTCAATCTAAGCTGCCAAGACTTTCATGTAAAATTGTGATCATCGCCAAATATACTTAAACAAATAGGTTCCAGTGACAAATATTAAACACTGAGATTTAAATAGACTTCAGTATGTTCAGTTTAAGCTAGGTCATTTTCCATTGTAAAATAAAACATTTGCCAACTTTTTCATGTGTAGTTTTTTCTTGTGTAAACCTCACTAGGCCTATAAACCCCCCGGGGATAGTTGGTAACAATCTAGCGAGTTTCCCATAGTCCTACTATCAAATGTTTTTTTTTAATGTGGTATATGTTTGGTTGAACATTTGTGTTCCTCAAATTCCTTTATTACAAGCACAATTTGCTTGAAACTGAATATTACAATGTGAGGTAAACGGTAAACTGAACTTTTAAAATATATTTTAGGTAAACAGCCTAAAACTCACCAAATGACTTCAAAGTTTTAAAAATTCGATATCCCCCAAACCCCCCGGTAGAAGAGTCCCGGTTTGGAGCAAAAAATATCTGGTTAATATCACTTTAATTATACTAGACCTGTAGGTCCTTAGGCATAAATTTACTTTAGAACACAGAGTAGTGCTGCCAACCTAAGCACATTGGGCTCAGTTGATACTGTTTAATGCAGGAAAACTACGGTGATTAATTAGTAGGTATTATAAGTTAGAATTTCAGGCTTTTTTCATCGATTCAAAATACATCGATGTAACGAATACATTTGGGCTCTGTTATACACATATGATTGATTCAATAAAAACATCGAATATATCCGTACTTTGATGTAAAGTACAATAAATTAATATTAAATTTGATTACATAAATAAATTACATTAATTAAATCATTAATATTTATGTAGGCCTATTACAGAATTTTATAAAGTGAAAATTATGTGTGTTCCTGTATTGTTATATGTATTTTATTAAGTGATGTTAAGTTGTAGGAATAGTGGAGTCTGGCAACCGTATTAATTTACGTTCGTATGTGCAGTGCGATGTCATTGAAAAGATACGTCTAATATTTCCTGAGGTAAATAAGTTGCGAATTGAGTTTAAGTTTAAAATGTTACATTTTCTGTTCATAATTAATTACTTTAAATTTTGTTAAACATATTTTCTGTTTTCATTTATTAAAGACGTTTAGAAATAGAATTGACCATTACAATTACGTATTAGAGCATTTTCTTGTGTAATGTTGTCACTTCTGCCATAATATGGTGGTAGAGTTGTAATGTAAACTTTTGCCGCACGTTGTACTATTGAATGTTGAATGCTGGTAAACATACTGTAAGTTAGAACTTAACCCTTTGCGCTCAGAGTGTTTTTAAAAAAGTTCCTCTGGAGTCGTATGGCCACTGGGAATGGACACGCCATTTTCTGTATCAGCTTAGAATTGTTTTCGCAGTATTGTTCCTCCAAGCTCATAAATCCACTCAGAGTGCCCAATACAAAATCCCGCGAACACTCGCTTGGCCACCTTGAGGACATAGCATTACGTATCTATGAAAACCTATTTCTTTTTACAAAATTTATATTATTTTCTGTATAAAGTGCTGGAATCTGTAGAGATACTATTGAACTATGAGAACAATGCATGATTACTTTCCCTCCTTTTATAACAGCTGTGTTAGCTCAATAAAATAACCTCTTTATTTTCACTCAGTGCTTTACTAGTCGTTTTTAGTGTTGTGATAAATGGTTGATAATTATAAAATTACAAAAATGGATAATTTAAATTAATTAGGTTATAATGTACCTAAGTTTGTACAGTTTTAAAACATTTTCTATATTGTAGTTTGTCCTTTAAAAAAGCATGACTATTGGTTGTATCCCACTTTGGTTTTCATATGTTATTTATATAAATAAAATGTCTTTATGAGGTTTAAAATACTAAACAATACCTTGTTTTCAATTCAAAATAAGTTATAGTTGTCATTAAACAGAGCTTTTTATAAAATATTCATGTTTGCTCTAACCTACTTACCAACTTGTCAAGTGAATTCAACAAAACAATTGCGAGCTGGTGATGCCGTCCAGTCAAAATGGTAGCCAACTACATACCGACTTAGAGCGGATACTCTCTGTGGCCATGCGACCTGAGAGGACTAAGTTCACGGGAAATAATACGAGTTGTCTAAGAGTCAGGTGTGGCCACTGGTAATGGCCTTTCGAGCGCAAAGGGTTAAGCAGGGGATTAATCGTAATTTTTCCAGTACCTGGTCGCTGCCGGAACTGACCTGAAGTAACGGAAAGGTGGGTCCGCAAAATTTTTGAAATTTTCACTTACCCTTAAGTTTAAGGGTGCAGATAATATGCTTACTTTTACAAGAAAAGTACACATGTAAGTTAAGTATTTTTTTACTTGTATATAGCACATAGGAAATTTTGGAGACACGTACTGTTTTAAGCAAAAACTTTGCAAAATGTCTCTTATTTAGTCAATAACCTTTATCAGAAATTTAAATCTTCAGTAATAGACTTTACCTAAACACAAGAATAGTATGTGTATCAAGAAATAATTTTTCTAATTAAAAAACAATTAAACACAAGCAAGCTTATCACGAGATCACAACACAGACGCTTGTTAGTGAATTATTCTAACAATACTCAAAAGTCACAAAACTAAACATCACCATGTCAACGTCAAAGCGATTAGCCACTTTCTGACAGTTCACGAGAGGTAGCAATGTACTGGGCAACCTGCTAAATCGCCTTGCGTCCGGTGTTCAAGTACCTACAACATATTGTACGTTTAAATATTTTCCTCTGCCGGGGCGCTTTTCCACCTTGTATTTGTGACGGCGTTTATCAGTGTATACAACCATTGTTTGTATGTATTCCGTGTTGTGCTCTCACTTGGGATATTGATTTTTTTAATTAATTAATTTAACGTGAAATTAAATGATTTATTTATGTATGGGGGGGTATGTATTAATCACTAAAAAATGTGGCCGAAATTATATCACGTTTGGTCTTAGATTAAAATAATCTCATAAATGTGTTATAAACTTTTTCATGCCGAAAATGTTAATAACATATAAGTTTAAGCATTGCTGGTTTTTAAATTTTTTGGCCACCTCAACTCTGAATCATTGGTCTCTTATTTGTAATTGTTAGCAGTGCTCGCCGAACATCAAAGGCATGCCACGAGGCTGGCAAAAGGGTGTCTGGTGCTCCCAAGTTGTTTCATTTCGATTCCTAGCTCAGGGACAATGTGGGAGACTTTCTGAAGTTGGCTCGCATAGTCGCAACGCACTGTAGTGTGGGGATATCACACTACTGCAAACGTTTCAAAACGGAAGCAGATAACAACACTTTGAGAGATTGGAGGACAAAACCAAGCGGCGATTGGCGGACATAAAATTTTGTACCGAGTGTTGAATGAGTGTGATTGAGGGAGTGGATGGTCCAGTGCAACGTTAAAACAAAACGAAAAAAAATAATAAAAACAATACCGGAACGGCGTTTTGACAAAAGTAAACGTTAAAAATTTACTTTAACTTGTCAATCGATTTCTAAAGTAATTTGATATAAAATGAAAGAACACATCTAACTGATTATAAAAACAACAAAAATTTTCCC
>JAGFPH010001089.1:25707-45935 GCA_018207615.1 Philaenus spumarius | reverse complement strand
GAGGTGATTTTTTTATTAAAGTAGAAGATTAACTTATAAATATTATTTTTATTATCTAGAAAGAAAACTATTCGATCGATTTCGAACAAATTTGCACCACACACGTCAATTAAGCCTTTATAGATGCAGGAAAAAAGGTTTAGAAATTTTTTTAAAAACAACCCTCTTTATGGCCAAAAAAACCCCAAAAATCAGTTATGATTATTAGCTAAACGTGAATTTTTAGAAAAATGCGTTTTTTTTTGCATATGGTAGGGTACATTAAAGGCTACAAATTAGCCAAATTTTATCAAAATCATTAGAGCCGGGTTTTTATAAAAAAATAACTGATTTTTTGGGGTTTTTTTGCCAAAAAGGGGGTTATTTTTCAAAACCGTTTTTCGTGCATCTATACAGGCCTACTTGACATGTCTGGTGCAAATTTGTTTGAAATCAATTCAATTTATTTTTATTTCCTTAAATATAATACAGAATAAATTCATAATAATTATCAAGGAAATTGTGCCCACATAGGCTTAGCCTGTGCGTAGGCACGAGTCGCATCTAAAAATCTAAGTTACAACAAGGAAGACATATATTTATTGATCTATATTAAAGTTTTATAATATAAAAACAATAGAGGTAGAGTAGAGTGGGAAGTGCCAAACGGAGGAATCCAAGTCCATATCGGACCAAAACAACCCGGGTCAACAAATAGTTACTGCTTCAACACACGAGAGTCGAGAATCAATAATAGCGAGAGAGATAAGGTAGTACAATAAACAAGGGTAAATATATTTGCTACCTGTAGATGGACACAATGACATTCTCAGTACCGTCCCTACCCAAGTCCAGAAGCCAATTGGTAATTTGTTTCTTAAATGTCTGAAGTTTAAAGTTATTAAACATACGTAAGTGGTCAGGTAGATTCCTATATAAAACATGAGCTATGTAATGTGAATTCGTGACCGAGAGAGTCTTACTTAATTTTTTATTTAAAATTCCAAGTGACTTTGAGCTGCGTGTCAAACGTTGATGATCGGTAATTTCGAAAATATCTCGGTAGTTTTTAAAAATATAAATTGCAAGAGTTTTGACATAAATTTGCCTAAGATTCATAACCTTAAATTCGTCAAAAAGTGTCTCAGTAGAAAAACAACGGCCTTTACGCAATGCAAAACTAATCGATCGAATAGTTTTCGCTCTAGCTTTGTATACATACAGACATTTTGTACAAACCACTTTTTTGGACTCAGGGGGTCCCAAAACGGATATTTCCACAAAAATCTCAACATCGAATTTTTTTGCGATCACTATACTGTCTCTATACTATAGTATAGTGAGAACGTAAAACGCTCAGTTTTATTTTACATTTAGTAGGCCTAGGCTTTTTTGCAAAGTAAGTTACAAAATTAGTGCTGCACTTCAACTTTATTTCCCGGTCGAAGGTAATAATGTATAGCACTTTAATATATAGCAAGGTCTCTAGATAGAAAAGGTTACCTCATTCGGGAAATATCAAAAAAAAGTGGAGTGGGGACTGTGACGTAGTTATTGGTACAACTAGACAGTGATCAAAGTTCTGTCGTTTACGTTTATACGCGATACTCATTTGTTAATGTTTGACGGAAGTTTTTTGTTTAAACTTAAACTTTTTTTAAATTAGTGTATACCCTAGCAACAAAAATTGTTGGGGATTGGATGGCCCAACAATGTTCTACCACGGTTGGCCAACGGTACGTATTGGCCAACTTGTCTTCGTTGGGCCAACCCACCAATTCCCAACGGTGGGCCAACCACTGAATGTTTGGGTGGGCCAACTAACCATCAGTCTACGTTGGGGCCAACTAACCATCAGCCTAGGTTGGGCCAACTAACCATCTGCCTTAAGCAAATCCACGATGGCCATTCCAGCTGAATACACATTTTGTTGTACTGGGCCAACCATAATTATTTACCATTAAGCCCCAGTAAATAAATGTATAAATGAAAATTGAAATGAAAAAAAAAGGAATTAAAATTAAAATGAATTAAAATTTAAAAGAAAAATCAATAATAAAAATTGAACTACTAATACCAAGGAACACTTCAGGAATAAAAAACTAAAAACAAAGTAAATTACCGGTACTGTAAAAAAAACATTTATTATCTTAACTCAAATGTTGAGTGCCTCTTTTCTAAAACATGATCTCAAACACTTTGATAATACCCTTTGCACAATGGAAACATCTGTAAGGCTTCTATTATAGTCTATTGTTAAAAGTTAGTTCCACTGTTTCTTTAAAATGCCATTTATTTTATTTTATTATTTAAACAAACAATCAAGTAATTAAAGTTATTGTTTATCACACTGAAAACGCAAAGATCACTGTTGAAATCACACCATAGAACCAAACCCCTCCTAAATATATTAGACACAAACACTGGAGGCTCTAAAGTCGGCCTACATAGACACACAAATATCCCAAACCAAATTTAAAGGAACGTAGATCTTCTAATAGTTTGAAATGACTACTCCAACTATAATTATTTACCTTTCTTTATGCTGAAAAATGTGTAGTCTAACAGTTATTTTATGATTTAAAAAAAACATCGGTGTTTGTATGGTTACATTAAAAGTAACTAACATCATACCACAGAATTTTGTAAAAAATTGTGAATGAACTTTTAGTATACCACTACTTTTTGGAATAGCATTACATGACAACTTTTAAGGAAAATAAGAAGTACTTATATAACTTTGCAAACATACAAACATAAAACATACTGTAACTAGAAACTGTAGGCCCTAAGTTAGTTTATTTCCGTTTTTCTGTTTTTAGGTTAGGACCCAACTTTGACAAAAGAAGTAGTGGTATTATACAATTTCACCAATGTGTGTAGCCTATCATTCTAATTTAATCATTTAACCAATTAGTCTGGCAAATTTTAGGTGAAAATTATATATTTTTGTTATTTTACAAATCATCAATTTTAATTTTAAAAGTGGCGATGCAATATGTTACCTGCTTGAATTAGTACTAGCCTAATAAGGGCAAGAAAAAAGATTTAAGTAACATGAGGCAAAAGCGGAAATTTATTCGTATTTTTAACTTTCTATCCTAATGTATAGTTAATTATGTTAGGCCTATTTAAAAGTAATATCATTAGTTGTAGGCCTAGCAGCAATTTAATTTATGTTATAAGTAAGAACAATACACTTTTAGGTTATCTTTACATTTTGTTAAGGTACCGCAATGGTATAAATATATGAATTTAAAAAATGTCTATCCTAATTTATAGATTAATTATATATATTTAGACCTATTTAAACGTAATATTACTAGTTGGAGCTGTAATTTCATTTATGTTGTAACTGAGAATAATACACTTTTAGGTTATCTTTACATTTTGTTAAAGTACCGCCTTAGCAGAAACATTAATTAACAAAATTGCTATCTTAATAAAATTCCATAACCATACTAAATCACGTACAATATATATGTTATATTCCCGTAATCACAGAGTTTACTTGTTGACTTTAAAATTACATTTATACACAAAGAACTGACCGATAAAATCAACAGATTGAAGTAATACAAAAATCGACTGAAAACATATTTTTTTTTAATACAAAGCAACATCTAAGTTGTTGGGCAATAGTTGTATTATCTGTAGGCCCAACGTAAAATATTGTGGTTGGGCCAATCCACAATTTTCAAACAAAGGCCCTTCGTAAATTATGTAACCGAGGGCCAACGATGTTTAATTCGGTTGGGCCAATGTTGGCATATTGTTGGCAAAACCACCCACCATATGCCAACCATGCCAACCAATTCCCAATGTTGGCCCAACGAACCTTGTTTAAAGTAGAAGAAATATATTATTTACAATGGATAGAAAATCAATAAATAAACCTAAAGGTGGTTCCGTTTGTGCGGTTGCAACTTGCAAATATTATTATGAAAAAGCAAAACAAGAAGGAAGAACTGATATAGTATCTTTTCACAGGTAGGCCTAGATATTTTTTGTTTCTATTGTAATAGTAAATAATATAATCCCACTTACTCATATAAAATGTTATTATAATTTTCTTTTGTCTTAATATTTTGATTTAAAAGTAGTATCTGTGGCTATCTTTTGCATTAAAATTGTAGAAAATAACTTTTTGTTCAACAATTTAACTTAATGAGTTTGTTGAATAAAAAATAAGCAAAAGCTATAACTTAAGACTTTAAGTCAATACTTAAAATCGTGTGAATAAAAATAAGCAATAGCTAGTACTAAAAGCTTTGTCTAATATTTTAAGCTTTCACTAATTTTCCTAGCTAAAGTTTAAAGTGAATAAAATGTAGCTAAGGGGCATATTACACTACCATTGTTATTCGTTAAATATTTTGTCAAACTTTTATCAAAGAAAACATATTAGGACTACACCCGTTCAATTTCTTTGATCAGTTGGCTTAATAAAGTACCCTACATCAATTTTGGGGGTATGTTTCTGTTTATTCTTTTATTATTGTTATTTATTAACTATTATTAAATAATTACTGTTGAAAGATATAATTACAGCCGAAGTAAAAGCTGTTGGTTTTGAAGAATAATAAACTGATTATAAATTTGCTAAGTAAAGTTGCTATGGTAATAAATGTAAACAAACATTGTGTTGCTAAGCAGTTTTTTGTCCGAACAGCTGTTTTCGTGAGTTTTGGTCTTGAGATCAATATAAAAAAGGGTGTTCATTTTTTCCCAAATTTGAAACTTTTCTGGGAATTTTTTTCAAAAATGTCTTTTCATAAAAACTTAATTCGGACTATTACGAGAATAGCATTTAATTTTTATTATATAGATTAAAATAATTGTCATATCGTGATTGCATTTTTTCTTTTTTATTCTGTAAAAAATATTAAATACAATTTTAATGACTGCTTTTTAGTTATATGATTTAAAATGTATTACCAAGATAGCTTTTTATTTTAAATTTTAGTCAGTAAAAATATAAATTAAAATCTGTATGATTATACTTTTGTTATTATTATAAATTGCAAATTAATGACATAAACATAATGTTTTTGAGAAGGTTAAGATATATTCTTACAATTACAAATGTTGAAATGTGTAACTTAAGTATCATTTTAAAAAACTGCAACCCCAAAAATAGTTTAATACATATATTTTTAAAAAAATGAGGTAACTTGTACGACGAAACATACATCTTTCATGGTAGCGCGGTGTTTTTGTACTATAACGACGTCACTGGACAGGGAACGGGTCGAGGGGTTTGAGTTTGTTTACATGACTATGAGGTAACCTTTTCTATCTAGAGACCTTGAATATATAGGCCTACCTAAAAATATCCCATTAATACATTAATTAAAAACATACTTCTTAATAACTCGAAAATAAAGTTCGCGATATGAAGCTAAAATGTATTCACTTCTGACGACAGTCCCACGACTGATTGTTTTTTAAAATTTTTGTTTTAGGTTAAATCCTATTGATGTATATTTCTGGAGATCTGGCTAATTTTAGTGGTGTTTATTCAAAATAAAAGGGGATATTGTCATTATTATCAAAATGTTATGAAAAGTCATTTCATCGGTATACTTATAAATTTACTTTTTGGGGTTGTTTGGTTCTAGATAAAACGCTTATACCGGTACTACATATTTCTAAAGATTTACCGGGCCCATTTTGGTTCTGTTTATTTGAAATATTGTTGTTTACTATATTTCGGAAATTAGCAATTTTCGATTGTAGGCCTATAGGTTTTTTTAATTCTCACTGATAAATTTTATATGTTTGTTCCCATTTCTTGTACATGAACATCTTTTTATTGTTATTAAGGAAATGTTTACTTTAATAATGTTGTGGGAAGTATTTTTGTTGGCACCAATAAATTGTAATAATTGCGATTGAAAATACTGATATGATTCGCAGCGATACAATATTTTAATTTCTCTATTGTAAAAAATTGTGCAGTAGATTCTTATTACTTCACATTCGTATTACGTAAATGTTTACTTTAGTGTTGTTAGTCACAAAAATGTTTGTACTACAGACTTTTATAACATTTGTGCATTTCGTATGAAATTAATTTTGTCATTCAAAACAATACATATACTGTGCCGTCTATAACCGCCCACCATCTTTAAATCGAAATGAAGTTGGAAAACCCTCATACGTACATCGATTTTCATAAGGAAAAATAAGATTCAATACCTGAATGACATTGTTTCTACATTTTTGATCAAGCAAGGGGAAATGTTCAGCCTTAAAGGAAGTGGAGAAGGAACATGCTGTCCTGTCTCCGTCAGGCATTTATGTAATGAGGACTGTGAGGAGAGGGGATGTGTATGTGAATGTAGGAAGTCTTTACACAGTGACTAGTATTAGATAGATAATCTCTATCTAGTCACTGTAGTCTTTACTACAGTGACTAGATAGAGACAGTGTGGCCAAGTGAGGTCTTGTTTCCTATTGGCCGGCAGCCATGTTTATCCTAAATTCTTATCTGTTTCTATTATATTTGTTAATTTTTTTGCACGAAAAAACAGAATACACTTTTTAAGAAGAAACACAGTTTTTATTATTTAATTTCAATATAAATATCAAACTGTAACAATTAAATCACTTGTTTTTCCCTTTATAAAAAAAAACAAAGAGGTCATTTCTCTTATAATTACAAAGAGATACAACACTAATCTTTACATTATAATTCTGAGCAGATGACATTACTTTTAGGAAAAACATGGCTGCCACTTTCATATGGCCACACTGTCTCTATTTAGTCACTGTAGTCTTATACTACAGTGACTAGATAGAGACAGTGATGTGGTCAACGGATGTCTTGTTTTCTATTGGCTGCGCCATATTGTTTCCATTTTTCTGCCTACAGTAATGTTATTTAAATAGGAATTAGTTATTTTCGTGATATTACTGCTGTTATTTCATTGTTTTTCTTGCTTTTTTGTATGGTTTTTCCTAGTTTATGATTTAATTATTAAATTTATTAAATAGTTCAGTTGTAATTTAGTGTTAACTTAGTGAACACTGAAATTACAGTCTATAGATAATTGGCCCTTTTAGTGGTTTTTACAGTATTCAGTACAAATATTAAGAAGACAAAATGTAAACAGTGATGTATAGGCCTACCTAAAATAAACTTTGTACGTAATTATTTTTCATTGTATATGATTGTATTTATTATTTTCACTCCTCCCATTAACCTTCTTTCTGGCAAAGATCTCTTTTAGCAATAATTAAAAAAAACTTTGTAGCCTACATCTAATGATCTAAAGTAATATTTAATAAGTTATATTATATATCATTGTACTCGAGAGATTCTTCAGATTTATTTGGTATATGGTATATTACATTATAGTCTAATTTAATCTCTTGTCATTGAAGGCTAATATCAATTACTAAAGTGCGTGAAAACTATAACTAGGCCTAGGTACCTATTTCTTTCTGTAATAGCCTACTTACAAAATAATGTGGTAGTCCTAATATATTTTTGTTTATAATAAATAAGCTTTGTTATATGCCTTTTTGGAACATATTTTGTTTGTTTTAACCTTTTAAGGTAAAATTTACAATACTACGCCTACTCGCCATATTTTTTTTCAATAGCCTACTTACTAAATAATGTGTTTACTATATTTTTGTTTAGGCCTATTTAGAATATATTAGGCTTCATTTTATGTCTTGTCGGAAACATATTTGGTGTTTTTATAAACTTATTTACTCGTGGAAAAACTAATAGGCCTACTAGTTTTTAGAAGACAAAATATATATAAAACAACGCACAAAATTACACTTGAAGTTATTTTTGGGTAGCATATATAATATGTATCCTTTATAATATAGTTAAAAAAACCCTAATTTTGCATTTTGAAGTATTCATACATTTTTTAAATATCGGTATGTAAACTTTTGCATTTTGCCGAAGTTTAATATTTTTCTCCCAAAAATGTATTTTTGGAAAAAATATTTTTTAACTGTTTGTTTTAAAACAGATTTTTAATATTGGATTTTTAATTTAAAAAACTTTAGGTATTTTTCAACGGGCCAACTTTTGACATTTCAATGGTTAAATATACCACAGTAGTTTTGTTTCATTTGTACTCATCTGTTTTTAATTGTTAAAAATTCATCTACACAGAAAAGTCGCTTGTACTTTTCTCATGAAAAAAATGAATAATAGTATATACTTCACTAAAATTAATTAGATTATATAGATGTTTAAATGATAATGTGCACGAGTAGTAAAAAAGTGCCAGCCGGTATTTTCTGTATTCATTCATTTATTGAGGAAAATATATCGGAAAAAATGGTTTATACTTGACAATGTATTAATCCAATTGCTTAAGAACAATTTTGAAGCGGAAATTGGAGTTAAATGCGAAAAATCGTCCCTACGCTAATATAAACCCGTGTTGAGTTGGAAACAATATGGCGGCCAGTGCTCGTTGGCCACACTCAAGGTCTCTAGAGATAGAAACCTATCTAGATACCTTGGGCCACACTGTGTCTATCAAGATCAAGTACTACAGTGACATAGAGACAGTGTGGCCATATGAAAGCGGCCGCCATGTTTTTCCTAAAAGTAATGTTATCTGCCATGAAGTATAATGTTATTTATTTTCAAAATATTTATAAAACCTTTTGTTTTATTTCATAAAGGCCTCGTAAACAACTTTTTAAATGTTAAAAAGTAGTTAGAAAGCAGATAAGTTGTTTAAAATGAAATAACCTTTACAAAATAATGATTTAGCCTACTACGGTATCACATTTTTTACTAGCCTATGCGGATAGTTGAGTAGCCTACTGACGCTACCAAAAGTCTTTTATTTACAACATTTTAAAAAGTTCATAACATAGGCTAATCCTTTTTATCAATAGAAAAGATAAATGCAATAAATATTAGTATTATGCAATTTTAAGAACTGTTTTTGGCCCAAACCTATAATTTCGTCCGTGTTTGTTTATAGTTTTATTCAAATTAAATTGTCATCGTTATTTTTTCTTTCTTTTAGTCTTGGTGAAGGTACAATCTAAGGCAAGAATCACATTAATATGTAGGCCTAACTGAAATAATGAGGGAAATTAATAATGAAACCTGTTTTTCGGCTTTGAATAACTTAAACTTGAAAATCTTGAATTGCCTAACCTCAAAATCAAATAAAATTTAAACTTGAACTGGACTTATGAGAAATAACACTATATAAATAAAAAACAGAACACAGTTTCTCATAAAAAACGTTTAATATTCAAACGCGTTTCGATGACCAGGTCATCATCATCAGTGATGGTTACAAACTTATAACTAAATATTGTTAACATGGTTCTTAACTATATATAGGCAGAGTCTTAGTAGGAGGGGTCGTCTAAACATATAACGACCAATGGGAGAACAGTAACTTAATGATTGTAATAGGGATAGTGACTAAAGGGGGAAAACGTGAATATATATAAAAGGATAACAAAATAACATATATATTAGTTAGAAACATACATAATTCAGATCTCTCATAAACTGCATAGGATATATAATTTAAATGCTAATAAGTGAAAATATTACATCAATCAAAATACGTACATATAAACAACAAAGAATAAGTATCTGGCGCCTTCAATTGTCTGGGTATGCTGTTGTGCTACGTTGGTCTATGCCTTTTTTAAAGAGTTTGGTGCCTTGACCTTACTAATTTCTCAGCTAGACTACCCTTATATCCGCTTTAAAGATTGTTGTGTTAGTTTATTTATGCTGCAATGAAAGTTAGTCATACTTTTTTTTATTATTATTTTTATTTTTTTTATTGGATATTTGTTGTGATGGTTTTATATGATTTTAATGATGATATGTAATAAGGTCCCTATTCTTGATTATTTTGTTGATCACGGAGGATATATGTTGATTTCCCAATAACTTGAGATACTTCATAAGGTCCTTCGTACACTTCAAACAATTTTGCAGTTTCTCCGTATGCAGCGTTAGACAATGGGAAATTTTTTACTAGAACTAAATCTCCGATTTTAAATTGAAGAAATTTTGAATTTTGATTAAATTTATTTGCTCTTCTTTCTTGTTTATCCTTGATTCGTTTGTTTGCCAAGACTAATTTTGTTTCAAGAGGTATGTTTTTCGAATAATGGTTTTTCAAATATGGTTCCCAAAAGCGTATATCTTTTTGACCTAGTTGTAGTTCATTCGGAGTGAATCCAGTTGTTTCGTTATAAACTTCATTTAGCATCGTGTTTATATCTGGAATGCAACGAGCCCAATTTTTATGGTGTTGCGAACAATACGTCCGTAAACATCGTTTAACTTCCCGTATGGGTCGTTCTGCCATATTAGTTTTGGGATGATAATAAGGATTATAAATAATTTCGATTGCGTTCTCTTTTAGTTTGTTTTGCCAAGATTTACTTCTGAATTGTGTTCCGTTGTCACTTTGTAAGCGTTCTGGAAGTCCGTATTGAGGGAAATGTTGTTCAAATAATTTGTAAATAATGGTTCTTGCGTTTGCGGTCCTAATTGGATATAATTTGACAAATTTAGTGAAAATATCCAAAACTATTATTATGTATTTTACTCTTCCGGTACTGACGGGTAAAGGTCCTATAATATCTACGGCGATTTGATGGTTTTTCTTCACACAGGTTATTCCTTTAGCTAGGCCTATTGGAGGATTATTGTTATGTTTACATCTTTGGCATGAATCACAGGTTGATAATGTAGTCCTGATACGTCGTCCCATGTTTTTGAATACAAATCCTTCTCTTAAGATGTCAAAACATTTTTTAGCTCCACAGTGGAGGTAATAATTATGACACTCCCATATTAGTCGATCAATAATGTGTTCCGGTACTATTATTAACCATTGTTGACGTAATCGCTGATACAATATGTCGTTGTGTAGCCGATATGTGTTGATGATTTTGCAGTTATTAAGAGAATTTTCGTGATTGTCCAGCACATGAATTATGGATAACAGATGCGGGTCCTTCCTTTGATTTTCATCCATGGTTCTAAGTTCTGTTTGCAGGTCTACATCTTGTATACGGTTTATGTAAGCAATTATTAGTACAGGTTGGTCGTCTGACGGATTTATGTTTCGTTCAGTTGGGTTACGACTTAGTGCATCAGCTGTAAGATTTTCGTTCCCTTTGCAGTGTAGTATTTTAAAATTGTAATCCTGAATAGCAAGAATCCATCTTGTGAGTCTTGAATTTAATAGTTTACATGTTTTTAGGAAAGTAAGTGCGTGGTTATCAGTGAGGATGGTTAGATCAGTTCCATAGACGATATATCTGGTCTTTTGGAGGCAATGTACTATAGCAAGTAGTTCCTTTTCCGTGGTTGTAAAGTTTGTTTCAACTGGTTGTAATGCACGTGACAGAAACACAATGGCGCGTTTTTCTCCCTGTTCGTTGACTTGATATAGGTGTCCTCCGATGGCAAGATCTGAAGCGTCGGTTTGTAAGTAGAAAGGTTGTTTTGGATCAGGATGATGTAAAATTTGTGTGTGTAAAAATAGTTGCTTAAGTTTTTGAAAGGTTTCTTCGTCTGTTGAAGTCCAATGAAATTTATGTTTTTTAGAAGTTAGTCGAAGTAATGGTTGTATATTTTCAGAAAATTTATAAATGAATTTGTTGTAATAGTTGATGCATCCTAGGAATGATTTTAATTGTTTCCTGGATTTTGAAGTGGGAAAGTTTAAAATAGGTTCAATCTTGCTCTCGTCCATTTGCAATCCGGTTGAAGTCATGGTATATCCCAAGAAAGGAATGGATGTTCTGCAGAAAAGTGATTTGGTAAATTTTATTGTCATATTAGCTTCTTGTATCTTCTGAAAAATTTGTGAAAGATGTAACAGGTGACTTTGAAAATCAGGTGATATTACACATATATCATCGACATAAATAAGTGTAAAATTTTCGACTTGGTTTCCGAATACGTTATCCAATGCTCTGACTAAAGCCGCTTGTGACGTGGATGCTCCGAAAGGTGTTACGGTGTATTGATAGGTTTTACCTCTAAATTGAAATGCGGTGTATTTTCTGGATTCAGGCGATAATGGAATTTGCCAATATGATGACGTCAGATCTATAGTGCTGAGCCATTTACAATTTCAACCTTTAACTAATAACTCATTTATTCCTCTATTTTGTTCATAATCCGGTATTGTAATTTCGTTGATTTTTCTTGCATCTAGGCAAAGTCGTATTTCATTATTTTTCTTAATGATGGGAACTATGGAATTTATAAAACAACTGCGTGACGGTTCGATGACTTGAATGTGCAACATTCGTTCAATTTCCCTGGAAACAGCTTCCTGATGAGTTAGCGGTACTGGGTATGTGCATCCTTTAAATATCTTGTCTTGAAATACTTCGATTTGATGTGTATACTTGCTACATAAGCCAGGTGTGTCTGAAAAGATGTGTTTGTATTTTAATAATAATTGTTTCAACTCCTTCTTCTGTAGTGGTTCTAATTTTGGATTTTCTTGTAAGGTTTCGTCTATGGTGTCTTCATTCAATGTATTTAATTTATTATTTGTGCTTGTATCGTTGACGTAATTTTGTTTTATGTTTTCATTATATTCATTATTATTATTATTCATTATATTTTCATTAATATCATTCATTATATAACATAAGATTCCTTCATTTACGACTTCTTCAAACTTTAAATTGATTATATTATTGTTCATTTTCATATTAATTAATCTTGTATTAAAGTTTATTACCATCTCTGTTAAGCTTATCCAATCCATTCCAAGTATTATGTTTTTTATCAAATTTGGCACAATTAAAACTTGTATTAAGGTTTCTTCCCCCTTATTTTCTATTTTTATCATAATGATTCTTGACACTCGTTTGGTTTTATAACCTACCGCTGTTTTAATTTGGAGGTTGGTTACAGGTAGTTCTTCATACTTTCCAATGTTAGTTCTATTTTCATTGAACCACTGTTCCGAGATACACGATATGTTGGATCCTGTATCAATTAATGCTGTAGCTATGGATTTTCCGATCTTAATGTTTATTTCAGGACACTTCATTGTTTCAGTTACACAATTGGTTTGGTCATCTATTGGTTCTTCCTTAATTAGGAAATCCCGATCACAGTACATATTGCTCACGATGATTTCGTTTTTTGTATATTTTTCCTTTGTTAATAACTTATTTTCCGGCCTTATTATTCCGACTTGATTAGGTTGCACAGAAGATGTGGGGTTAACCGTCGCGTAGTTATTGACGTTATGTTGTTTTATAAATTCCCGGCCGTTGTTATCTACCTTGCCTGTTAGTTTTCCGAATGTGAGTTCTTGCTAGTGCTGGCTTCTTCCTGCCGACTAGGCATCCCCATCTTCTCGGCTATAGTGTGGCACACTTTGACTTGTTCGGTTGTTGGATATGTTTGTGGCTTCCTGGTGTCGTGATAGTATTTATTCTCTTGCCGATCCTCTCTTCTGAAGTACTGGTTTCCTTTATTCTGGTAGTTATATTCGTGGTGTCGAGGTGCTGGTTGATGGTTTATTTTCCGCGCGGGATATGTTCCGCCGGATACTTCCCCTACGGGTGCTGGTTCGGGTGGAGGTCTGGGTTGATAATTGAAGTTCTGTTGGTAACTTCGGAAGTTTTGATAGTTCTGCGGAGGTCGGTTGGTATGGACCGCTGGTGCTGGTCTTCGGTCCATATTGAAGCGTGATGCCGAAGGTTGATTTGGTGCTGCGGGTTTATGAATGTGACGTGATTTATTGTGAGAGTCTTTGATGTCCTCCCGATGTAACAGAGCTTCGAATTCGCCGATAGTTGTGATGTTCTGCACTCGCTTTGCATCCTGGATAATATCATCGAAGTGATCGGTCAAACAAGTGACTATCTCGTCTTCTAGAATCGGAGGTTGCATAGTTCGAAGTGTTATGACTCGCTCGGTGAAGTACTCCGACCTTGTCAACTTCCCTTGTGGACGATACTTTTCTATCTCAAGCCTTTGTTTGATGCCGCGCTGTACTTCTCTACTCCAATATTTTTTCTCGAATGACTCCTGAAAGTCGTCCCAGGTCTTTATGTCTTGTTTTACTAGGGTTAACCATCTCGCTGCGTGGGAATCAAAACAACTGTCTAGGACGTCCAACAGTTTTTCGGTCTCGTCTCCGGAGTGGTCATGGTTTCTTTTCCGCTCGTAGTAACGTCGAATTCTGCTGAGTTGTTCCATGGGGTTATGCTCCCTCCCGTGGAATTTAGGCATGGTCATGTCGACTCCACTTCCTGTTGATCCAGGGCACGTGACGTAGACTTGTGGTTGATACGCTCTCTTGTTTTCGAGAATGTCTTTCTCAAGTCCCCGGATTTTTACTCCATGCTCCGACAAACGTTCACTGATTTGTCCAAGATTTCTCTGGTTCTCACTTCCGGTTGTCTTCATTTCTTCAGTCAGGGTAGATATAGTGACCTTAAAGATGTCGCACTCCTGGTTAGTGTAGCTCTTGCTTTCCTCCAACACTTGTCCTTGCTGCGTTTCCATCCGGTTTTGCAGTTCTTCCGTCTGTCGACTTACAATACTCTTCAGGTTTTCCTGGAACTCGATGTTTTGTGAGAGGCATTCTCTGCGCAGTTCTTGATGTTGGACTTGGAACTCCTCCCTTAGCTGGGTCCGTATTGATTGACACTGTTCTTCGATTTTTCTGCTTATTCCCTCTTCCAAGCGATCCACCTGATTTTTCTGTTCGTGCTGAAGCTGCTGTATTTGGCGCAGTTCTTCCCGATGCCCTTTCAATTGATTCCGGAGGTCGTTCCGCTGTTGCTGCATGCCCTGTTCCATATTTTCGAGTTTGGAGAAAATCGCCGTTAACCATGATGGTGGTTTGTCTATGGTAGCATCATCAAACTTCCGGTGACTGGTATCACTCGTGGTGCTGGTCCCTGGAGGTGGTTCATTGGTGTCACTCCTTCCCATGGTATCGTCCATGTTTGTTGGTGTTGATCCTATTTCATCATTAGCCAATAACGTCTCACTCAAGTCAATCTCTTCATCCCTAGGTTGGGTTTCAACGTTGACGTTGCTACGCCTAGATGTAATGGTTATGCCTATTGACTCTTTCACCTTCCTTGATGGTTCTGGGTTTTGTCTCAGATTATATCGGTTGTCTTTTTCCATTTTGTTAGTTATTATAAGGTAACCGGTATAATGTCTTACACGATTTAGCTATATCACACAGTTAAATAAACACATACATGACAAAATGGTTAAATAAATTGCTGAAAAGGTTATGTTAATTATGTATGTTAATTTCATAAAATTATTTAAAATAAAAGAGGTTGTTTCTCTGTGGTGAGAGCCCTTACGTTGGACGCCAATATAATAAGTTATCCTATGGTTAATATATATATTAATATATTCTTGACAAATATGTTAACAAAATTTGGAGAAAATAATTTGAATAATATTAATATCACGATTAATTTTAAAAGTGATATTTAAATTTATTTTGATTACAACATTTAAGATTTCCAGACCATATAGGGCCTACTCATGGGTTAACATAAATTATGTCTGGTATATTTCATAAATTCAAAATCAAATTAAATAATAACGAATTTAGTCCAATCAGTGATTATTGTAATCTTTAATACATTAGTATCTAGTAATAATTTTAATGATTAAAGTCCTGAATCAAATCACCAAATTAACTTTGAAATAAAATTCAATTGAGTTCAGGGTAACAAAAATATTTGATATTTATTATAATTCAAAGTTAATTAATAGAATTAAACAAAAATAATGTACATATTATTCACCAATGCACACAATTAAATACATAAGCCAATGTCCACTTGGTTATATTCAAAAACATAATATATTAATCCCTTTCACTAAAATGTTTATGTATAGGGATGGTTTAAATTGTCCATTAAAATTTATACATTGTTCAATAACGATTCATTATTACTGCATTTACACAATTAATAATTACAACTTCATTAGGTTAACAAATTATGAAATATGACTCTATCTGGGGTTTATGGTTCTCGCCGGCCTCACCACAATTAAATTAAATATAGCCTATATATATCTCTATCTTATTTACGGTTACAAACTTATTTAAATTAATCATAACCTATATGAAATAATGTGATACATGAACACCATGAATTAGAATCGATGAAACTTTAGTCCAAGTTCGGATTGTTAGTTTTGTAAAAATGTTAATTTTGGATTCAGGTTAATTAATGTTTAATTATACCCTGGATGGGTCTCACCAGTTTAGTAGTTTTGTATGGATAATTTAAGGTTGATCTGAGTCCACTTCTGAGGTCCAGGTAGGTTGTTTTTCCTTTATTTTTATAGTTTTAAAGTAATCTAAGAATTTAACACGTCTGCCCTCTTAGGTAGCTGTATTAATAATGTCCAAGTAACGCTACAATTGAGTTAGCGTCTTTTTTTTTTTTTTTTGAATCCCAAATAATCTCGAACCCAAAATTGTTTAGGCTTGTATTTAACATTAGCTTAAATGCACTTTTAATGATCACTCCGAAAATTAAAATGAAGTATTATGAATGAGGTGAACTTATAAATTAATTTACAATGTTTTCATAATCTATACAATTTTTAAAATTATATTGGAGAAACAAACTCTTTTAATAACTTGAACTCAAATAAATAAATTTTAGCGTACATACACTAAGTAATTTAAACTGTGTTATTAATGGCGGATCTGATCTTTGACGATTTAATCTAAGAATTCGTAAGATACGTAATCAATGACGTAAGCAAGACGATGGTCGGAATGGCGGACTTGCATTCGAGGTGTAAGCCGAGATAAATTGGCTGGTATTTATTCATATGAATTTTTCCGGGATATTTGATAATGTGTTCTGGATTAACGATTTTTCGATGCGTGTTTTGATAGGTTTTGTTTATTTTTGTAGGTTCGTTTAATATACTAAAACTTGTTAAATTCGGTGCGATGATGTGTAGATTTTATAATATTTAACTCGATTTGGTCCAGTTTAAGTCAAAATATTTTTTACTAGTTTCAAAGGTGCTTTTTCGTAAACTTATGATGGATGGGTATGATATTGGTACATCGATTGAATACCTTGTTTTGGTCATGCATTAATCTTAAATGATTTAATAAAATTATGTTTGGTACTAGGTCCACTGATTTTACACGTAATATCTAGGCCTATAACCGAGAATTGCTTATTCTCCCGCTAGGCGCGTTCCAATGCTTTTACGGTTCAACAGAGTACAATTATTCCTTTATTTATATTAGTATCAATTGTGAAACTTTACAAAGCATTAATGAATACAAGCAATTGAGGCGGTAGCTAGAATAAGGGCATATAGACCTATAGGCCCTTCTTGTGGAGAACTCATTAATCGATCCGCCATGTCTTTTTAAAGATAACTGCCAAGTTTTATTCCAAAATTTTGATTTTTCACGTTGGTACAGCTGTTTTTATCATGTAAACTCAAGTCAGCTGGCAGACATTTCCCTCCTTCAGTCAGTATGTTGTTTAAGCATCAGAAAGGTTATAATTTTATTGTTATTCTTTGTGTTTATTTGGGTTCTTTTAGTAATATTTAACTGAATATGGCTAGTCGGCAAACTATTTTGAATTCTTCAGTCCTAAAAGGTGCAAAGAAGAAATCAGTGAATAAAGACCAGTGGAAAGAAAATGTGGCAAAGTCGTCAAGACAAAGTGGGCAGGAATACAAATCCAAATGTACAGGTAAAGTTGTACCTGGTGTAAAGTTTAGTGTAGTTAAAACCTGTTGTAAAGTTAAGTGTTTCGAAAATGTAAGTCCAGATGAACAAAAAAGACTATTCGAGTTGTTTTATGATAACGGATCTAAGAAAGTTCAGGATACATACCTCGCGAGTTGCATGAATTTATGCCAGCCCCAAGACAACTTTAAGAAGGTAGTAAACCCCAAGAAGTATAGAGATCATGTATGGAAATATTCTATTAAAAGTCATGGTTCTGATATACCTGTCTGTCGCACAGTGGTTGTCAACCTTTATCAAGTTGGTGTAAAACGATTAAGATTAATACAGACAAAAATAGTAAGTCACGAATCTCTAGATGAAAAACGGGGAAAGCATGGGAAACAAAGGAAGATTTCACCTGATGTTTACACATTAGCATTAGAACACCTAAAGTCGATTCCTCATAAACCAAGTCACTATTCACCTGGCAAAACGAACCGTCTTTATTTTAAAAACCCTGATCTTACGATTAAAAGTATATTTCGTCAGTTTGAAGAATATTTCAAGAGAAATACAGGAAATACTCTCGCAATGAAGTATAAAACCTACTTCAAGTTTTTTAGGGAAACTGAATTCACTTTCAAAAAACCTAAAACTGACACATGTGATTATTGCAGACAGTGTGAACTGATATTGGAAAAAAATTCAACTGACCCATGTTATGTTCAGTTTAGTCTCCATAAAAAGAGAGTTGAAGTCTATTGTAACCTCAAGGAAAAATATTTGTTGGCTGCCACAAATGACAGTGATACCTTAGTTTTAGAATTCGACTATGCACAAAACATCCCTTTACCAAAGCTGTCCATAACAAAACAATTTTACAAAAGATTACTATGGATGTACTTGTTTAATGTTCATGTTCACAATGACGATTCGTCTTTTGTCTACACCTTCATGGAATCAGAATGTAAAAAGGGAGCAAATTCAGTGGCTTCCTTCATATTTGACTGTGTGCAAAAGAAGCTATCAGAGTACCCAAATATGAAGCATATTGTTCTCATGTCCGATGGTGCAGGTGGTCAAAATAAAAATCAAACATTAGTGCGGTTTTGCTCTTGGATGTCAAAGATGTATAATGTTGAAGTTACTCACCTATTTCCAGTGCGCGGACACTCTTTCGGTCAATGCGATCGCAATTTCGGAGTTATTAGAAACGCTTTCAAAAATTTGCAAGATGTTGAAGAGCCGCAAACGTATTTGAAGAAAATTCTTGAGAGCAGGCAAAACCCATCTCCTTTTTGTCTTTTACACGACACATCCATAGTGTTTGATTGGGACGAAGCGCTTAAACCTTATTTTTTGAAGACACCCTCTAATAAGAACAATGAGTTTAGAATACAGCAGTATCGTGTCCTACAGTACAAACCTTGTATGACTGTTTGTGCATCAAAAACGTACTACCTTTTGTATACACCATTCCGGTATGCAAAAGGCCTTCCTGACCATCTCACCTTGAATCCAATGCCAAGAGTTCCCTTGAAAAACGCAAAAATTAAAGACCTGCGGGATCTATTTATTTATCTGCATGAAGATAACAAAAGGTTTTACGAAAAACTTTTTCAAGCCAGTGAACAACAACAAGTTGAAAATGACAACGAACAACAGCAAGTTGATAATGACAACAATGTGAACAGTAGTGGTGATGAAGTTTCTGATGAAGATGAACTGTAGGCCTAAAAAATGAAGATACAGTTACTGAACTGTCGTTGTACAGATATTTTATTTTTAGGCTATTTAACATTGTTTTAACAAAAGCTTACCAATGTAGATGAACTGTAAAATGAAGATACAGATGCTGAACTGTTGTTGTAAAGATAATTTTATTTGTAGGCTATTTAACATTTTTACTTGTAAATAAATTTCCAAGGAATTTGGAATGTTATTTTTATTTTAACTTGTTCCTCTTCACTGATAACAACATTGATAGCTATAGGCCCTTCTTCTATAGATGATAGTAAAAGGAGTTCTCTACAAAAAGGGCCTATGCATCACTTTTTTTAAACTTATTTTTTAGATATTAAAAGGGGTTTTGGCTAAAAACTGGCAATATAATTGGCTTAAAATGTTGTTAATTTTATTTTAAAAGTTTGTTTTTAAAACCTACAATGTGGTAAGTTTTTTTGGCACTGAAGCAAAAACTTTGTCATCGTTTTTCTCAAAACACACTTTTTGGTTATATGCCCTTATTCTAGCTACCGCCTCAATTAATTATGGTAAAAAAAAAAAAAAAACAATAAATATGAAGTATACAGACATTAAATGTTAATAATTAAAAGAGAATGGAATTTTGAATGGGTCCTAATTCGTTGTTGACTATAAGATTTTGGTTCCGGTTAATGAAGAGAGTTTCCCATGCGTCTAGTGAGTTCTAGAAAACACGACCCTTTTAAAAAACGTAACAAAGCAGAACTCACTAGACGCATGGGAAACTCTCTTCATTAACCGGAACCAAAATCTTATAGTCAACAACGAATTAGG
>JAGFPH010001089.1:9756-22619 GCA_018207615.1 Philaenus spumarius | reverse complement strand
AATAATATTTATAAGTTAATCTTCTACTTTAATAAAAAAATCACCTCTCCTACCCCACCCTACAAGTCACAGTGAATCTGTTTAATAATTTAAATGTGTTTGTGAGAAAGTATGTGCCAGTTCCTGGTACCGTTTATTTAATTAGTAAGGGCATTGGCTGATTTCACACTTGGCGACACGACACCGTACCGATATCGTCACGATATCGGCAGACGTATTTCACATTCACCGACTCGATGCCGATACCGACACGGCCAATTATTGTACAAGCTATCGTGTAGATTGACCCAAAAAATACATAGGACAAACAAGGATGTTCAAAAAAAGTTTAAGGAACATAATCCGTCTGCCAACAAATTACATAGCTAATAAAAAAAGTAAATGTGTGCTGTCGTGGAACCCCCTTCAGGAACGAAGTTTATCACGTCTTTTCTTCAATTCTTTTACCAGCCTTAACGGCAACATAAACACATAATTTTAATCTTTCAATTGCCGTTTATTATTATATTGTTTTTTATACAAATATTTGCTGTTTCCGTACGTTTAATGTTATTATAATAAAGGTGTAGAATTAATTATAACATCAAAGCTAAGATGGTAAACACAGTTAAATGTCCATTAATTGTAAATACATCCAATAAACATAATGTTGGTTCACTGTCTAGGCCTAATCTAAAATTATTGTGTGTTTGTTTAATTTATTTTACCTACCTTAACTTCAAAATACATACAATGATTTTAAGTTAGGCCTAGACTTAAAATTACTTTCTAGGCCTAACCTTGCATAAATACTGATAAAATTTATGGGCCTATAAAAATTATTTTCCGATATCTTTATTCGGTGAAAAATTGTTTGTCCATGTCTTTAGTAAAAAAACAAACATGGCTTACTTTCCACAAGTTCAATTAATGTCACAACTTCATATTTAAAATGAGACATATTTATTATTTATCTAACAGAAAAAATATTTAAGAGGCCAAATATTATTGATTGATTACCATAGCAACCAGTAAACAAACTGAGACGATACCGTACCGATAAAGAAGGGAGACCAGCAGCTCGCCGACATGTCGGCGCCTGTAACGACACGACACCGATATGTCGGTGAGTGTGAAAGCTACTCTTAAGTTTAAGTTAGTTTTCATGACCGACAACATCGTTCCGATATCGTGTCGGTGCCGAGTCGGTGTCGTGTCGGCAAGTGTGAAATCAGCCATTGGGTCAATCTATTAACTAAACAAAACTGGTGAGAATCATTAGAAGGCTAGTTAATTATGATCTCAATAAAAAAGGGTTTGGCCTTACACAATGTTAACAAATTTCTAGTCTTAATTAGGTGCATTGCCGTTAGAAAATTTTAATTACAGGTAATTAATTGAAATATATAATGTCAACCTACTATTTTTAAAACTAAATGAAACTGAATAATCTTGTAACAAGTGTAAGAATATTATAGTGTAATTTGACAACAATATATTATAGTGTAGAAATTAACAAGTGTAATTAGGATATGATTAACAGAATGATAGGAATATCATTTTACTTAGTAATTAGGTAGATAGGCCCTACATTAAAACATCTTTTTACAAAACTTACATTTGCAGTGTAATTAAAAAAAAATAAGTAAAAAAACTGCATTCAGTTGGTGTTATTAGCCTCATCCACTAATTTTTACTACACTTTATAAACAAAATATTATACAAAACATGAGCTTAACACTCCGGTGTTCGCGCGGAGTGCAATAGCACTCCAGGCATTTAGTTTTGTTTGCAAAGCGCAATTGGCAACGCGAATAGCCTTGAGCGGTCATCTATCTTCCCCCTGCCATCTCTGGCACCTGTCAGGGTAGTGGTAGCTACCGGGTCGCGCTAGTCTATTTTTTTGTTGATTTATTTCTCAAGTGGTGCAGTAGCCTATTTGGAGTGTCATTGCACTCCGCGCGAGCATTCGAGTTCCAGTTTTTTCACTGAGTAACATATGTGCTGCCATTTTAGTGAATGAAGTTTAACATTGTTCTTTTACATAAAAAGTTAGTTTTTTCTGCAAGAATATAAGTGGTGAGAAATAATGGATGACCATGAACAGTTGGTTGGCTGAAACGGAGAATGACAATGAAAGTGTCCTTGGTGAGGAAGACCCTGATGAACTAGAAACAGATTATGTTGAAAGACACAATCACCCCAGACCCGAAGTTACCTTTCTGACTCTGAAGATGTTAGTGATCATGAAATGGATGTTTCGGAAAATGATTCAGGAATTCAAACACAGGAAGAGCTGCACCAGACGCAGAACCTCCGCAAGCCCATCCACAACCTCCACTGCAAGTCTCTTTTGAAAATACTGAATTTTATTTAGGAAAGGACCGAAAATCAAGATGGTTCATCAACCCACAGATACCACGCACGGCCTTCACTCCTAGACACAATATAATTCCAGTCTTCCACCTACCCGGACCGCAATAATTAGGTGCGTTTTGATGCTAGTTCAGTGTTTTCAGAACCATGCCTTTTGACAAATGAAGAGAAAAATAAAGAAGGAAAGTTATTATTATTATTTTATTACACAATCTTATTACACAGTTTTTTACTTATTAAATTCGCAAAGTAAAAAAGGAGAAATATAATCAAGTGGGTGCATTCATTAAACTTTCAAAGGCCTATTTTAGGTGCTTTAGTGTTGTCAGTGAAGATTAAGAAATTATGGAAAAAGTTTTTCAATCATTTTAGTATGTCTGTAAGGCCGTTTGTTTTGAAAGTTTTTTTTGCAGCCGCGCGCACAATAACTCACCAAATTTTCACAATAGTTCACAGGCGCGTTAAAGGCAATCAAACACGTTTTACCGTAAATATTATTCGTATATTTTTATAGGCCTAGTCGTTAAACGATCTAAAAATTGGTACAGGAACTTCATTTTTGTATAGTATGCTTATATATATGTTGTTTATATCTAGTATTAATTTTATTGAAATCTGGTAAATATTTTTAGAGAAAATGGGGTTTTACTTTTACTGAACACGCGTTTTCAATATCTGAAAGTGTAAGGTACACATGTCTTCCGTAAAAACTGAATTTTTTTAAAATATTCAAGTGATTTTAATAAAATGTATAGGTACATATAAACAATATTTGTATTAAAAAACTATACAATAAACGGTACCAGGAACTGGCACATACTTTCTCACAAATACATTTAAATTACTTGACATTTTAATTACATTTAGATTCACTGTGACTTGTAGGGTGGGGTAGGAGAGTTTTTTTATTAAAGTTGGAGATTAACTAATAAATATTATTATTATTATCTAGAGAGAAAACTATTCGATCAATTTCGAAAAAATTTGCACTAAACACGTCAATTAGGTCTTCATAGATGCACGTAAAATGGTTTTGAAATTTTTTTTTAAACAACCCGCTTTATGGCCAAAAAACCCTCAAAAACTATTATTATTATTATTAGCTAAACGAGAATTTTTAGAAAGATGCAGGTTTCTGTATATGGTAGAGCACATTAAAGGCTACAAATAAGCCAAATTTTATCAAAATCGTTAGAGCCGTTTTTTAATAAAAAAATAATAACTGATTTTTTGGGGGTTTTTTGGCCAAAAAGGGGGTTGTTTTTCAAAATTGTTCAAAACCCTTTTTAGTGCATCTATACAGGCGTACTGGACATGTCTGGTGCAAATTTGGTTGAAATCGATCGAATAGTTTTCTCTCTAGCTTTGTATACTTTTATTAAAGTAGGCGATTAACTAATAAATATTATTATTATTAGCTAGAGAGAAAACTATTCGATCGATTTCAAACAAATTTGCACCAAACACGTCAATTAGGTCTTTATAGATGCACGTAAAAAGGTTTTGAAAAATTTTTAAAAACAACCCCCTTTATGGCCAAAAAACCCCCAAAAATCAGTTATTATTATTATTATTAGCTAAACGAGAATTTTTAGAAAGATGCGGGTTTTTGTATATGGTAGGGCACATTAAAGGCTACAAATTAGCCAAATTTTATCAAAATCGTTAGAGCCGTTTTTTTATAAAAAAATAATAACTGATTTTTTGGGGGTTTTTTGGCCAAAAAGGGGGTTGTTTTTCAAAATTGTTCTAAACCCTTTTTCGTGCATCTATACAGGTGTACTGGACATGTCTGGTGCAAATTTAGTTGAAATCGATCGAATAGTTTTCTCTCTAGCTTTGTCTACATACAGACATACAGACAGACATACATACAGACATACAGACAGACATACATACAGACAGACATTTTGTAAAAACCACTTTTTTGGACTCAGGGGGTCCCAAAACGGATATTTCTACAAAAATCTCAACATCGATTTTTTTTGCGATCACTATACTTTCTCTATACTATAGTATAGTGAGAAAGTAAAATGGAGTTCCTATACAAAGTTTTAAACCGTTTAATGATTAGGCCTATAATAAGTTACGAATAAAGTTTACGGTGGCGTATTTGATAGGTGACGGACTCGTATGAGGGCAGTGTATGAGTTAATTAGTATCCATTATTAATAGAATTTTATTTGATTTAAGCAATTAAAAAAATATTAAACAAATATTAAGTACTTAGTGCTAAGACTAAAAGCTTTGACTTAATAACGAAAGCTAGAGCTAAGACTAAAAGCCAAAAGCTTATGCTAGGTTTTTATTCAACATAAATAATGTACTCTTTTATTTTATTAAAGCATTTTTAATAAGATAATTGAAGCAAGAAAACGTGCAAATTATTCAGAAGATATTCGGCAATCACTAGCAATCATATCCTGATTCAAAGAAGACATCTTTTGCAATTGTGTTACCGCGACTGTCGCTAAGTGTGGCACCTACCTGCGACCAGGTCGCGGAGAATCGGGTCGCCTAGCGTAACCGTAGCCTAATAGTAATCAATCATCTAAATCAAAGGTAAACAAAAATAAATCACCGAAGCCATAAATTATAATAAAAGAAAAATAACCTAAAATTTTTTTAAATAAACAAGTACATAATTAAATGAATGCTGTTTCTAAGCCTACAAAAATTATTTAAAAATATAAATTATGAAATTCACAGCAAGATTATCCCTAACTATTTAAAAAAAATTATCAAAATCAAATTAAAAAAACCTTGATAAATTTAATTTAATTCTTAAAAAACTAGATCACATCAAAAACGAATAATATATCACTTCTAAAAAGAAATAATTAATAATTATGAAACATTAACTAAAATAATAATTTAAATATTTTAAATTCGGGAAATCAAAATGTATTATAATTAATTAATTAACCCAGTTACAAAAGGCACAGTAAAAAAAAACTTATAAAATACATAATATAAACTATCAAAATAATAATTTTTTTATAAATATTCTTAAACAAAAACAAAAAATACTTAAAAAATAATTAAATAAAAATGTAACCAAAAATACTTATACGGTATTCAAATTAAACTGAATCGCACGATTTATTTCTTAATGTAAATAATACTCTTAAACTAATCAAAGCTTTAATTTGAACTCACTAGCTTCACCTTCCGGTAAAACTACTTTGTTACGACTTCTGTTGCTACTTGTTACCATGCAATATGGGCCGCTGCGCCGAGATCAAGTTATTTAACTTGGTTGTCGAGAGGTTGAGGAGGTGAGCGTCACAAGGGACGTAATACTCATTCTCTTGCCCTCAGGGGTGTATCTGCACTCAAGACCGTTGGAGTTGGCTCACTCGACTGAAGAGTTGGGCCTATGCAATGAAGAGTTGCATCCTGCACGAGGTAACCCTGCGCTGGACTAAGGTCTAGGCTGAATCCAACGGATCTAAGGGAGTAAACCCTGAAATAAAATCCCCAATCCAAAGGTTTTTAACCCGTGCTGATAGGATGAATGGTACCAGAGTAATGGTGCATTAAACGGGATACCTGAGATACCAGGCGACCTCTCAGGGAAACTTAGCCTTACCGTGCATGCGGGCTCTGTGCGGCGGACCTCTTTACTACCCTGCTCTACTCGTGGGAACCATATGGATCCAAAACAAAAAACAAAACAAGGCAGAAAACCAGCCAACAAATGGAAACTCAGCCGGTCATTCAGGACAGGTAGCAGCCTCAGAGCATACTCACCTTGTCCAAAACACAGAAGCACCTGAACCTGCTTCTTTTGTCGACAGACGAGAACCAGCCATCGAGCAGGGTTCTAGATCTGTCGACATGGAAGTAGATCCTAGTAAGGAGGAGGTTGAGTCGGGCTCTGAGCTGGACGAAGACCTCCTTCTGAAAAATCCTGACACCCCAGGTTTCTCAGGTGAGCTGACGGACGCTACCAAGCAGTTGGTCTCGCTCAAGGTGGAACAGAGGCGTCCTAGGACGTCCAAAGGAGATAGGAGGCGTGCTCTCAGGCCAAATACGGCAGGGAATATGACCCCAAAAAATTTGATAAGCGTAAGAACAAAGGTGCTGCCTCGACAACTGCCAATGTTCCCGCACTCATGGAAGGGGGTCAGAAGCGCTGCAGAACCGATGCTCCAACTCCCCCTTCCACTGAAACACAGAGGAAGAGACCTAGACAATCTGGTGAGCACGGTGCATCGACATCAAGGAATTGTTTAAGGAAGGTCTCTCCTCCATCAAAATGGCAGTTGTGCCCAAATGTTTTCCCGAAGAAAAATTCTCCGAGGAGCAGGGCACAACATTAGAAAATGCCATTATGGACAAGTTTGAGTGTCTGGAGGACGGCTCATACCCAGTCTTCTCAAGTTCGTACATGGAGAAAGGAGCACTCATCATCTCGTGCTCCAATTCTCATACCAAACTCTGATTGACGAAAGTCATTTCCAGTATTAGACATCTGGGCGAGGATGTCGAGCTTATCGTTGGTGACTGAAAGAATATCCTGCGGGCTACCAAGGTGTTCCTCAGAGCACCTGTCAAGCTGGCAGGGACTCCAGAAAGGATCCAGGATATGCTTGATAAACAAACCCGAGCTTCAGGGACAAAGACTGGAAGACCTTGGCGACAAAGGAGGACCCCAAAGGCCACACCTTTGTCTTCCTGGTTGACGACTCGTCTCTTGCAGCCATCAAGGCAGCAGGATGCAAGGCGCTTGTAGGACTGTGGCAAGTCTCTCTTGTCTTGTTGTCAGGAAGAGACAATGCTGAAAGTCCTGCAGATAAACCTTCACCACAGTAAGGCGGCTTCGGCCTCCTTCTGCCAAACATTCCGGCAAAAACACATCGACCTGGCGGTGATCCAGGAGCCTTGGCTCCATCGAGGTTGGATCGCAGGACTGGGAGATGCCGAAGGTAAGCTTATTTTTTGTAACTCAATTAACAACAACCGAACCTACATTCTTGCAAGGTCGGGAATACAATGCTTGCCTTTAATCGATTTTTGTTCCAGAGACACCACTACAGTAATAATCCACTGGCAGAATGGGAAGGACAGACAGGGCCTAATTTTGAGCTCCGCTTACCTGCCATACGATGCCAGTACACCTCCTCCATCTAGAGACCTGGAACTCCTGGTGGAGGGTTCAACTGTCAGAAGGCAGCAGCTTCTGATGGGGTGCGATGCCAACGGGCATCACCATCTAGGATGGGGTAGCACTGACACCAATACAAGGGGTGAGTCATTACTAGATTTTCTCTTGTCTAATAACTTACAAATTGTTAATGTAGGCGATACACCGACCTTCTCCAATAAAATCAGGATTGAGGTCATAGACATTACCTTTTGTACAGAAAATACAGCACATCTGATTAGGGACTGGCACGTGTCAACAGAAGCCTCCCTGTCAGATCACAAGTATATAATGTTTCAACTAGAAACATACAACACAAAAGCACTATTTAGGGATCCGAGGGCTACCGAATGGGGGTCCTATTCGGATCAGCTGTCGGCGGCACTCGGGTCCATGACAGGGGCAATTGCAACCTTTCCAGACGTGGACCGAGTGAGGAGGCCATAATGGACTGCTATCTGGATAACTGCCCTTTGCGATCTAAAACTGGTAGATCTAATACCAGATGGTGGTCTCCGGACCTTGGTCGCAGAAGGAAACAATTAAGAAGGCTGTTTAATGCCTCCAAGAGGAGCGGTGATTGGAGGGAGTGCCATCTAGCTCTCACATCATACAGCAAAGCTATTAGGCAAGCCAAACTTGATTCCTGGAAGGCATTCACCAACAAATTGAATAGCCAAAAGGAGGCAGCTAGACCGCAACAAGTAATGGCTTCAAAACCTCATAATCCTGTGGGCACCTTAAGGAAGCTGACAGGAGGTTACACTAAAACAGCGAAAGATTCGCTCAAGGTACTACTTGAAACTCACTTCCCTGGATGCATAAATAGTGACACTGTAGACGGTATTCGGAGTCAAGCTGGGGATAGCTCTTGGCCGAGGGCATCCCGGGCTGATTGAAAACTGGCTAGAAGCATTGTCACTATTTCTAAACTAAAATGGGCGATAAACAAATTTAGCCCATTTAAATCACCTGGCGGAGACAGAATCTATCCGGTATTATTGCAGGAAGGACCAGACTCCCTGATTCAATGGATCTACAAGCTATCTAGAGCCAGTGTAGCCTATGGCTACATTTCACAGGCTTGGAGAGCTAGCAGAGTAACATTCATTCCTAAGCGCGGCAGAACAAATTATTCTGATGCCAAAGCTTATCGACCTATTAGCTTATCCTCGTTTCTCTTAAAAACAGTGGAAAGGTTAGTGGAAAGATACTTGAGAAAAGGGGTGCTCTCTGAGGTACCTCTTAATCGAAATCAACACGCCTACCAACCGGGAAAATCCTGTGAAATCTGTGGGCTCTACACAGTCTGGTGGGCAGAATCGAGGATACCCTGGCAAGGAATGAAATAGCCCTGTGCGCTTTCTTGGACATAGAAGGCGCATTCGACAATACATCATTTGACTCAATAGTGCGGAAACTGCAAGAGCGAGATGTGGACCCGGCCATAACAAGGTGGGTGCACTCCATGCTACGAAGCAGGTGCATACAAAGCTCCCTACTTGGTGAATTGATTGAGGTCACGGCTACAAGAGGGTGCCCACAGGGAGGAGTTCTTTCACCTCTGCTGTGGAGCTTGGTGGGGTAGACGGTCTCATTACAGAAATTAGCCAGTCAGGAACAAACATCCAAGGCTATGCAGATGACATAGCAATCTTGGTTATTGGTAAAAATGATGACACTGTCTCGGATATCATAAACAGAGATCTGAGACGTGTTAAAACATGGTGTGCAAGGGAAGGCCTCAACGTCAATCTCAACAAAACTATTAAAGTTCCCTTTACAAGGAAAAGGAACTTAACAGCCCTGGAGAGGATATCCATGGACAACACCCGGTTGAATATCTCCGCGTCAGTAAAGTATCTTGGAGTAATTCTTGATCAAAAGCTGACATGGAATGCACACCTGGACAATCTGATTCTTAAGGCAAAATGGGCGCTACTGGCAACCAGACGCTTTATTGGAACTACCTGGGGTCTCAAACCTCATATGGCTCTTTGGCTGTATGAATCTGTGATTAGACCCCAAATTACATATGGAGCGGGGAAGAAATCATGCTGCTGGTATCAAGCTAACTGGTCTACAACGACTTGCATGCTTATGTATAACTGGAGCTTTCAGAAGTAGCTCTACAGCGGCTTTGGAGGTGCTCCTTGGACTTCCGCCTCTAGACATTCACATAATGTTGGAGGCAAGGAAGTCGGCATTCAGACTTATAAGGGTGAACGAATGGCGGAGGGGCATGCCAGGAGCAGGACATTCCGACATTGTGAACACCGTACTTAAAAACTCGGTGTTAGATGCAATGCACACCGAGTACGTTTTTTATAGACCCTTTACAGTAACCCTCGGAACCCGAGAAGACTGGGAAGGAAACATCAAACTCGGATCTGCTACAGGAACTCTAGTCTGGTACACAGACGGGTCTTTGATGGGCAGCAATTCTGGCTATGGCGTATACAGCGCTTCACCAAGGACGAACATTAGTGCAAGTCTTGGGACGTTCTGCACAGTCTTCCAAGCAGAAATCTTAGCAATTACTGCTTGCACCCACTTAGGATTGTCGAATGGATACAGGAACAGACATATCCTAATACTTTCTGACAGTCAAGCAGCACTTAAAGCGCTGAACTCAGTACAAGTCACATCCAAACTGGTGAAGGAGTGCCTCTCAACACTAGCCAGACTCTCCACATTAAACATGGTGGAATTGAGATGGGTGATAGAACAACCGTGGCATTCCAGGAAATGAGTTGGCAGATGCTCTTGCAAAAAAAGGAGCATCTACACCATTCACGGGGCCAGAACCAATGTGCTGCATTAGCCATAGCATGGCCAAGAGCGCAGTAAAAAACTGGGCCAGGGAAGAGCAACGCCAGAGATGGTGTAGATTACCTGGGCACATTCAGAGTAAACGACTGATCAAGGGACCAAACGCCAAGCTTACTAAATCTCTAATCAAGTTAAACCGACCACAACTCAAAAGACCTGTAGAATTCATTACTGGACATGGCCAGTTCAGGAAACACCTAGCAACAGTGGGAATCCATGAAGGCGACCAACGCTGTCGGCTTTGTAATCAGGCAGAAGAGTCAGCAAGCCACGTCATATTTGAGTGCGAGATCCTGGAGCGTAGGAGGAGGAGGCTCTTTGGAATCCAGCAACCAGGAGACGAAGAAGACACATACTTGGTGGAGAAAATCCTGGACTTCATAAGGAATACAGGCTTCTAACGTGCTAGGCGCGGGACACAGGGGGCACAATAAACCAAAGGTTGACATGTAAGGAGGAATCAACCCCAATATAATATAATCTAATCTAATCTACCATGCAATATAATAATTCCGCGAATCACTAAATTCAATCAAAAGAACAAAAACTAACAGAAACATTCAAAATAAAATTGCAACAACTACAATAACTTAACCATATAAATAATTTTACCAAAAATTTAATCATGAATCTCAATGAACTGCTACACACCTTCAATCTTTCTTCCTACAAAAAAAAAAAAAAAAAATTCGGCTGATCTGTCAACAACAATTTAATGCAATTGTATAGTTTTAGTAAAAACTAAAAGCACCGGCCTTGCACTTTTTGGTAGGGGAGGAAATAACCCCAAACTGTCCAGGGTTCTAAATGATGGATCGCTAAAGTTCAAGGATTATAATTACAGAAACAGTGGCGTAACTACATTGATTGGTGCCCCCCGCAAATACAAGAATGGCGCCCCCTCAAAAAAAAAAAAAAAACCTAAGTCGCAACTTATTGGCTCTAGAGTATAATCTCCAATCAAAAGCAATCTTGAAAGTAATTTAATTTAACCCTACAACTGTCCATGTTAATGTTTTGCAACGCCAAGTCATTTCGATGCGTGTGCTAGCATATTTTCAAAAAAATTTAAATATAGTAATTGTAAACCAATCCAAAAGTGTTCTGTACCTTTTTTGTAGAGAAAGGTTCAAAGAATTCATATATGCAATTAAAAATATATTGATGTAAAATTGTAAAAGTTATTAGCTCAAGAAACAAAAAATGTTCAGTAACGAAAGGAAAATGTTCAACTTTAGGCCTACATAACAAGTAGTAAACATTTTTTGTAATTTTTTCGTGAGCGTAAAAAAGTTTTGTAATTTAGTTCTACATAGAACTGTATAAAAACATTTATCAATATCAAATTTCTTATTTTGAAAACACCAGTTTTTATGTTCCATCTACACGACTGCTAACAAAACTATGCCTAGTTTGAAATGTAATTTAGGAATATTTTGCTTTACCCAAAAATGAAATATTATTATAACAAAGTGTAAGGAATAAATCAAAGAATTGAACTGTATACTTGTAAATTATCTTTTCATAAAGGTGTTTGACTTATGTGAATAACAAAAGTGAAAACAAATATAGAAATATTTGAGTAATTACTCAAACCATTATTAGCGAATTTCCATAAGAAAGATGAGCTATTGTAGTGACCCATATGGTGAGACCTAAGATTGGGAGTAGTAAATGAGCACCAATCATGGTCCCCAGAACACGTTTTCAGGTATCATTAAAAACTTTTTATGTAATATAGGTGTTTGCACTCTAACAGCCGCAGTCTACATCCGATTTGGTACACACGTTGGTTGTCTAAATGGCTCGGACGAGTTCGTTAGCCAAAAACATCCAACAACCGGAAGTAAGTTTTTACCCGGAAGTAATTGTTTTTAGGACAATTTTTCGTACTAAAATGAAACTTTTTTGGGGTTTTATGTTAACATATAAATATAGGAGATTATTCTACATAATTTTTTTTTACTCGACCTTATAGCTTGTTTTGTTCCCCCAAAATCGATCAAAATGTAAAATACCACAAAGTACTTGGTTCAAATCCAATAGGGGTGTTTTATTATTGGTCAGCTTCTTTTAAGAGACCAACGGCCGGTATGTAGCCTAAACTGATGCAAGCGAAGCAAAGTAGTAAAAAATAGAAGGCCACAGGGTCGAGGTGCAAACTCACAAACAGAGTTTTACCGCTACCAGCGGACCGAAGAAGTGCTCGGGGTTGGAGGCTAAGTCACAAACAAATTCTACTAATATATTTCGTACACGCAGGCAGCTATTTAATGTTTTCGTGGCTAGACTAATTTCCCAAATAGTTGGTTGAAACCCTAAAATCATTCAAACTTAATTTTAGAAGTTCACTCAAATCTCACTTTAGCGGTTCAGCTGTGTGGTCGAAATATTACTCTTTATAGTGTCTAATTTAAACTGCCTTGTGAAGAAGAGTCGATTTTGAGTAATTTATTTATTTCTTAAAACTTTTATATAGGTAACCTCTAAATTTTTAAAAGTAGCTTTTTGGTCTGCAGAATACAGA
>JAGFPH010001088.1:323900-340851 GCA_018207615.1 Philaenus spumarius | reverse complement strand
ATATTTTAAATGTTACTGTGAGGTTTTGTTTTATTTGTTAAACTTAGTAATTTGCGGGATTGTTAGTAGTTTTACCGAAATCGAGTGTTGGGAGTTTGAATTAAAGCTTTAATTGTGAAATTCTATTTACTTTGAATATAAATATTGTTGAGTTACTTTTCATTTAGTTATTTTTAAAGAAAGTTTTTCTTTTTTTGTTGTTGTTTAAGGATTTAATTTGAGAATTTATTAAGAAGTTATTACCGTATTTCGGTAGTAGATATATATATGTACTGGGTAGGATGATTCTTTTATTTTGTAAGTAAATTTTTTTTTACTGTACCTTTTGTGTTAGGGTTAAATGATAGATTATAATACATTTTGAATTACCGAGTTAACAAATTTCAGTTGCTATTTTAGTTAAAGTCTCAAAATTATTAATTATTTCTTTTTAGTGTGATATATTATTCATTTTTGATGTGATCTGGTTTCTTAAGAATTAAATTAAATTTTATATTATTGAGTTTCAAAGGATGTAGAGACATTATTTTGAATTTTTTTTAGGTGAGGCTATTCTTGCTGTGAATTTGATAATTTTTATTTTGAAATTATAATTAAAATTATTGAATTACGCCCTTGTTTAAAAAAAAAAAAAAAAAAAAATTTAATTTATCTTTATTTCATTTCATTATAAGTGTATAGCTTCAAAGATTTATTTTTGTTTACTTTGGGATTAGATGACTGATGATTATTCATGTGTGGGTAGTGTATTTTGACATAAGTTTGTTTGATTGCTGATTTATTAATTTGATGAATGTAGAGATATTATATGTTGGTGAAAGTTATGTTATGTAATTTGTTATTTTATAAACAAGAGTATATATTTTGTGTTATATTAGGCTGATGTGAAAGCTGTGTTAAGTTAAGTGGTGATATACTGTACAGTGTAAAATATTCCAGTGAAAGATATTAAGTGAAGGAATATAGATATATTTAGAGTGGGTGGATTATTACAAGAGACTGTGTTTTTACTAATGGGAAACAGTATCGCGAGGGTCGTATTGTTGTTTTTTTGTATTATTTAAAATTGTTGCATCTTTCTTTCCTCGTACTTTATGGTCTTCCCGGGTACGGCCTACAATTTTGGTAACAAGATATCTGTGTTTTAAATTTGATGAACTAAGTAGTTGGATTTAACACAGGTTAGTTTCCAAGTTGTGCGCTATCTATGGTGTGCGTGTTACGCGATATCGGTATTGGAATGTGTTAACGCTGCACGTTGTTTCTTCAATGAATGAGTACACACTCGTAGTATCTGACGCAAGCAATTCCATTCCGTTTATATATTTTTTTTTTTACTATTCCACAGCGTTTAAACTATTTTCGTAGATGAATTTGTCGCTGGCTGAAATAAAATCTTTACGGAAGGAGGACGCAATTCAGGTTTTCCAACAGTTAGGTTTGCGTGTTCCGGACCAAGCGGATCTTGAGTTTTTAAGATCGACTTTGCGCTTGATCACAATTAGGTTGAATGCGGGTATGAGCTTGGGTGAAGCAACTCGCGAATACGGTAACTGTGTAGTAGAACAGCACGAGGAACGGAAGGCAAGGGCGGTAACCTTTGACGAATCTCACATTTACGATACTGTTGAGTTTGAGGACGGAACAGGGGAACTTGCTGCAGCGGGTAGGCCTAACACGTGTAGTACAAGTAGTTTACCTATACCACGAACTATGGCGGAGCGCTTACCTTTCTTCGATCCAGGTAGATTCCGGGGTACTACGGGGGAGGATATTTTGAGCCACGTGACGCGATTTGAGCGGGCGTCTTTGGCTAACGGATGGACGGATGAGAAGAAACTAATATATTTTCCCATGTATTTGGAGGGAGTTGCACTGTCATGCTATGAAAATTTTGAGCGTAAACATATAGGTTTCACGTGGGCCGAATTGAAGGGGATGTTTACGGACGTGTTTGCTCCCACTCAGGAGAAAGAAATGCTTCTGATGAAGTTAAATAATCGGGTACAGTTGCCACACGAGTCGGTCATACAGTATTGGGCGGATATAGAGCTTTTGTGCGCACGAGTGGATGGGGAAATGCCGGAACAAAAATTATGCGCGTATATCCTAAAGGGGTTGAATCCAGCGTTGTTGCAACAGATAGCGATGCTGGACAATACGACACTCAAGAAGTTGGGGGCTAACATCAAAGCGTACGAAAGGGCTGCTTATCTGATGCGCGAGCGTTTAGGATGTCATTCTGCACCTGACTCGGCAGACAGAAGAGTGGAGGAAATGGATGAAAAAATAAACAAGGTCATGGCAATGTTGGATAGGATGCAGGTAACGACGGGCAGTGGAAGGGACGCATACAATCCTAGGAACGAGGACACGCGGAGGGATCATAGCAGCGGCAGGGAGCGGTTTCCAGCAAGCAGATCACCACGCAGAGGAGAGTTTTATGAGCGGCGAGGAGAAGACGCAGCGAGAGACAGTAGGGTAGCACGGGATCACTATCGAACTAGCAGGTCACCGCGTAGAGAGCCAAATACCAGCGGGCGTTGGGCTCGGGAGCACAACGAAGGTAGCAGGGGTTATGCAATGGGGAGGCGACCGACTTCGGCACAGCGTGATGGCTACCGACTAGAGCGACCCCGAGGGTGTTTTGTTTGCGGAAAGACGGGGCACTTCGCAAGAGACTGCGGCAGAGGTTATCCAAAAAACTACTAGGGCCAGGGATACCACAGCGGTATTCCACAAGGTCACAAGAGTCTCGGGAACACGATGTGTTGTTACTGCAAGGCAAGCGGGAGATGACGAGGGAGGAGTTCCAGTGGAAGGCGGACAGAAGGAGTGAACAGCGCAAGCATTTGGATTTCGTCAGACAACAATTCAGTGCTAATCGGGAGACAGAGAACACACACGGGAATAGTATAGGACATACACAGTCGAGCAACAGTAGCGGATTCAGCAGTTTTGAGACAAGGTCACTGTCAAGCGAACCAAGCCGTCACGACGCAATTTCGCCTCCAGTGAAACAGCGAACGAGTAAAGAGGGCCCAATAATATTGCATACACACGGACGACAAGGAAAGGATCAGGTGTTGCATGTCATGGGGAGCCTTGGAAGAGTATCTACGCAAATATTGCTGGATACAGGAAGCAATGTATCTTGTGTAAATGGCAGGTTCGGGGATTGTACTACACCATTGGAGGCAGACGACACTGTTTTGACATCGGCGGATGGCGGCCAGATAGCGGTTACAGGAAGAGCGACGGCCTTACTAAACATCCAGGGTGTATCGTATGCGCAGGCAGTGTACGTCGTGAGTAACCTGGCATGTGACATCATATTAGGTAACGATTTTTTAGTGGCAAACAAGGCGATGATTAGCTACGAGGCCAGGACGGTGCACTTACAAGGAAGGTTGTTGCACTTACGAGGATCATGTTTTGACGTTCGGGGAGCGGCGCGGGTTGCAAAAATTACAGCGCAGAATGCTTCCACACGAGAGGACATAACGTTGCAACCACATAGTACGATGTGCATCGAGCCACGGTTGGACGTGCAAGAAGAAAATGGCTTACGCTACGAATTCGAGCCGACGGCAGAGATGATGGAGCGGCGAGGATTGCATGTATGTGCGATGACGGCGGAGACACCTGTGAAGCTGCAGATCACGAACCCTAAAACGGTTTCAAGCAGGGTGCTGTTGACCACGGACTTAGGCCGAGTCACGTTCTCCAATGACACAACATACTGCGCAGCTGGTGACGCCCGGCCAATGACAGAGGATATTCAGCATCCAACATTCAATGTGAATCTAGGCAGTTCATCATTACAGGATTTGGCAGGAAATAATATCGACATAAATCTAAATTTGGATCGGGAACAGTTTGCAGCAGCCACAGTGTTAATTAGCAAATATGTACATCTTTTCGCGCGTGGACCGGAGGACATACAGGAAGCAAGAATGCCTCCGTACAAAATCAGGATGAAGGACGATACACCCATCGCATTGCCTCCTTATCGGTTAAGTTTGGTGGAAAGAACGGAGTTGGATAGGCAAGTAGAAGCACTCAAGGAAGCGGGCGTAATAGAGGATTCACAGAGCGCGTTCGCAGCACCAGCATTTCTTGTAAAGAAACCAGGGAACCAGTGGAGGATGGTAGTCGATTACCGGAAACTGAATGAGAACGTGCAGCCGGATAGATTTCCGTTACCAAGGACCGACACTATCTTTGATACGTTAGGGGGTGCAACATACTTCTCTTCTATGGACATAAATCAGGCTTTCTTCCAACAGCCTATAGCTAAAGAGGACAGGCAGTACACTGCTTTCGTAACGCACAGGGGTTTGTTTCAGTACACGAGGTTGCCAATGGGAATGCGAAACTCTTCAAATTCATTTCAAAGGAGTATGAACAGACTATTTGCAGGAATACTTTATCAGGGGATGATTACATATGTTGACGATCTAGTGTCATATGGGGCAACATTTGAAAATCAGCTGGAATCGTTAGAAGCGGTATTTAGAAGATTGGATTCAGCGAATTTGAAACTAAAAACTTCAAAATGCCACTTTTTCTATACGAACATAGATGTACTGGGCCACAATATTTCTGCGGAAGGGATACGACCATTGGAAAAGAATTTGAAGGCAATTAGGGAATTCCCGCAGCCGGTAACAACGAGGGATGTGAGAAGTTTCTTGGGGGCAGCTTCCTACTATCGCAAGTTTATTCACAAATTCAGTGACATTGCGAGACCACTGACGGATTTGACGCGGAAGGAAAGCGCAGACAAGAAGGTGCTACGATGGACACAAGATGAAGAAACGGCATTCCAGACACTCAAAACAGCGCTTACGACGCCACCGGTTTTGGCTAGTTACAACGAGGATAGGCACTCGGTAATATCGTGCGACGCGAGCAGGCATGGAATAGGAGGCGTGCTTTCACAATATCAAGAAGACGGGACGCTAAAGCCCATTGGTTATGTTAGTAGGCGGCTTACAGGCACGGAAGGGAGATGGACCGTGTCAGAGATCGAATTACTAAGTGTTGTATATACAGTGAATTATTTCCGACCTTTCATTTACGGCAAGCATTTCACGGTTTTTAATGATCATGCAAGTTTGCAATACTACAGAAACATAAAGACTTTAAGTTCAAGGTTGAACAGACTCGCTATGAAATTGATAGACTATGACTTTGAAATAAAACATAAGCCAGGAACAGCTATGAGGGTGCCAGATGGTTTGAGTAGGAGCCCAAATGATGCGTGTATCGATATACCGGAAATTAGATCAGAATTTCAAATAAACAACATCGAAATGATAAATATAGAAACTCGACAACTGCAAGACGAGTACTTGTATCAGATTAGGCAGGCGATATTGGACCCAACGAACGCTGACAAAGCACACCTGCGGACCTCAAGGTTGTATACGATCAGAGAAAACGTACTGTACTATAAACAGTTCGCGAATGGACAGACTCAGCATTTGTTGGTAATACCAAGGTCATTAACAACGAGTGTATTGAAGGCCTATCATGATTCTCTAACAGCAGGGGGGCATGCGGGGATTGCAAAGACGCTTGCAAAAATTAAGACGAAATATTACTGGAATACTATGACGGCGGATGTTATTCGATATGTTAAGGCATGTCATTTGTGCCAGACTATGAAGACTTCCAGACAAAAACCGAAGGGGTTTCTACAGCCAATAGTGCCGCACGTGAAGCCATTTACGAAGCTAACGTTGGATTATATGGGTCCGCTACCTAAGTCAAACAAGAAGTCGTATATTCTTGTCGCTACCGATAATACAACAAGATTCGCAATAGTCAAGGCAACAGAGAAGGCGGACGCGTGTACTACGGCGAATTTTTTGTTAAACGACATAATACCGATATACGGTATGCCCGCAAGTATCCAGACAGACAGGGGGACTCACTTCGTAGCGGAATCATTGAAACAATTGTACAAAGCTTTGGGGATAGTGCAACAAACTTCGACTGCATACAGACCACAGACTCAGGGTATTACCGAACGTTATAATTCGACCTTGGTAAACATGCTGCGCTGTTATGTTAATGAAAAGCAGAATAACTGGCAGAGGTACGTGAAACTGGTGACATTGGCTTACAATTCAGCAAAACATGCATCTACAGGACACTCTCCTTTCTTCCTGCTCCACGGGTTTGAACCGAACCAGCCCATAGATTTGGCGATTCTCCCCAGTATACCGGACCATGACACGTTAGCAGCATTGAAAACGATACATGAAGTGCGGCAGGACTTACCAAGGATTATGGCACAAACGCAAAACAAACAGTGCGAGCGATACAACGACGGACGTGAGTTGGTGGAGTATCAAGTCGGAGAGCAGGTGTTGGTCAAAGAGCCAAAAAAGGCAAATAAACTAGCCCAGGATTATTCGGGACCATACACGGTACTACGGAAGATCTCGCCCTTGAACTACGAGCTAGAGTTGTACAGGTACGGGCGGTTGCATCCGGAGGTGATACATGTAGCACGGATGAAGAAGTACAACATTTCGGATAACGCATAAGTTAGGATATAGTGTACCATGTAGTGTAGAACATAATATAAGCATAGAGGAAGGGAGAATTATAGCATTTAGATTTTTTTTAGATAAGGCATAAGATATTTTTTTTCATTTTAAACATTGTCTTTGTTTTAAGCCATAGTTTGTTTTGTTTGTTTTCTTTTTTGACACCTTTAAGGCGAAACAACCACAGTAATATTATGGTAATTAATTTTTTTTTGTGTGTTTTATTTCTATGATGGATACTGAACATGAAGTTTTCCTAGTTCCAGCCAGCGATAGTTAGAGGTGACAGAACGTTTTCTCAGATAATAATCGCTTACAAGTATGTTCTAGAATGATTACTTGTATGGCAACAGCAATGAGCACCAGCCATCGGGGAAGTGCAGAGAGCGACCCAGGAGATATAGCGGCATTAAGTCTCCACGCACGACTGGAACAACAGTAGCGGACATCGTACACAAGGGCCATATCCATTCTTCGGGGACCTCTTCCATTGGTTTTGTGGCACAGCAACGGAAGAAAGAACACTGCCTATGAAGAAGTGGACGGCGCTTACGGGAACCAGGAAGGTGTTCCATGCATCGACAGCTGATAGCGGGGTCGCTATCTGAAGGGTGCGCCGGTTCCTTTCCCCCAAACCCCATTTTCCCCAGACATTTAATATTTGTAGTTTTAGATATATGGTTAGATTGTTATAATTGTTGAATTGATATGTTATTAGATTTTTGTATTGGTACATGGTAAAATTGAAGAGCATGATTATATTTTAGGGTATTTTATGAAGAGGGAGAATTTTGTGTATTAGATTTTAGGTTAGAAATAAGAATAAATATATTAAATAGGGTAGTAGCAAAGAGGACACCCCCCAGGGATTTTCCCGAACTGTAGCAAATGTCGGGGACGACATTTTTCTGGAAGGGGTGTTGTTAAGATTAGAGGGTAGATTTAAGAAATAAATATAATTAAAATAAAGTTTAGAATAGTTTAGAATTTACTAGCCCAAGACGAAGACACATAAAGTGGAGCATCATTGTGTAATAGAGCAGAAAGTTATGAAATAGCTGACTCGAACAAGACACACTTACAAAGAAGCAATTGGATAATCTGACAAACTATAAAAGGGTCATACTGACCTAGATCCGGGACCAGTATTTTTGTGTGCCGGGCGGAGACTCTGTGGGACAGAGTTAGTTTTCCTGTGAAGCGGAGAAAACGCTGCTGGTCGGAAAGTGAACATTTTGGGCCACGAGCATTCCAGATAGAGAACTTTGGTAAATAGGTAGGTGAACATTTTGTCAGATATCCATCATCAACACACTCTCTACTTTTTGTTTAACACAACTTAAACCGTATTTCCTAAAGAAATACCGCAAATTCCATAACTAGGGAAGCATCGCTCCCAATGCACCAAACACAGGTCTGTACTGTTCAACGACTTTTAACAAAGTGGGGCTGACGCCTTGCTTGAAGCTGTAACGTTTCGCGCACTGACGTCATCTCGTGTGATTGATTTCGACCAATCAGAAATGCTTTCCTATATTATATGGGACTTTTTTTGAGGCTAAATGTCTGTCTTGTCTTATTTGACACCTTGATGTTGAGGCTATTTTCTTATGACGTCATTTATGTATATTCAAAACCTATCTAAATTGTCTTTGGTTTTTATAACTTTGTAATTTTCTTTTCTAACAATATCTAACGATTGAGTTCTAATAAAAAACAAAACTACCTGCATTCCCCTTTGGATTTCTATGTTAATTATTTTTTAAATGTGATTTTAAATTAGCCTAAATCATCCAAACTTTGCAATACCCCTCCCTTTACGTTACACCCTTTTTTGTTATACTAATTCCCTTAAACTCACATATATTACATTATGTAGGCCTAAAGTTGAACTTTTTCCTTTCGTTACTGAACATTTTTTGTTTCTTGAGCTAATAACTTTTACAATTTTACATCAATAAATTTTTTTATTGCGTATATGAATTCTTTGAACCTTTCTCTACAAAAAAGGTACAGAACACTTTTGGATTGGTATACAATTACTATATTTGGCGAATTTTTGAAAATATGCTTGCACACGCACCGAAATGACTTGGCGTTGCAAAACATTAACATGGACAGTTGTAGGGTTAATTAATTTGTGAAATGTCTACAATTTCAATACTAATGTCTTTTATTAAATAGCCTACAAATTCATGTTCAGACGAAATTTGCACAATCTTGAGTAGATGCAGAACATTCTGGAGGCTATTAATGTAATATAAACCATGTACATAAACTGTTTGATAATTAGAGAATAAATTTATACTTATTCCCTTTGTCGAGGGACCAATTAGTTTTGAAATATAAAACTAATAAAATATTTATACAAAATTGTGTACATATAATTAAACCAATCTATAGTAAGTGATCCATATTATAATGCTGTTACAATACCTTGAAACATGTTCGTCCTGTGACCTCTAAAAATGGCGTCTCTTTCGGATGTCAACGCAAAATGAATCCACTAGGAAACGTGGTGGAGTCTATGCATTTTCGGCGAGCTAGCTGGCTTATACAACACAGTTCACTTATATATAAATCACTATTTATTGGTTCATATGTACACAAGAAAAGGGCTAACATAAAATAATAACTTAAAGAAAATAAAATCACTTCTTTGTGATAGACACAACGCGCACTTCGCGAAACAATAGAGTTTATGAATTATCAGTTTGTGAGCTATACACAAATTAATTATTGAGAGGCTTGTTTTAGTTAAATTGAGCGAGAGCGAGAGACAGATCTTAGTTTCGCGCACTGGTATCCGATTTTAACATATCCTTTCCGTTGGACTTGGATCGGCAAACAGACCCGTGTGGCTTCTTAGCATTTCTGCACAAGAGTAGATAATTATAATTGTGACCAATCAAATAGTAAAATCATAGGTCACGTGGCCGGCAAATCAAGATAGGCGAAATTCCATTTTGACGGTTGACTGAATCTCTAGGAATCTATGTATTGACTTGAAAAGCATGGGAAGAGCATTTGTGTGGTGGGGAGCGCGGTAGTTTGAATAGGCGCTTTCTGTACTTAACATAGCGGCGGCCTTGAACACTATGTGTTCAACAGGAGATCCAAAACAATAGTAGCGCTGGATCCTTCGGAGATGTTGAGCAGAGACACAAGAGAGCGGAGAGAAGAGTGCACAGATGATGGTCAAAACGGCGGCGGCCTTGAACCAAATGAAGAGTGAGTGAGAGACAATGTGTCACATGAAGATCACATGTCATAGAGAGCGAGCATTTCTACAGAGTATGGAGAATGTGATTGGAGACTGTCGAGTCACTGTGACAACGGGATATGAAATGCGGTTGTAGCAACGATGCTGAAGAGAGTGAATTTGCAGATCGTTGTGGAGCAGAGAGTATAGTGACGGGTGGATTTGAAAAGATGAATAAATGAGGATAGAAAGCTAAGGGTTATGAAGAGAGTCTTCTGTCGGCAGCTTGAAGAGTTTGACTGCTGGTCGACGAAGAATTCCCGAGGTAGTCCTGAGAGTGACGACTCTGGTGATGCCATCCATTCCAGGATGTGTCTCCAAAATCCTTCCCATCGGCCAGGAGAGCGGGCGAGAATTGTGGTCGTGGATCAAGACGAGATCGCCGACTTGCAGATTATCTGATGGTGAAGTCCATTTCAAACGCTGCTGGAGAGTGTAAAGGTATTCAATACTCCAGCGTTTCCACAGCCTCTGGGTAAAGGATTGTATTAGCTGCCAATGTTTTAACCGGTTGGCTGGAACCTGCGTTACGTCCTCTTCTGGAAGGGAGATGAGCGGAGCTCCGGTCAAGAAGTGTCCAGGAGTTAGAGGGACAAGGTCAGAAGGATCGTTGGATAGTGCGGTGAGAGGCCGAGAGTTCAAGATAGCCTCACGTTAGTGGTGAGCGTGACGAAGTCCATCAGGTGAAGAATATGCTTCCCGATGACTCGAGTGAGGTGGAACTTAGCGCTCTTGACCGCGCTTTCCCATAATCCGCCTTGGTGAGGTGCTGCTGGAGGCAGGAAGTGGAAATTTATATTCTGAGTAGCCGTAAAATCGAGTACGCTTTCCTTGAAATTTGGTAAGTTTCTGTATGCCAAATATGCCTTGTGCAATTTTGATGCTGCGCCTTTGAAATTAGTGCCGCAGTCGCAATATAAATCAGCGCAGAGTCCTCTCCGGTTAATGAAGCGGGTGAGTGCATCCAGGAAAGCTTCCGTGGACAGATCCATTGCGACTTCCAGATGTACAGCTTTGGTGGAGAAGCATACAAAGATGTTCAGATAAACTTTGATTATCTTGGCGAGGCGTAGCGTATGAACCTTAACAAAGAAAGGTCCGGCGAAGTCGATTCCTGTACGAAGAAACGGCTTGGCAGGAGTCAGTCTTGAAGATGGAAGGTCGCCCATTAGGGGAAATGTGTTCCTAGGTTATGCCTTAAAGCATGTGATGCAGTTGAAAATGCATGAGCGAATGGCGTTTCTTGCAGACAAGATCCAAAATTTCTGAGTGAGTATGGCCTGAAGTAATTGTGGGCCGGCGTGTAAATACGTGACATGATAATGACGTATCAACAATTGCGTGACATGATGCTTTTTTGGCAGTAAGATAGGGTGTTTTGCATTATAGGTCAGAGGTGCGTTTTTCAGTCTCCCTCCGACTCTTAATATCGAATTTTCATCTAGGAAAGGATGGAGTCGGTTTAATCTAACTGTGCAGTTTTTATTTAAATTTAATTTGGCTATCTCTTCCGAGAAATGTGTTCGTTGAACTAATTTCAATATTTTAAGTTCTGCCTGTTTGAGTTCAGAAGTGTTTAAAGGGCCGAAAATTTTATTTACACTTTTAAGGTTGTTTATAAAGCGGAGCACGTAAGCCAAAGTGCGGTGTAGTTTTGTCCATGACGAAAATTTGTTGATAAGATCCCATTCGACGATCGTAGAGAGTCCCACAAGAAAGGGTTGAGTTCTAGTTTCGGGCAAAATGTCCAACACCAGGATGGTGGTGTTTGGCCATTGTTGAACCGGAAGTGCTAGCCATGACGGACCGGACCACCACAGCGGATGGTTAAGAAGAGCGGAGGGGGTAGTTTTTCTTGTGGCGCAGTCTGCTGGATTATGCTTCGTCGGAACGTGGTACCACAGATCTGGGGGTACCCACTCCTGAATTTGGCTTACGCGGTTAGCGATATAGACTTTGAGCTTGTATGGGGGTGTCCTTATCCACGATAGAGTAACTGTGGAGTCGGACCAACACCGTATTTGACTAATTGTAAAACAGGGCTTAATCAGCTCTTGTGCGTGATTAATTAATTTTGAAAGTAAGTGTGCACCGCAAAGTTCCAGTCTAGGCAAAGAAATACGTTTAAGCGGAGCTACTTTGGATTTGGCAGTCAGTAAGTGTACTTTAACGTTGTTTGTTTGTGTGTGACTCTTACATAAACAACAGCCGAATACCCTTGTTCCGATGCGTCGCAGAAACCGTGTACTTGTATGTCTATAGAGTCATCTAAGTTAAGACAGCGAGGTAATTTTAATTTTTGCAAAATTGGTGAATCTCTTACGAATGTCTGCCAGTCTTGTGTAATGTTTGGTGGGAGCGGATCGTCCCATGAGATGCCTAAGGTCCAGAGCATTTGGATTAGGCATTTAGCAAAAAAATATGACCGGGGCAAGCCAGCCGCACGGATCATAGATGCGTGCAATAATCGAGAGCAGTGAGCGCTTTGTAAATGAGTGATCGGGTACCTCAATCTGATAGGAGAAAACGTCTATAGTTGGCATCCATTTAATTCCTAATATGCTAAGAAGAGGTTGATCAAAGGGTTGAAAAAATACCGGGTTTTCTTGAAATTCTTCCGGAATATTTTTTAGTAAAGCAGGTACGTTAGAGGACCATTTTCTTAATTCGAATTGGCCTTTTTTCAGCAGATTTCTTAGTTCTGTCTGAAGTGAGAGAGCTGAATTTAAGTCATTAAAGCCCGTGACAATATCGTCAACGTAAATGTTTTTTGTAATAACATCGGCGGCACGAGGAAAAGCATTTCCTTCGTCTATAGCTAACTGTTGAAGTGTACGGATAGCCATAAACGGTGAGGGTTTGAGACCGTAAGTTACGGTTGTCAATTTATATATTGCGAGTGGTTGAGCCGGGTTTGAACGCCAAAGAATCAGCTGATAGGGCTGGTCTTCCGGAGAAACTTTAATTTGCCTGTACATTTGACGAACGTCACAGGAGAAAACAATGTTGGGCTTTCGAAATTGAAACAACACGTCACATATTTCGTTTTGTAACTTTGGGCCGCAATGTAGAACATCGTTTAGTGAAAGTCCCGTAGTCGTTTTTGCACTAGCGTCAAACACTACGCGTATTTTGGATGAGGAGTTAGTTTCCTTAAAAACAGCATGGTGAGGCAAAAAATAATGATTTTTATTCAATATAGTGTTGTCACATAAGGTCATGTGACCTGAAAGAATATAATCGTCAATAAATTCTGAATAAGCAATTTTAAAGTTTTTGTTCACGTTCAGTTTATTTTCCAAGAGCAGAAAACGTTTTTTCGCACTTTCAAACGATTTTCCTAAATTAGCAGCGTCCATTTTAAACGGGAGGCGAGTAACATATCTGCCGTTTGGCTGACGTGAAAAATTGTTTTTAAAATGATCTTCACATTGAGTTTCGGATATAGTTAATTTTGTTGTCAACAGAGGCTCCTCTAAAGTCCAAAAATCTTGCAGGATTTTGCTTAGATTAATTTCGTTAGTGGTGAGCAAAACTACAGGATTGTTATCTGGTGGGTGAGTTTTTAACGGGCCGATTAGAACAAAACCGAAGATCGTCTCGACGGCAGTGGGCATGTTATTGGCTATGTCCACTTTATTTCCTGTTATGATTTTGCCGTAGAGATCAGCCCCAATTAAAACATCGACTTTGTTCGGGTTAGCAAAATGAGGATCGGCTAACTTCAAAAATCTAGTTTTCCTATTTAATTCCACGCATGGTGTTATTTTTGGCAAATTAGAAGTGATTTCATTCATTACCAACACGGGATGACTATAAGAGACGATATTTCCTTCAAGTGTGGATAAATTAATTTTTGCTAAGCCTTTAATTGGTGTTGAAATGTTTGAAATACCATTTAGTAATATGTCTACTGGAGTCAGTTTAATGGAGAACTCATTTGCACAATCCGTTGTTATAATAGTCGATTGGCTGCCGGGATCCAGGAGTGTTGTATAAACTTTGAATTTATTTTGTGCGGAAATTAGTTTAATTTTTAAAGTGCCGAGCATGACAGTAACGTTGTCCAAAACATTATTAGTTGCATTGTGAGTTGAAATTGAGTGGACATTATTTGTATGTGGTTTCCGGTCGGGGGTTGGTTGTGAGAATGGAATGTTGATTTGCCGAGCAAAGGTCCCGTTTAATCTGGTAGCCGGTGAGTATTGTTGACAGTGTCCTAGTCAGTCTTGTTGTTTGTTTATGTTTACTTGAGTTGTGCGGGGTAATGAAGAGTTTAAGTGCAACAGGGTGTGATGTTTTTGATTACATAACTGGCATCTTTTTATCGATGAACATTGAGCTGTATTGTGCGCAGTTCCCAAACAATTTACACAAAAATGTTTATTTTTAACAAAGTTCAATCGATCTGAGACATTTGAAACATTGATAAATTGAGTGGGTTTTCTCATTGCAATATACACATATTTGAGTAGATAAAGTATTTGCATGAAACGAGAATTTGTTTTTATTTTCATGACGTGGTGCGATGTTTGTTTTCGAGGTCATTTGTGGTTTAGGGGGAATGAGTTTGGCTGTATTGTTATGTGTCACAGCATTCTCCAGTTTCATACATTCGTCCTTAAGAAAATGTAATAATTCTGTCACTGTAGGAACGACATTTCTCCCGTCTCTTTTGTCTTCGAATTTCTTGGCCAAATTATAGTCTAACTTTCTAAACATAATGGCGAAAAGTGTTAACTCATTAGAAATGTCGTAGCTTAATGCATTTAAAGCTTGTGCGTTTACGGTGAAGGTATCAACAAAAAATCTTAACCCTTTAATGGAATGAGTATTTAGTGTGGGCAAATCAATGATTTTACTAATATGGAGATTAATTAGTCTGCGAGGATTCTGAAATCTCATCTGAAGATTTTGCCAGGCGATTGCATAGTTCACTGGGGAAAGAGGTAAACCGTTTAATAAATTGAGTGCCTCCCCACGCAAACATGACAACAGATATGAGAACTTTTCGACAGGAGCGAGTGACTCGTTTTGATTAATGGTAGTATCGAATAAGTGAAAAAAGTTTGTCCATTCACTCAAATTGCCAGAAAAAAGAGGTAAATTAATTTTTGGCAATTTAACTAATTGTCTTCTTGGCATAGTCGGAGAATCGCGTGACGCGTGTGAGGCATTCAACTCCGTTTCATTTGAGCCTAAGTGAGGTAACAAATTTTTAATGGATGTTTTAATTTCAATAACAGATTCCGAAAACTCATCCTGAATTTTTAAAACCTTTTCTAGATCAAAATCAGCTGGTGCAGTTTGTGTTAGCTTATCGACGAGATTGTCAAGTCCATTACATTCGTTTGAACTGACGAATAATAGTGTTTTAACTTATTTACCATAATTTCCGGTAATTGCCCGACTATGTGTTTCTCAGCAATATCGTTCACGTGGTCATGTATTATTTTACTTTTGCCAGCTATCACTGAAGATTTAGTTATAAAGCTATTGAACTTCATCTTAGAATTTACGTTGAAACACCAAAAATTAAAAAGTTAAAGTTCACCAAAATATTTTAAAGTGTCAAAATATAATGTGGTAATAATATTAATAATGTTTAATGATAATTAAAAGTTCATTAGAGTTCAGAGAAACAAAATACACCTCAATGTTTACAAAGAGGTTATGTTATGTTTACAAACATTCAATGAGGTTATGTTTACATCCAACTGTCAAACGTGTTTTTGACGTTTGTAGCCGATTGATGCGCGCGTCAGTACTGACTATTGCGAAACCTGGTGGTGAATAAGTTTAATACAGAAACCAGTTCTTCTTCGTTTTACTAATGGCGACTGCAATGGTTTTGCAAACTTTAAACTCAAACTTTAATTGGTTTAGAGTTCATTAATTTTTATCTTTAGTAATAGGTAACGAATTGTAATTTCCTAGCGTGGTTCACAAAATCCTTTTTAGATATAATCCGGCCCGAGGACCAAAAAATGTTTGATAATTAGAGAATAAATTTATACTTATTCCCTTTGTCGAGGGACCAATTAGTTTTGAAATATAAAACTAATAAAATATTTATACAAAATTGTGTACATATAATTAAACCAATCTGTAGTAAGTGATCCATATTATAATGCTGTTACAATACCTTGAAACACGTTCGTCCTGTGACCACTAAAAATGGCGTCTCTTTCGGATGTCAACGCAAAATGAATCCACTAGGAAACGTGGTGGAGTCTATGCATTTTCGGCGAGCTAGCTAGCTTATACAACACAGTTCACTTATATATAAATCACTATTTATTGGTTCATATGTACACAAGAAAAGGGCTAACATAAAATAATAACTTAAAGAAAATAAAATCACTTCTTTGTGATAGACACAACGCGCACTTCGCGAAACAATAGAGTTTATGAATTATCAGTTTGTGAGCTATACACAAATTAATTATTGAGAGGCTTGTTTTAGTTAAATTGAGCGAGAGCGGAGAGACAGAGAGAGAGAGAGAGAGAGAGATCTTAGTTTCGCGCACTGGTATCCGATTTTAACATATCCTTTCCGTTGGACTTGGATCGGCAAACAGACCCGCGTGGCTTCTTAGCATTTCTGCACAAGAATCAAATAGTAAAATCATAGGTCACGTGGCCGGCAAATCAAGATAGGCGAAATTCCATTTTGACGGTTGACTGAATCTCTAGGAATCTATGTATTGACTTGAAAAGCATGGGAAGAGCATTTGTGTGGTGGGGAGCGCGGTAGTTTGAATAGGCGCTTTCTGTACTTAACATAAACACTTGTTAACATATGAACAAATTTTTTAATGCTAAAGAAAATAATGTGGCCCTATAACTATCTGGTATGTTATCTTTTTTTGCATTTATTTAAATTTTCCATATAAATATCCAAACACAAAATTCATACCATGATCTAAATTTTTAGATTAAAAAACAACATTAGTTAATAAATTTTAAAATGCTTCTTGTGACCATTCAAACACCATTTTCAGTTTAAAAAAATATACCGCCCAATTGAACATAATATGTAACTATTTTTACGCTGAACTTTTAATAGAAGAGAATATAATGTAAAATAGGTAAGTCCTTGCTCAGATATGTTCAAACAGCAAGG
>JAGFPH010001088.1:299253-323890 GCA_018207615.1 Philaenus spumarius | reverse complement strand
GTTTAATTTTATCAATGGTTTGGTTCACTGATTGGAAATATATATATATTATATAAATCTTGCTATCAATTGGACATCCATACACGGTTAATTCAACCATAAGGAGTAATAATTTAGCCATTATTCAACAGGATCTTTATTTCTTGAGCCTCTGGTTTCTATACAATAGACTTTCTTTAAATGTAGCTAAAACAATGTTTATTAACTTTTCCATTTCCAATTCCTTTCATTTCCTGGTGCCGCTTAAATATCATAGTGTTGACTGCCGTAGCCAGTTTTGTGATTGTAGTGAAGTTACTCAAAGTAAATGCACTAAATATCTTGGCTTGCAATTGGATGAAAAACTATCGTTTCGAGATCATATATCCAGTTTAAAAAAATATTTGTTTATGTTTTTAAGGAAGTTTTCATTTATAAAAGCATATCTGCCTGTATGAGTGCAGCGGCAGGTTTACTTTGCATTTGTTCATTCTAAGTTGGCATATGGTTTATCTATTTGGGGGGGTACTTATAATTCACACTTAACTCCATTGATTAGGCTCCAAAAAACATTCGCTAGATTGATGTGCAAAAAAGGACGGCTTCAAAGTTCCTTCCCATGCTTTATTGCAAAAAAAAATTCTTCCTCTTCGATATCTATATGTTTTTAAAGTGTTAGAACTATTTTATAGGGTAAGTGGCAATGAAGGGGCTCGGATAAATCACGGTGTACCCACAAGGCAGGTAAGCAAGGGATTTGTAAAGTTAACCAAATGTAATAAAACGTTTATTCAAAGAACCTTCTTCTTTCTTGGGCCAAAATTCTTTAACATATTGCCTTTATATTTAAGGAATATGTCCGATATGAGGGCTTTTAAGGACAAACTTAGACACTGGTTATTTTCTCTTTCTCCTGAGGCTTTGGAAAATATGTTTATATCTCTTCAATGATGAAACAGAGGTGCAAGGTCTGACTATATAGTGTGACTGAACCTAAATATATGATTTAGTATGTATATTTTTGTATAGGCCAAGGAAATGTATTTTAATGTAGAGTCAAAAACTTGGTTTTTTTTTTTATAAAATCATAGTCCGTCCGTCTGTTTGTGTGTCTGGATGTATGAATGTATGCATGAATGAATAGTAATTAATATTTAAGATAACTCCCGCACACATTTAAGGGTATTTTATTGCCTTTCTGTGTGCGTGTATGTTTTCCACAGTATTTTAATTTAGTTTTGAATATATAATTGAATGTTATGTTAATATTATATAATAAGCTATGCTAATATTATTTTATAATTATTGTAAATTCATTATTTTGTAAGAAATCTTAATTTCATTGTTTTATAAGTTATAGTAATTTCATTATATAAAGATTGATTTTTAGTTTTGTTTTTAAGTGTAATATTTTATATGTTAATGAAGTTATGTCATGTGTCTGTGGAAAATAAAAATAAATAAATAAATAAATTCTAATTGTGAATGTTTCTTTTATAAAAGAGATCATTTACTAAATCCCACTCAGAAATTAAATTTAATAATTATTACAAATTCACACTTTTGAAGCAAGTAGTTTTACCCTGTCATAAATTTAGACTCTGTTCATAATTATAGGGTTCCAATGCGAATATAAACATTCATTACATCGCTTAAGAGGCTTCCAATTAAATATTGAAGTATATTTAACCGCTAAAGTGACCTCAGCGATGTTGCTAAATTTACATTAAGTCGTATTAAATACCCATAAAAAACAGTGACTAAGTTTTACTTTCTAAAAAAGCAAATACAATAGCGCCTATACTAACGAATTGATGAAATGGTGGTGGTGGGGAAACATTTTGCCGCAAGGTGGGGACTAAGAATTAAGAAATCGTAATGCCAAGTAGAAATATTTTTGGGATTTTTGTTTGAATTTAATAGTTAGGTATGGTTTATTTGTGAATTTTAAAATATCTTAATTATGAGAATACAAAATAAACTTTAAAAATTAAGCTTTTGTTACAATTAATTGGTACAAAACATCTTTTGAAATAGATTTAAGAGACGGAAATAACATTATTTAGTTTTCTATGTGTACAGTTAGGTATTTATTTTATTTGATGCAAATAAAATTCCATTTTGGGTTGTTTTGGTAGACCTACCATTTTAATAAGATAGTACTTTTAAATGTTAAAAATGTATAATACCTTTAAAAATATACATCTATTTGGTTCTCAAATTTTAACCTTTTGTTTACGTTTTTTACGTTACAACTAAACGATAATGTTTCATGCTCGGTGCTAATCAATTGTGCATTAATAAACTATCCAAGCTACAATATTGATCATGTATTTCTGATTTGAATTACACAAATAAAGGACAATAAGCAACCGAAAGTCATATAATAAGGTTTTCAGAATACAACAATTAAAATTCAGAATGAAATTACAGACTTACAGGTATATTTTTGTGTTACGGGTGATCTAAACCCCAAAAATGCCACTGACTACTGTTGCTGTTGTTTGGGTCTAATCCAGGTTTTACTGTTGTCAGCTAAATATTGCTTAAAATTTTTCAGCGTAGTTATAATTAACTTTATAATTTGTATTAATTTGGAAGAAAAAATATAGATGATATTCAATGGTAACTTAAACTTTCATCTCGTCATCACTCTATTTTTGACTAATAATAGGATAAACTTAGCTGAACAATAGCCTACTATGTAATTTTTAGTGAGCAACTTTTAGGTTTAGGCAAACTAAAGTAGTTTCTTGTTATAGTTACGTGTGTATACTAAAAATAAAATTTGGAATTGTTATTTAGGTTAATGAGTCTGAATTGGAAAGAACAGTAAGCGAGGCGGATCATAGACGCACATCTTACGCCTACCAACTAGCGGAGACTAATGTCCAACAGCTGCAGAAAGAACTCAAGAGGTCTATTACGAAATCTAGGTATAGATATCTATGTCCACAGTTGTTTAGTTAATTTGTAGGTTTTTAGTGTCACATTGTATATACAGGGGTGTAACAGTTGTTCACCCATTAGTAAGCAAACAAATCAGTTTGGCACTTTGTTTTGTTCTAATATTTTTCACCTAAAGAATCTAAGGAAAATAATTATTTAAAATTCCAGAGCCTCAAAAGTTATATTTGTAGAAGGAAGGGGGGGAGGGGGTTGAAGGAATATCAAATCTAAACATAGGTATAGTGTTACATCACTTTAAAGGGTTTTATTGTTAAACCCTTTGGAAAGAATAGTTTTGGCTTACTTGGTTGATCCTATTTCAAGATGGCTACCCTAAACATACTATATTTTGATTTACCACTACTGAACTTTTGAAAAAATTCATATGAGTGGTGTATTAGTCTAAATAAACAAAGGGTTATAATTTAAATGTAAAATTAGATCAAATTAATATTTTTTATAAACAAATAAACAACACAAGAGAAAACTAACTTTATTATTCCTCATTTAATTTAAAATAATACTTATAAATTACTTGTTTCAATGTTTAAACAAATTAGATAAATATCAATTAAGTCATTGATTAAATAGTGACAAAAATTAAAATAAAAAAATGAGGCATAATAAAATGACACATGTTACATTGTATTGTTTGCTAGATTTGACCTGATGAATAACATGGTCAAGTTTGGTAGAATGGTTGGGAGACTCCCTGATATTTTTATTCTCTGAGCCATTGTTTGTATATGATTTCCTGATTTGCAGATGACAAAATTTTCAAGCACGATTTTGTTCTGTTTATAATCAATTTAAGCTAATACATATTGTTAATAGGTGTGATGATGACAAGCATGATTTTAAAAGTGTAAAAGAAATTGCTAAACGTACAGTAACTTGGTAAGATTATGAATTTGGCCATGTCTGTGTCGTATGAATCATAAAGTTTCTTAATGGGTCATCTCCTATAGTTCTGCATTTTGCTAATTGACTTATAAATTATGCATAGGTATCAACTCACTCTTATGCTTGTACCACTTTTAAATGTTCAATTTAATTGACAAGTCTTTAATAGTCCAAATTGATGAGGTGCGAAATATGTTATGCACATAGTATGGGGCTCCCTTTAACCTATATCTGAGAGTGTACCCACGAAACACCCCAATTCTTCATGAACCCAAGGTTTCACACAACAGCATTATTTGTTGGCCATCCAGAGCTCTTTATTTTTCTCTGTCTGTCTTCAGGCTACACATCTGCTCTACTGCGTATTCCTCCCTACTAACAGTTAGTCCTCAGCTGTTCATCTTTATACAGGGGTGATGAAAAGTCCCGGAACTGGTTAATATTTTTTTAACCATTACAGATGGATCTATATAACTTAGTACACTGTTACTGGGCATAAAACACTATTTTACCACAATTTCAATGAGCCGCTACCACGTCGGGGGAACGGCTTACAAGGAGTCAGAAGAAAATCTTAAATGAGAGCGTGGGTTGAGTTGTACATCAAATTAAAGGTCTAATTTAGTAGAATACAATGCCGCAAATCCGACTTCAAAAGGTTATGGTGAACCTTTTGAAGTCGGATTTGCGGCATTGTATTCTGTGTATCTGTAACGGTTAAAAAAATATTAACCCGCTCCGGGACTTTTCACCACCCCTGTATATTGTTTGTATAAATAAGTGCCCTTCATTTTTTTGAGTAGCCAAATTCTAAATCTTTCTCAATATATTGAAACTTCTTGATGAGTAAGCAAGCGGTTTTAAATAGTGCGTTATATGAGATTAGGAGTGTGGTACTATATTGTAAACAACTATCAAGGCCAATAAAAAAAGTGGATTGTAGAAAAATAGGTGTTAAAAATCATAAATCATATTCAAGCATATATCAGCCGATTTGTGATTTTGTTGTTGTTGTTAGAAATATGTTTCTTTTACTCTCAGAAATAATTATTACTTTTATAATTGAAAAACAAGACAGTTGCATGTAACAGTCAACAGTACTGATTTGAGTGCCACTCAGATATTTAACAACAAATCATAAGTCTTTGCATAGGTACAATAGTTAACATTGACAATACTAAGTATCAGGAATCATTCATTGCAATTTTCTTTTTTGTTGCTTAGTAGAGGCAACAAGTGGAATGAACCCAGCACCTCTTGCTTTGCTTATGAAGCAAGAATGTTTACCACTACGTCGAACTGATTATCCCGTTTTCGTCAATGTGCTTTGGCGACGTGGGCACTGGCTGCCCGTCCTGTGGTGAGACTGCTGTTACCAAATGGTCAAATTGGGGCTCAAATCGTACAAAAGGTGTCAGTAATCTAAAGGCACTGTCTTGTATTGAACAATTTAAAATTTTAAACTTATTCAGCAGGCATTTTACTTGGTGGAAGAGTACTAATCATGAAGAATACTTCTAATTGTAAATAGCTTATGTTTTGTTTGTATAATGGTATATGTTCTTTTTATTTATAATGTGTATGTCTGTTGTATATTATGTGATGTGACTCAAATGGTTGCTGCAGCTTTGCTGCTATTTGTATACCAAATAAGGCTAAATATATTACTATTATTATGATCAATATCAAAATATAGAAATCTTGCATTCCACATTCAGTACGGTATTCTTTTTACATCTCAGACCTGACATGAAACAAGTCTGGGTAACTGTCAGTACTCTGAAATATTGAAGTGATATTAAATGATTGAACTTCTGTATAGGGTTTTACAGTTTATTAAAATAAGGAAGCGAAGCAGGTTACTACAAACAGGCAGTGTGTACAGATGTGTGAAATGATCTTAATTAAATCTTTCTATTGTGGAATGTAATTATTTATTTAGAATTAAGTTATTTATTATCTACACTCTTCTACCATATAATAGACTAATTTGCTTAGTTTTTTCATTTCTGTATTCACCTTCAACAACCTAACCCTGAGAGTTTAATTTACTCTTTATTTGTACGCTTATGTTAGAAGCTTGACATTAGTTACTGATTGCTTAGAAACACTCAATACGTAATCACACAAACTAATTTGAATGAGTTAGAATTGGTAGAACCATTATTATTTTAAGTTATTATGTTGTACTTGTAATGTGCATGTTAAAACAGATTATTTGTTATCATTAGCATTGAAGTTTTAAGTTGACGTAACACGTTTTATTTTACTTCATTATTTTTTAATTTCTTTGGTTTTTATTTGGTCTGTTGACAGTTTGAAGTTGATCGTGCCTTATCATGAATGTAAACTCTTGGCTGCCACTTATTATTTGAATGGTTAGTAAGTAGTATTTAACACCTGTTATTGTGGCTTCTCCTAATTTAGTCTTACGTCAAAGAACTTGGTTGTGCTGGATTTTAATTTAAGATAATTCAATTGAATTTTGTCTTCATTGAATTTTGTGATTTTTAAAACTATGTTTGTATGTTTTAGATAAAATGAAACATATAATAATTTTTTAATTTTTTGTTCGGATTATTGCCATCATTGAAATCAACCCTCATTATCAAGTGTAAAACTAACACATGTATAAACTAAATAGATAACATAAACCTGAAGACCCGTTATTTTTCTAAAAAGACAGCTTTGTTGTCTTGGCCATTTGTCATTGTTTGTTGTGTCTATGCCTGGTGACATTGATTTTTCTAATTCAGGTTGTATTTAGTTTGTACGTTTTCTTGACATCTTAGCTCTAGTATTCTTGTTCTGGGTTCCTCCTCACAACTTTAGTTGTATTTTTTAGGTTAGACATCTAACGTAGGCCTAGACCTCTAGATTTATACTCTCGAAACGTTGTGTATTATTTTCTTTATACAATGATGGCAAATTTCCGAACAAAAAAATGTAAAAATATGATAAATCCATCATTAGAAATTAAAAAACAGAATGTTATATTTGTTACACACTAAATCTCTTAACAGAAACCAATTTACATATTTTCTAAGCAGTGTGTCTAAAAATGTGTTCTATATTCTTCATTTTATTTAATGAGAGTCATTTCAAATTTCATTTTAACCAATGTTATTTAAATACTGACTTTCCTGTCAAACAAATTTATCATTTTAAATATTTTATAATTTATGTATTGCTAATAACTTCTGTAATTTATATAATTTTAATTCCCCGTCTGGTGTTGTATCATTGAGGGGTTCTAAAGCTTGTCACACCTTTATAATACACCTTGCAGTGCATGCCATCAAGAAGGATGCTCTGTTATATGCTAAAAGGATGTCCATCATGTAAATTATGTGATGAAACATCCACTTAGATGTGTCGCATCAAGTGGAATTCTGCAACCTAATCTTCACATCTTTTTACAACTATTAAAATTATGTATGTTACATAGTGACCCACACCAAACATTTATTTTGGTAGAGTCACAAATATAGTCTTGTACATTTCCTGCATTTAGGATTTCCAGTAAAAATACCCATGTTCTTCATGTGTTTCCTAAGGTGGCCATGTCCTGTAATTAGAGCGACTGCCTTCTTTACTATGCACCTACTCAATGACAGAATGTCGGATGCAATTTGTCTCATGGACCAAGAAGTGAGAGTTTGCTCATCCTCATTCCAGGGAACCATCTCATCTCAGGGGGGTAGGAACCATGTTCTAGTCTTGCCCAATCGGTAAACACCTGTGTAACTGCCGTCTTGGGTATGCTACAGAAAGGTTGAGGTCCTGTGAATTCAGAAGCTGATCCTTGTTTGCCAGATTGTCTGCACATTCATTTCCATCTATTCCAACATGCCCTGGTACCCAACAGGGTGTAACCTCGTTGAGACCCGCAAGCGGTTTCATGGATTCGACACATTCCCAGACTAGTTTTGACCTGAACTCATTTGAGCTCAGGGCTTTCAAAGCTGTCTGGCTGTCTGTATAAATGTAAATTTCTCTGTTCATATGACCCAGTCTAAGATCCTGTTTTTGAGAAATCTGTGTACCATTCTAGCTCACACTCAGGGAGGGGTCTCCTTCCTTCATACCATTTTTCACGATTCGGTATTACCACTCGGAAAGGTTTTGAGAAGGAGTACTTGATTTTCATGTGATCAGAGATCATGTCCTGTGTCCGATCTCTGGTGACCAATGTTGTTATTCTGGAGTGTCCCAAGTCCCTTGTTCCATTTGACCAGAGTTCCTCACATTGAAAGCAATACACACTCTTCCTAGCTGCAGCATTGACAAAAACGTCCAGTAGAAGAAGGTCTAGACAGCAGTCCAGAGCGGCTCTGGGAGCACTGCTAATTGCTCCCGTGATAACAAGGCAGGCAAGACGTTGAACTCTCGCCAGACCCGCCACCACACTCTGAACTCTCCACCATACAATGGCGCCATACGTCATGTCCGTCCTTACCACAGAGGTGTAAATCCAGTGCATTAGCTTAGGCTTCAACCCCCATGTCTGCCCCACCATGCGCCTGCTCGCCATTAGTGTCCTCTTACCTCTATCGATCACTCGATTTAGTTGTGCACAGAAGTTCAGCCTCTGGTCCAGCATCACTCCCAGATACTTTACCTCTGTTGCTATGGTGATCCCACTGTCTTGAAGACTGAGGGGCCCGAAGCCCTCCATTCATCTACCACAAGGTCATGTACCAAATGCTACTTCCTTACATTCCAGAGCTCCTTCAATTCTGCCCACCAAGTGGTGCAATGCAGATTCACAGGATTTACCTGGCATTTCACAAGCGCCCCATCACATATATGCCTGTGTATTATCTTTTCTAATACCTTCAGCAGAATAGATGTTAAGCTTATTGGACGAAACGCCTTAGGATTGGTGTAATCTACCCTACCTGGTTTCGGTATAAAGACAACCCTTGTCTTTCTTGTGGAATATGTCCAGTGGCTAAACTGGCCCTGTATAGTCTGCAAAGTACTGACCACAAACTCTTTACATTCTTCTGGCGACAGACGGGTCTGATTCCATCGCCCCCAAACGATTTGTATGGTTCAAATGTTCCCACTGCCCATTTGATCCGATTGCATGTAACTATACGACTGACCAATTTCCAATCGCTGGTTGTAGCAGTGGATCCAGCACAATTACAGACTCCGATGTTCCTCACACTTGCCAAAGGACAGTGTTTCTCGTAGGAGTGAATAGATTGCTCCTCTGCTGCCCCTCATAACTGTACAGCCACAAAGAGTTCATCCAGAACTTCTCCTGGTTCCACAGCAAGTTCTTCAGTAGCCTTTTTAATATTGCCTACAGGTGATACTGGGTCTTTGGCCAAGAGTTTGTGAATCCTGGAAGCTTCCCACACCCCCTCCATCTCTGTGCTGAACTTCCCTCCCTCAGGAATTCCTCCTGGCCTTCCTTATCATCCTGCTATACTGAGATAACAGGTTGTGGTAAGTGTCCCAGCTCTTATACACCTTAGCGATCTTAAAGAGGGCTTTTACCCTCTTTCTCATGTCTGATAGCTCATGGATAAACCATCCGGCTCCTACGTTCCTCACACGTGTCAAAGGACAGTGTTTCTCATAGGAGTCTACAATGGCTTCCCTGAGCTCATCCGACTTGTGCTCCAGTTCCTATATGTCCTGGACCTTACCTGTCTTGAGTCTCGTCTTCATTCCGAGATCATGTCTATAGGATTCCCAGTCCGTCCTCTTTGGATTCCTATAAGTTTGGCATTCTAGTTTCACCTCACCTATTCTGAAACAAACATGCTTGTGATCTGACAGAGATGGCTCCGATGATACATGCCAGTCATGTACCCTCCTGGCTACCCCTTCAATGCTCAGAGTTAGGTCAATAACCTCTTTTCTGACATTGGTTACAAAAATTGATTAGTTACGATTATTAATAATTGAAAAATTATTAGAGATAATGTAATCTAATAATACCTCACCCTCATAATAGTGTCCGTGTTCCCCCACACCGTGTTGTGTACGTTGGCATCACATCCCAGGATTAGGTCCATTCCTCTCCTCCTGGCGTATACCACAAGGTCCTGTAGCTCCCATGGTAATTGTCCTCTGCCATCATCATATGGAAGATAAGCTGATGATAACAGCAGAGTTTTGCCTAGTTATGCTATATTGAGCCTAACTACGGTAAGGTCTCTGGAACAGTGGTCTAGAACAGGTTAGATTAGATTAGATTCTTCTGGGGTGGATTCCTCCTTGGAGAAGGTTTCCAATACACATCAACCTTTGGTTTTTCTAGAACAGGTTCATAGATTAGTCTCTTATTTACTAATACACATGTTCTAGGTAAATTATCACATTTAGCATACACCAACCTGCCTCCTGTGTTCCTCAGTCCGGACTCTCTGCTCTGCCTATCCAGGGCTCCTTTATCAGGACTGCATCCAGTTGTCCTGCAGCAAACCTCCTGCCTGCTGGTTCCCGGTCTTGGTTCAGGCTGAGTCATTGGGGCTGTTTCCCCTTTCTTCTGCCTTTTTGTCAAAGGAGCAGCCTTCTCTGCAGATGATGTGTTGTCTGAAATGTTCCTCTTATGCTCCCTTTCATCCATCCCCACCTGCAGGCCCTGCTTTCCTTTATCTTGTTCCTGTATTCTGCAGCGGGTAACTATGCTCCTGCAGCCTGTTTCAACTCCCGGGCTGCTCTTCTCGATTTTGACCCGGGGATTATTACTCTGTCAGCATTAGTTGTGGTCTCGTTCCCGACATCTGCTAACAGTCTTTCTTCATCTGCATTAATGTCTAGGATCAAATCACCAGCCTTTACTGCACGATGTACCAACTCCGATTTTCATCTGTAAGTTGGCCAGTAGGAAGACCTTCCTTCTTCCTTGTCTCCTCTCCTCCAGCATAACATTCCTATTCTCCTCTCGCAATGAAGTTGGCCCTCCCCAGAATCCAAAAGACCTGCCTCCGAAAAGGGTGGACTAGCCTAGCTCTTACTCGGGGTACCACCTGGAGAAAAATATTTGTATCGCTCATTGCCATAAAAGAAAGAAAAATGGTTTCCATCCTTGGTTTAACGTTGGAGTGTCCTCCTAGCCTTTGGGATACCACACTCTCGTGTACAAGGCAGCACGTGTTCGGTTCTTCCGCCTCTTCAGCCTTTGGAATCGGGATCATCATCCGCCGTCAGAACCGATGACTACTTTTCACCTAGTAACCCTTAGACAGGGGCCCTTACAAGGCACTACCATCCGGAGCCAGATGGACCAAGGCTTTTATAACAAGGTGTTACTCCTCCCCCTCCTCCTTTCCTAAAATAGGACCCCGGTCTTGGGACCGGTAGAGCGGAGTTATCACGAGTATTACACAAGACTGAATTACAAGTGAAAAAACATGGGCCAAGACCGGGATTCGAACCCAGGACATTTACCATTCCGTGATAACGCTCTACCAACTGAGCCACCCTGATCATACCAGATATTGATTGATGTTATCTCACATGTCCCTACTGCATTTTTTGAATTAATAGACCGAATACCTTGTATGAAACGACATTAAAAACTATCTTGGTTCTATTTGCAGCTTACAGTGGTGCTATTTATTTATTTTTTTTTATAATTGTTTACTATTACTTTGTCAGAAGCAAATCTTCCCGTATTGACATATGTTTTGTATATATGTATTTTAACAATGAATTAATATGATTTAAGGCCTAAAAAAATTAATTCACCCTAAAAAAATGGAAAAAAATATAGCCTGAAGTTCTAACTTATAGTCTCTAATTCCAATATGTTTCAAATAAATGATCCCGTATTAAGATATATTATACATTTATATATTCTAACAATTAATTAACATATATAAAGATACGGAAAAAGCAATAGGAATGAGTAACTTACTTTAAAAGTCGTCATCTGATGAAAAACTAGTGATTCTTGTTGACGGTTCATCATACGTTACTGGAACATTCCCGCACTCCAGACATTTTTTCGACTGTCGCAAAACGCCGTGTTTGTACAAGAAATTTTGCAATGTAAGTTCATTTTCGGTGAGGATTATAAACTGTGTCAACGTTAGACTACAGTTATAGCACAAAAAAGGATTATAACTACTGCAAGACACCATGACAACTGATTACAACCGTCCAAATCTGACCACTTTTAACAAACCTACTTTATCTTGTTTACTGTTCCAGCTCTTCAAACATGTTTATTTGTCGATTTAAATCCATTAGCGATAAGGATTATTGTTTACTATTAGGCCTACTTCCTTTGCTTGACACATACTGTTACTACACACTGTAACTTAGAACTTCAGGCTATTTTTTTTTACGGTGAATTTATTTTTTCGGGCCTATATTCACGTTCATTTATCGTTAGAATACATAAATATGAAACATATCTCAACACAAAAATATTTGCTTTTGACAAAGTAATAGCAAACAATTATCTTTTATTGGTTAAAATAAACAGTTACACTAGATAGAATAAACTTGAACACAAAATCTCACAACTAATATGTTTATTAACTCAAACACGTTTCAACGACAAAGTCGCCATCTTAAGTGATGCACGAGCTACAATAGTCAAACTATAACTAACCTAACAGTGTTTCATGTCCCGTATTTATTCAGAATTCAAAGGGGCGTGGCTTAAGACTAAGTTAAATTAGTAAGGCGTTAACCATTGCCTCGCGTTATTATAACTAGCCTAACATTAACTATATAACTAAATAAGTTTCTAACCTAATAATAATCTCAAACAATACATATTTTTATATTAATATAGAATTTTGTATGGGTCCTAATTCATTATTTACAATGATTTTACTATGTTTGTTAATGAAAAAAGTTTCCCAAGCATCTTTGTACATTTAGTTGACATACATTTTTCAATAATACAAAGTTTTCTATTTTAAAATGATGGTTCTCATCTTAGCAATGTTTAGCCATAGCAGATTTATCTGGCCTATTGTACTTTAAATGAGAAAAATTTTCTTTAATTCTTGTCTTCATGCTTCTTTTTGTTTGCCCTATATATTTCTTCGGACACATTTCACAGTTTATATAATAAATTCCAGGTATGTCCTGTTCTTGAATTTTATCTTTAGGATTTCCTAACATTTTACCAAGATTATTCTCAGCTGACATAACTATATTTAAATTTGCATATTTAGCTAGCGATTTTTTAACAATATGAGACATTGGTGGAGCAAACGTTGTTTTAAATCCTCGCTGTTGGAGTTTGTTGCTTTCCAGAATAGATCTCGATTCCTTAATTATCTTGAATTTCATTTTCTTCACTATGCTGTCTATTAATTCTTTAGAATAAACATTAAATATTGCAGCACTGTAAATATATTTCACTTCTTCTTGTAGTTGTCCTTAGATAACGGCAAATTAACTAATCTGTGAATCATTGAAATAAAAGCAGTTTTTTTATGTGCCGGTGAATGGTGTGAATCCTCATTTATATATCTGTCTGTATGTACGGGCTTCCTATATACACCAAACGACAATTGACTGTTGTTCCTATACACGTTGACATCTAGAAACGGAAGGTTGTAGTCGTTTTAAATTTCCGTAGTAAACTTTATGGTTGGTAAAATCCATTAATTATATCACAAAATTCTTCAAGATTTTCGTTTTTGTCAAGCACTGCAAAAATGTCATCCACATAACGACCCCACACTCGCGGAAAGTACTTCATAGATTTTTTAGCGTTTATTTCTAACGAACTCATAAAAAAGGTAGCAATAAAACTAGATAAGGGGTTTCCCATAGCGGTGCCTTCATCTTGTACATACAACTTGTTATTAAACTGGAAACTGTTTTGACACATGCACAAATTTATGATTAATAAAAAATTCACGAACTTCACTATCACTTAAACTGGACATCCGTTTTAATTTAACAAGTAATACAACCAAAGACATCCGTTAATCACCAAATCCCTTAAATAATTTAATAATACTTAAGTTTTGGTCAATTTAGCCTAAGTATTCAAAACTAAATTATTTAGGCATTTTGCCACATAGGCCACCCCATAATCACGCTACTAATCAATTATTATGAAGGATGCTTGCATTGGCAAGTTTAAAGAACAAAACAGTTTAATGACTTCAATCAAGCTAAATGCGACATATCCTAATAAGAAATAATATTTACAAACAAACATTTGACATCTGAAAATAAAATAGTTTTCTCTAGTTGATAAAAAGTGTCACAAAATTGGGTATGTATATGCTTGGTGTTTGTGTAAGAAATGTGTTGTAGGATAAACAGTATCAGTGAAATTAACAGTATCATGTAGAGATTTATAAAATATTGTTGCTTTAACTGTATCGGTTTTATTTTATTGTTCTTTTTGTGACTCGCACCACAAGACAAACAAATACACCCAACATTTTTGTTTTAAGTGCTACAGAATATGGTGAAAATCCAGTGGTACGTTTATAATCCAGAATATTCTTTGGACATCATCAATATCGTTCATGCTTGACAATCGAAACTTAGTTCGAAGACTAAAGCTAAGCTTTTTTGAGTTAGTCTGACATATAACCTAAACCATGGGTTCCCAAAGTCGCAGGTTGAATATAGAATTTATAACTCTCGTGATTATACTAATAAATTCGAATAATGGAAAAATCAACAGCTTTGTAACAGGCGCTTTTTTATAGGCGGTAAGACACACAAGACCAAGTACTGAGCTTAGATGGCGAGGTGGAGTGGAGCGGAGTGAAGAAGCGAGAGTGGGTCTCTGGGTAATAAAGAGAGAGTGAGCCGTCTCACCCGCCTCCTGGCACCCCCTACTTTGTTCATTCGCTCGCACTCTCAAGAACTGATTCATGATTCCGTTGCCCATCTGTAGTGTGCAGTCACTCGGTCAATTGATTCACTGACTTCAATGTGTGTGATATGTAGTATTGGAGTTTGTCAAAGTGCGATTAGTATTTATTATTGCGTCTAGGTCGAGGTACGAGCTGAGCATTAAGAGATATTGCACAGGTGAGATCATTATTAAAATTATTCATTGCACAATATGGGTGCAACAGTTTTTGACAATTTTGACTATGTTTTCATCGGTATTATTTCGTGTTCGTTGCTGGCCGGTGCTACGAATATGCTACGAATATTCAATATGTCTCCTAAGCATCAGTTTTTGACTCTTGGATTTATTTCTATCAAAGATCGGAATGGGATTTTCCACTCTCAAATGCTTGCAGTGCTTGCAAGTATTAGCTTCAGAATCAATGAAGCAAAATAAACTGAAGTGTGACTTAGAAAGTGTTCATCCTAAATTTGTCAGTAAAAGTGTGAACTTCTGTAATGAGAAAGAAATACTTGTGAAGAAGGTAAGGATTGATGCACCATAAAGCCGAACTGTAAGATCAGAAAAAGCAACTTTCGCATCTTTTGAAGTGTCGTGGTTAATTGCTAGGAATAAAAAACTCCATACGATTGGCGAAGATTTAATTAAACCAGCAGCTATTTCAATGGTAATGACGATGTGCGGGAACACAATGAGAAAAAAAAACTCGTTAAAATTCCACTTTCTGACAAGACTGTTAAATTTCGGAAATCAAAGTTGCCAAAAACTTTGCTTGCAAGTTGACAAGACTACAGATAGAGTGAGTGACCCTCAACTTATGGTTTTTGTCCGATACATGCAGATGATTTTGTTGATGAGTTTCTATTTTGCTTACGGTGAGAAACAACAACAATAGGAGAAGAAATTTTTAACAAACTAGACGAGTTTATGAAAAAGCACGATCTCGATTGGAAGAACTGCTCGGCTGTAAGCACAGATGGCGCTCCAGCTATACAGGGAAGTCGTTTAGGGCTGGTAGGAAGGATTACAAAATAAAATCCTGAAATCATTACTGTGCATTGCTTTTTACAGTTCCGTCCTCAACGATGCAGTATAAATATTAAATTTCTTAAAATCTAAATTCACGCATTTTTTGCAAATTGTGCGAAGAAATGGGATCAGTGCATGAAACCCTGCTGTTTCACTCTGAAGTTCGCTAGCTGTCTTGAGGGAAAATTTTAAAGTGCGTTGTTAAACTGAAAGGTGAAATGAAATTTTTTTGCAAGAAAAGAACCACGTTTGGCAGAAACATTTAGGGATAATATCTGGTTGGCTTGTTTGAGTTACTTAAGTGACAATTTGGTCACTTAAACTACCTAAACACAGAAAAGCAGGGCAAAAAACAATACAATAGTTTACATCGGGCATTCGATTTCTGCCTTCAAAATAAAACTGGATCTTTAGAACAATAAATTGCAGCGACAGCAAATAGCTTCGTTCCCCGATTTAAGCCTTTTACTGGAGAATTTAGAGGATATCTCTTTGGCGGATTCAACTAATCTTCATCAAGAAATGGATCGATATATGCCTCAATAAACACGAAATCCATTTACTGTAGATGTCAACAAAACTGAAGAAGAAATACCGTGATTTAAAGAAGAGTTGTGTGATTTACAAACAAAGCAAGTGCAAAAAGAACAATTTGAAAAGTTGTCACTTTCACAGTTTTGGGTGCAGTTAACAGTCCATACCATTTTGGTGAAAGAAGCAGAAAAGACTCTTCTGCCATTCCCGACAACGTATCTACGTGAGCAAGGTTTCTCAATTTTAGTTGTGGTCAAAACCAAAGCTCGCATACGATTGGATCTGCAGCATCATTTGCGATGTGCTTTAACTAAAAACTTTTGCCCGAGAATCGTTGAATTGGTGGATAAGATGGCGCAACAACGTGGTAGCTAAATGCTAAATTGGCTTTTATCATTTGCTTAATTATTTAATTACTTTTAGTTCTCTGTTCTCACTACGATCTGTTTTTTACTACTTGTCACGTTGGTAACTAATTTTTAAATCTTTCAGTTTTCTATTTCTCTCTTACTTTTACTGTAATTTTTTATACTTACATTCTTGAATAAACAACTGAAATTTGAATTGTTGATTTATTTCTGAACACTCTTTTTTATAGACTGTTTGTAAATTGTGGTTAAAAAATTGTACAGAGTTGCGAAGGCTTTTGCAATTTTAAATTAGGGTCATGATCAAAAAGTTTGGGAACCCCTGGCCTACACACTAAGAAAGTGTTAATTTTGAACTTAAGAACATCATTGGATGTATTTATTGTACATTTATTCAGGTTAAGGGTTGTTATATTTAAATTAATGGTATGTCTTAGGCCAGTTTGAATTGTATTTACTTGTGGAAAATAAAGGGAAATTTTTGTTTCGCTTGATTACACTGTCTGTATCTTAAATTGATTATATCATAAATTTTATGCTTACACCAGCTTTTTGAACTATAGTTACATCACATTGTGGTTTTTATATATTTATTAATTTCATAGTTAGTTATTTTTGATTCTAACAAAAATAATTTATTGAGAACACTTACTTATGACCAAAGTTTTTGAAACCTTGTCTCTTTGTTTTCATCAGCAGGGCTAATGATCCGCAGTCATAAGCAAGTGAACCAAACTCTAAACTTATTCTTATCAGAACCAAAATTGAATATCTATATATATATATATATATATATGTATATATATTTACTCAAGAGGAGCACAATAAGTCTATAAAATACTCAAATTACAATCAATTATTGATACTTCTCTTATGTATTGAATGAGAAAGAAGAAGCTAGTTGGGTTTGTGTAATATATATGTCTTGCTTTTCAGATCGTATTTTGAACTGAAAGCTCAATTCAACCAAATTTTAGAAGAGCAGAAAGTTCGTGTAAAGAGGCTAGAAAGACGAGTAGGTGCTGCAAAGGCGAGTTATGCAGAAGCGCTCCACAACTTGGAACAGATCAGTGATGAAATTCATAGGGTGAATTTATTTATTTTTTCTTAAAACTACAATTTAAGTAAATTTTTCTTAACTAACATATACGATGTGCACCAGTGTGCCAGATCTTGAGAATTAACAAAAACTCAGAATCTCGTGGATCTTTTTGATGATCATTTTGAGATTCATTTCTCAGGTATATTTTTACTTATTAGTCTTAAACTTTTAGCACATTTGTAAATAATTTAGAAAAGCAAAGTGAAGTTGTTTTTCTGTTTAGATTCGTAAACATGAAACAGAAACCGTACTAGCGGAAAGAGGGTCTGGGGTAGGAGCAGAGCTACCGTTTACTCTCCCACAGTCTACCCTCTCCCCAGATACTCACAACACTTCTTCTGCAACATTTAGCAGCTCCACCAATGCTGATACAGGTAATTGTACAAGCAAATATCCGAGTTTTAATTTTACTCGCGTATTTTAAAATATGCCACATGTAAATGTTTTAAATTAAATGTTTTTAAAATAAATACATTTAAAACACAAAATCAAACTGTGTTAGTTATAACAGTAGCAGCTAGAGGAAAACCTACAACAATTGGGAGAAAGGTTTAGTACATATTTAGAGTTTTCTTATTTAAAGCGTATACATAAAAAGGTAATTACACATTGGGCGATTATCGGGCGATTCATATATTTTGTTGACCGACGAAAATCGCCGGTACAGACCAGCATACAAAAATTGCCACCTGTCTTGTATGTCCATATTAGGCAACAATATTATCTACTGACACTGACTTTACTCAAGTTGTTTAGTAGTGCGATGGATCAACTAACTGCTGCAGGTATTGCCACCGCTTTTATTACTATAAAAATGTCCTAAAAAAGAAGATGACAATGCTGGAGGAAGGAAATGTTTAAAAAGCAAGATTTCTTCACAGAACGTTTTATTAAATGATGGAGGTTCGTCACAAAATTTCTTTCGAATGACTAAATCAGACTTTAAAGAATTACTTACCGCAGTTGCTCAAAAAAATTTAAAAACCAAAAAATTCTAATTTTATAGTTCCTATCTCTCCTGAAGTTGAACTAAGCAGGGACTCTACGGTATATTGCTAGTGGTCATTTCTACACAAATGGAAAATGTACCTGCAGAATCGCTTGCCAACAGAGTTTACTTGAGCGTGAATCGGAATTAGCCGATCAAACGTTGCAAGGCGAGACATTCCACGCGTCATCAGCTCATATAATTCCCAATCTCTGTTGGAGAGACTGTTGAACAAATCGAGTCATCCAATTCAGGCTCCGACCCTTCCTTTCTTTGAAATCGCTGACATCGCCGGACGACTCGAGTCGGTCGATATTCGCCCAATGTGTACTTACCTTAAGACTTTAACCAGTTCATATCCTTTTTTTCACCCAAGTTTTTCAAGTCCAATTTGAATTAAATAACCTTATTGTTAACAAAACATTGGTTAATCGCTTAATTTGAATTTTATGATAACCTATATTTTTACCAGTTTTACTTGTTCAATTCAAAGTTGAGTTTTTAAGAGTTTTTACTTAAAGCATTAAATTTTCTCTGGACCATTTACTTGAATAGTTCATGCTAACCCTACCTTGTAGTAATTTTTCTTAGTAAGAAATTACAAGAGTTTTTAGAGTAACCGGAAATATGTCAGAGCACATGCTTAGGACAGAGTACCATATGTTATATTTGGTCTGGCTAAAGTGAAGGTCATGCTTTAGGAGTGGTAATTAGTTAAGAGTTTCTCTTCTTTGTTTGTATGAGTATTTGTGGAATATGTTTATGAGTCTGTGTAGATTGGTACACAGTAATATGTTATAGCAGTTTTTGTAATTTAAAAAATTTAAACTAAACTTACACTTGAAATAGTCTTGATATAAATAATTTACAAAGCACATGTTTGACTAACATCATATTTGCCAGTGAAATACGCATCAATTTGGTAAGAAATATACTTGTTCTCCTTAACCCTCTATCGGGCATAACTAATCTGTGAGATTAAGCCGCAACCTTTTCTTTTTATAAGCTATAGTTTCTCCCGAAACTGGGTAGGGTTCACAGTAGCTCGGGCCTTTACTAGTTTCTATGGAATAGGCATGTTTGTGTTTTCATTTGTACTCTGTAAAGTTCAGAAAGGAACACATAATTTGTGAGATTAGTTGTGCCATATCGTTTTTTAGTTTTTGTGAAGAGTATTTAAATTTGAAAGTTCATTTATTTTTAAATAACTTTAATAAAATAAATAATTTAATTTTTGTAAATATATATTATTACTCATATTATAGCATTAACTTTAATAAACAAAACCAAACAAATATGGGGTTAAAATACATGCTGTTGTAGATGCTAAAATGTTCTTCACCTATAATGTAAAGCCGTTAAAAAAAAAATAAAGTTAACTTTAATAAAAAACATTTCTTATCGAAAATCCAAAATAAAAAATATTCCAAGTTAAAAATATGTTAAGATGAGTATTTATCCAATAGTTATTTAATCTATTTCATTTCATTGTCATTTAAAATCATTATTTAATTCAAATTAAAAAAATTATAACCTCAAAATGCAATCAGCATTAACCCATAAAATCTTTAAGTCCCAGAAGCAAATATAGCAGAAGGCAGCTGCCTTCGTTGTTTGACCACTGCCTTCGAAATCATCATCTATTCTACAATCTCTTTACATGACGTCAGAATCACAGATGTGTTCACAGATCATCCGGCTACCACCTCTGTATTACAGGTCGACATTTTGTCTTCTGCAATCCAGAGATTTGCGGACCGGCATGAAATACCTCGAGAACGGCATTTTGATTACTAATCATTGTAAATTAATCTTATTACTAAATTTTGGATTCGATCACAGTGGAAGTACTTGGAAAATGAAAGGTGAAATAAAAATTAGCTCTGTATGATGGCTGATTTTTGTTATTTATTGAAAATGTCAATAGTTATGTCCATGTACAAATTACAAAAAGAAACACTCATGACAAACAAATCTTATATTTAAATAAAATCAAAAATATCTATAATCTTATGAGGAAAAAATGCGGACAATTAAAACAAAGTTAAAATTATAACTCTATGTATAATACTTACGTATCTTCGTAGATGGTCCCACAAACACTCAAAAGTTCACCAGTCGACGTTCAAAGTTCGTAGTCCTTTTTTCATAAAAAATTTCACTTCAAAACAATACAATGTCACAATAATTAACTCGTTAATCAAATATTTGCAGTTCTTTTTTAAATATATATCGTCGAAGTAAGAATCGTTCATGTAGAACTATTATAACAAAGTTATATACGGCAGATTCTTGGACATGTTACAACTTTATCATGACTTTTTTTAAATACAATTTTAACCTTTTCTCTACTATTAAATAGTAATCTCCAGTGTTGAGAGCATTTTTAGTGATTGTACAGATTAAGCATCTAGATTCACTAAAAGATTTCTTAGACTAAGATTTAATAATATATTTTTACCATCCAAACTGAATTCTTAATTTTATAGTAAAGTAACAATGAAAGTTTAGTGCTTATGTAGGCAGATTATCCATAGACTATAGATTATGCGTACCTTCTACTCAGTAAATTATCATCAGATTTATAACTGAATAATTAATTAATAACCACTTTAATCTAAAAAATCATCGCCTGACTTACAAAAAAAAAGCTTGACATATCTTTTTCACAAAGAAAAACACAATCAGTGTACTTCTAGCCTCCAAGTTTAGCTAAACAGCAATTCACGGATAAACAAAAATTAAGACCGTATCGAATCAACTAATGCTAAAAATTACATACATATAATATGTACTTTTTTTAATTACAAATTACAACTTATCTCTATATAACATAAAATGCATGATGAAAACACCAAATGAAGCCATGTCCAAGCAAAGCAACAACCCGAACTAAAGATTATAAATCTCAACGTGTTTAAATAAGATTTAATGATTTTTATGAAATATTGATAGTGAAGTTTGATGTTTAAGGTGTACTCGATATTTAAAGATTATATGACAGATAGCTGCACTAATAAATGTTGTGAATATTTTCGATCATTAATATTGGCACAAAATTTGCATATACTCGACCACAGCAGTAGCGATGTGAATTACAGTATGCTCAATCACAGCTGTGAAAAGTTTACCTTTCATCATTATTTTACTTGTAACTATAATAACTCTCTACCTGATTTTTATCTAAAACATTTTTAATCTTGTCAGCCGACACATGTAAAGTCCATGCTATATTCTCAATTGGTAACCATGGCAAAACTAATTTTCTAAAATTATAAGCAGAAAAATTTTACTTAATAAGTACTTAATAAGAATAGTGTCTATTAATAATAAAATACATATAAAAATCTGAATTTTGCTTGTTCATGCTTTCAAAAGAGAAGAAGTGGAGTAGCCTAGAAGCTAAAGGCATTAGCCTAGTTTGATACAGTTGGAACCTTGTAGGTTCGGACCTGATTACTGCCAATCGATTTACCTTGAGCTAAAAGCTGCAACGCCTGCAACAGAAAGTACTGATTACATAAAGTAAAGATGTTCAGAATGTGTCTTCATGTTTGTTCAAATTTATCATGTTTGTTCGTCCAAGATTTACAATTTTATTTTCCTAATCATCTTAAAAGGTTACATTTAAGTATAATATAATTTATCTGTTTGAACAGTTTGTGTTATTTTTTAATTTTAATAGACAGATGGACTGATTCTACAGGGAATTCTGCTTCGGAATGTGATGAAGAATATTTGAAACTTCCAGATAAACTAGGATCTCCAGCTTCTCCAATTATTCCTACGGTAATGAAACTATTCAATTATATAAAAATTGTGTTTTTATTGAAATAAAGCAATATGTGTTGTCATGTTTTCTTACTTATCACCTTCAACTCACTACACACAGTAGCTTACATGTAACATAAAAAAAATTTGTCACAAATACTGTCCCTTTTAAGGAAAAGAAGTTAACCCATCCTAACTGTGAAAAATGTAAATTTTATTTCAGTAAAACTTACCGTTGGAGTTTCACCAAGTACTGATTGTGTTTATTTTACATTGTATTAACCTATTTCATTCGAAAATCTACTAATTTATTAGAAATGCAAATAATTCTGCCAGAAATGTGAACCATTTGCAAAAAACAGTAACTAATTTATCTTATACTCAAATAAGATAAATATACTACTCTTACCACTAAAATACCACAAAATATTTTAAAATATTTTTTTTTCTCTTACCACTTTCTTTCCACCTCCGAAAAATTACATTTTTTGACCTATTTGAAAAACAATTCCATATGATTCTGTTATGCAAATAATTAGCTAAAAACAATGTTGAAAGCATTCTGTTACAATAATACTAATGTTAGGCCTAACCTAACCTAGCAACACACAATGAATTTGGAAAAATTTAAACACTATTAAAACAATCTGATTGTTATAAAAACAATTGTTACTATAGATTGCCCTATAAACTATAATACAGAAAAATTTGCTTCCATATTTTTACAAATTTAATAAAAGCAAATATAACTTTTTAACAAACAAACAACATTCATTAAACTCCGTAAAATTACAAGAATAGAATAGGTAACCTCATTGAAATAGTTACCTTTCCTTTGTACTAACGAAGATCAATCACATGAAATTGTCGATATATATATTGATTTTAGAATGCCTACAAAAACTATTAAAGAGAATATAATTGAAACTAGAATGTTGTTCTACATTCAACAGAAATCAAAATAAAATACAACACTGTGTTGGAATCATACGTCAGCAGCTGTTTCTGTGCACTATGTGTGTAACATAATATTCCGTCTTAAACCGGCAGGGGATTAAACAATAAATATTGATTTTCCCCCAAACAATTTTTAAGAATAAAAACAAGCATGAACGTAATTTACTTGTCTACTATTTAGTCTTGCAGAAGCATTTTGTTTATAAAAAAGCAAAGTTTGTTATTAAAATATTTCAAATTGTAATTAATTTTCTCTATGTACAAAAGAAAATTAATTTTTTGTCTGCTTATGTTTGTCAGCATTTACATAATACAAAAAAATAGATTAAGTTACCACATAAGTAGACTACATATTTTCTAATTTAATTTCTATAATTGTTTTCAGAGTGCTGAAGAAGGGATGTCTCAGCAATCAGAGTATTTGAGTCTGTCCTCATTGTACGACAGTCATGTTAAAAATAAGACATTACTTTCTAAAAATAGAAGTAGTTTACAACATAATTCACATCCTGATCATTTACCCGATTCTCCAGAAGAAGAAAACATGATTCAATCATTTTTTTCTAAAATAGTCCCAGCTAAATTAAGACAAGGAAGTGTCAACGTACCTAGAAATTTACCAAAATCAATTACAAAAATTGAAAGCACCGACTCCAATGACACGAGTCCATTATATTTAACAGATCGAAAACAACAAAGTGTTCCCTCTTTAGTTCCTGATGAAAGCTGCACGTTCCATTATGGAAGTACAAACAAAGATATAACTAATGTAGAAACCTGGTCGGAATTCAGTCTGACATCGATTAAAACAACTCCAGAATCGGAGAGAAACTTAAGCAAAGGAGAAGTATGGACTGAAGTTAATTTAAACGACTCGTCTTCGCCTGGCTCGGATCCAGGCGAAGTTCCTCAATCAAGATTCATTGATGTTAGCGAAAATAATTCGATGGCGGGGAAATCGAAACAAGATTCTAGTTTGTCGAATTGGATTTCTCGTTCGTCGATCGAGCAGAATAATTCAAGACGCCAGAGTTTAGATTCATTGATTTTGGGTGGATTGGCCACAGGAGAAAGAGTTAAAGAGATCCTGTCACAAAGTATTATGAAACTAAATATTTCATCTTTGAAAGAAAGAAGAATGAGTGAGCCTAAAGTAACTAAACCCGGAATTAGATTGGATCCTTCAGCATCATCGAAAAAAGTTCCATCTCCGCTAGAGAAATCGATGAATTACTTAAATCCAG
>JAGFPH010001088.1:267903-298378 GCA_018207615.1 Philaenus spumarius | reverse complement strand
CAAGTGAAAAAACATAGACCAAGACCGGGAGTTGAACCCGGGACCTTTAGGTTTCCGTCCTAAAGCTCTAACCATCTGAGCTACCCTGATATCTACCGATATTGGTCAATGTTATCTCACTTGTACGGTTTTTACTGCAATTATTGAACCAACAGACTGACTACCTCGTGTATACGAAATTGAAGACAATCTTAATTCTTATTTTGCAGCCTACAGTGGTGTTATTATTATTATTATTTTATTTTTATTTTTTTCCGCTTACACACTTCCTCAGCAAGGGATATTTAATTAAATTACAATTAAAATAATAATAACACCACTGTAGCTCAGATAATAATAATAATAATCAGGGTAGCTCAGATGGTTAGAGCGTCAGGACGGAAACCTGAAGGTCCCGGGTTCAACTCCCGGTCTTGGTCTATGTGTTTTCACTTGTAATTTAATAAAAAAGTACTGACCTAATTGATAAATAACAACACTGACTCACAACATCTACTCACAAAACCATCTGATGACTAAACACATTAGACAGCTGATAGCAGTACAAACTGAGAGACCAATGCCTATGTAATATTTTTTCAACATCAATATATCGAATTTGATAATTCACAAGTATTATACGAAATAATTTGTATGTAATGGCAACTTTGTACAAATTAACTCTTTCTGATCATTTTAATATAGTATAAGTCTATTCATCATTGTAAAAATCAGTTGTTTCTGATCATTTAAATACAGTAAAAGTGTATATTTCGATGTATTTAATATTAAAAAAAAATTATTTTCTAAATGTCCGGAAAACCAGACGTTAGGGATCAAAGGATTAACTCATTTGAACAAAGTCGTACTCATGGTCTGGATCGAATGTCACAAATGTTTGTCCCAGTCTATGTATATTGCTTTATAGTGTCACTATCGTCTTTGGTAATGAACTGAGCGACGCATATATGTGGCAATCGGTGGTGAACGTTTTAAAGTTTTAAATTGAAATACATACAATACTTACTATGCAACCAAACAAAATTTGAATATTTATATAAATATTATAAGTTTAATTAAATAGTAATGTATTTTAAAAATGAATGTAATGTAACAAATGTTGAATAAATTAGCATTCTGAAATTCTAAAACTAATTATTCACATCAATCTTATTTTCACCTTAATTATTTTTTTTTTAACTTAGTTTACTTAATTATGGTTTCACGCTCACTTAATACAACAAATTAAAATTTCATTTAAATCACAATTTATTTTAATTCGCCCATACTGCGCTCAATTTTTATTTAGTTTATATTTAATTTTACCTTTGTTTAGCGAGGCTACTTTTATTTTATTTAAAGTTTGAATCTTTTCCTCCCACTTCTATCTTTTACTCCATACAGACTGACTAACTTTTTTCGTGTTTTTTACAAAATGTTTCTCTTATTTTTACACTAGCTGTGCCCGCGATTTTATACTCTGAAACATGTATTATCTACTCACCCTTCCAAAATTATAGCCCCCTTCACCATGGCAATAAATTAAAGGATATTGCAGGGTATCATAAGCCCGGTGATTTAAAAAAATGTGTTGTAGGTGATCATCGTGAGTTCGCAATACAATTTCACGTTTATTGAATTCCAGATCAACTAAGATCACTACAATTTAATCTGTAATGGGGGCATTGTACCTCCCACAATGTTCTGCTACAATTTTATTTCGTTGAATTTCAGGCGCGTTTATGCAATGTTGATGCATACTGTCAGTTTGGGTTTTGCATACACAGCACCATTAGGTACAACATAAGTGCGTGAAACACACTTTAAAAGTTGCATATATTTTCTATTTTTTGTAAACCGATTTAAGTAAAACAAACACTAAATATTACAATATAGGTCATTACCTTTTAATAGTAGTCAAAGCAATTCCTTTATTGTTAAGTAAAGGACTAAATATTAGCCCAAGCTAATCTCAATACATCACTGAAAACCATATCCAAATTTGTTCAGCCATTGTGCACAAACGCACAGACAAAAAGCCTGTTTACGATTTTATTACAAAATTTAAATGGCCATCTTGTGCTAACTGCTTATTATAAATTTAGTTGATTTTTGATTTGTTGTCAATCAACATGGAAATATGTTCAGTATTGGTATAATTGACTTAAGGGGATTTGTTACTGAAAATGGTCAAAAACCATTAAATTTTGGAAATACTTTTTTTGCATATTTTTGTTCTACAGGTCCTAAAACACATGAAAAATGCAATAGAAGTAATTTTTTCTTTACATATTATACCAGAAAAACAAAATTTAAACAACGCTGAACAACGAGAAAAATCAGTCCAAATTTGTAGTAGGCTGTATTACCTTTAAGAAAAATTTAGAACCAGCAAAATCCATTAAGTACTTTTATAGTTATATCGTTTCAAAAATGCCTCAGCAAAATCATCGAAATCCCAGTTTTTATTTTTTTTTTCTTATGATAAAAGTCAAACATTTTATGTTTATATTTTTGTATTTTTTTCAGCTTATACTACACCAGGAAACAAATTTTCAAAACATTTGTACTATTAATACAAAATTTCACCCTTTTCAGTAGCAAATCCTCTTAAGTGGGTTAAAATATCTGTATTTATTTCACTATAATACTTATACAGGGTGTCCAGCAGCCTTGAAAATCGGGAATTATGATTGAATTGTTTTATTTGGAAAAATGTCGGGAATTATGCCTGGTTTTTTTTTGGACGTCGGGAATTTTTCTGAAAATAAATAAAAAAACTAAGTTTTTGTTAAAAAATTACATTGCAAACGTCAACTTTGGCAGGACACTATATTTCCTGCTGCTATCGACGCTATCTGCAGATGTTCCAAACACAACCGTTTCACTGTTCCAGCGCTGTAATATACACTGATATAGCAGATAGTTCCACTTTCAGATATTCCAGTAGCGCGGTCCAGTCCATCAGTCGTTCTAGCCAAACCGTTTTCAAATTTCTCGAAATATCGTTCAAAAAGTGTCTGCTACATAAAAATCATAGTATCTTAAAAAAGGGATAAAGTGTTTGGTTTGTTTTTGTAGTTGTAATCCAGTAACTAGGATAGATGACCGATTAATCCTACGATCGGCGAAATCTCCGCCTAAACTAAATGTTTTGTTCAAGCTATTTATAAAATCGATTTCTTTCGAGGACATTCACTATTTTATTTAGATGACGTTTTAATGTCATTATTTAATAATATTTGCTGTAATTATGTTCGGGCGTTAATTTCTTTCACTGGCATTCGCTATTGTATGTTCGATAATATTTTAACACCGGTTTTTCATTAAACGGTCACACATTTTATTCGGGCATCAATTTATTTTACGGACATTCTCTGAGTTATTTAAATGACGTTTTAATAGATTTTAACACCGGTTTTTCATTAAATGGTCTCAGATTATTATTATTTTTTTTTTTTTTTTTTTTTTTATGATAAAGGAGTGATAAGCCTCCTCACCACTGCGACCCATATGGATCTATTGTGGTATACTTCCCCTGCTAGTGATCATCCCAGATCCCTTTCAGGTTTCTTACGAAACAATAAGGGTCCCGGGAACAACACCACGGACCTCTTCCGGGCTAACAAAAGCATTTCCAAGAGCCGTAAATCTTCTCCGTGCGAGAGCCTCGCACTCGCACAGCAGGTGTTGAGCCGATTCAGTTCCGAGGGAGCAGAATCGACAAGAGTCTTCCGAGACCAGCCCCATATTTTTGAGGTGGTATTTGGCCGGGCAATGACCAGTGAGAATTCCCACAATCCGTCTATGGTTGTTCCTACCCAATAATAAAAGCTTCTGTGCTTTTGACTTAGAGAGACAGATAAACATTTTTGCCTGCCTAAGCCCAGGAGCATTGTTCCAATGTGTGGACCAGGTCTTCTCCGTCCAGACTTCAACAACATTTCTCAGATGGCTTTTAGGCCTCCCACAGAAAGGTTCTGGACCAATGAAGGGCTTTTTAGCTCTTATTCTAGCAAGTCTATTTGCTGCCTCATTGCCCTTAATACCTACATGACCAGGCACCCATTTAAGAGTAACTTCATTGAGTCTAGCCATGTCATTCACTGCTTTAAAACAGTCCCAAACTAGCCTTGATTCAAAGGCGAATGATTCAAGTGCCTTTAAGGCTGCTTGGCTATCAGAAAGGATGTCAATCCTAGCTCCCTTAATCCCTCTTTGGTCACAGATTATATTTAGGCGTCAATTTATTTCGTGGACATTAACATAAAACGCGTAATATTATAAGACTGATATAGTACTTTAAAGTGGTATCTATATTTAAAAAAAAAAATTGTATGTATATTTTTTTTGAATATTTAAATGGCTTAACTTTATGATATATATATGTGTGCTTTTTTAACTTTATGATTTTTATTAGAATGTTTTTTTATATAAATGATTTTCTTCAAACTTAATAACAATACTGGTCTTGTTTAGTGTAATTTGTGTTTTACAATGAGTTACAATTTAATTTACATATAAAATATTAGTTTTTCAACTAATATTAAAAAAATTCAGATATCTAGGGACGCGGGAGCGTCCCGCGCCCGCCATGAAAATCGAGAACGAGACGGTGACCAAGAACACTGTTTACGCGACAGAACAAGTACGGGTTTTCACCCTCCCCTACCTCGACCCCCTGTTTGTCAATGATGTTGACTTTTCGTACACCAATTCTCGAGGGGCCCCTGAGGTCGTGTACCAAATTTTAATTTTAAGGACCATCAGATCACGGAGCTATGGATGTATTAAAATCGATATTTTTTAAGTTTTTATATTTCTTGTTCTTGTTCTTTGACAGAGCTACAGCCTCACATACTTAACGGATCGAGCTTATATATTGTACACACATTCGTTATGCTCCAACGAAGTGCCTTTTGTGCAGTTTGTCCCTCCCCAACAAAAAAAGGGGGTACGGTTTCCCCTTTTTTTCTGGGGGGGGTCACTGGTATTGATTTTTCGTATACCAATATTCGAAGTGCTCCTAAGGACGTGTACCAAATTTAAACTCTTGGTACCATCAGATGTCGAAGTTATGAATGTTTGAAAATCGCTATTTTAAAAATGTTTCTACTTCTTGTTTTCAACGGGGTTCAGCCTCACAGAAATAACGGATCGAGGTTAGATTTTGCACACACATTCGATATGCTCCGAGGAACTGCATTTTGTGCAATTTAAACTCCATCCACTCTAAAATGTGGGGTTAGTTTTTAGGGGTTGATTAGAAAGGGTCAAGATTTTGTCAGGGTTGTTTAATGGGGGACCCCTGAAAAAGTGGTCAAAATCTACACCCGATAGGCTATGTTCAGTAGAATGATTACAGAATGGTTTATTATTTCTTAAAAATGTTTTTTGTTCATAATTCAAAAATACTCAGTTAATTCAATTGGGAAATGAGGTCACGAATTTCCTCATTATCATTATTTCAGTTCAGTTGAACTATTTTTTATTGATTCTAAATTCAAAAACACTAGGCCTATTTGTTAAATTTTAATAAATCAGCTGATTTCACCCATCATCTGTAATACTTAAACAAAACCCAGTGTAGATTATACTTTATGGTTATGTTTACAAATTCAATCATTATAATTTCTTGTGACGTTAATATTTTTAAAATATGAGTTATATAACTAATGTATGTTATAAGATTTGCTTTGAGGTTATAAACTGTGTATAAATACAACCTTATGTCATCATTATATTCGTTTATACAAATTTTAAGAAGTACCTATTCGTTTAACTTCGGAAACATTCGTAAATCTTCGTATAACATATAAACATATTTCATTATATTATTAATAACTTCTAAATCATTTAATCTATCAATATGAAATAAAAAACAATTAAAATTTAATATTTTTATCTTTCTTTAAATATATAATAATGTTAAATAAAACATTTTAACAAATAGGCCTACAGTTGTATAATCCTTGTAGTTGTACACTATTACCGAGTTAAAAATCCCTATCGGCATAGTTAGGTAACCCTAGATGAAGTCTGTTGTTTTAAAGAAAAATATATGAGATGGGCAGAAAAATAAACCATGTTACGAGGGTTACTAATTAAAAAAAAAAACATAACCTCCTTAAAATGAAGTGGTTTGCTAACTTAAAAATTAGCCTTACAAATACCGTAGTTATTTACTTTCTGGTTGACATCAACGTTCTACCTTGCGATAAGTGTAGTAAATGGCTGAGATAAAACGTATAACACTTGTGCCTCCATTTTTATATAACACAAATTTTAACGGGTCAAATATTAAAAATAATAAACAATAAAAACTGTTTTAGTTATTTACAGCAAATTATAAACAAAATGTTTAAAATATTTTAATAAAAAATTCAACAAGAAAACTTCAGGATTTATTATTTATATTTCACTTTAAGTTGCAAATATTAAAAATTATTTCTTTAAATAATAAAATATTTCGTTATTGAAACCTAAAATTAATTTTATCTAAAGAATTAACAAACACTTAGAAAAATAGTAAATACAACTCCAACCTCCACGAAGTCCTGCTGGATGGAGATAAAGCAATTTTATTGCAATATCTCGTATTGATGGAGTTTTCCTCTTTCTCCTTCATGCAAAAAGATGTGATATGTCCTAAAAAACTACCCTGTTGTAAAAATTTGCCCGCAAGAAAACCTCAACAGCCGAAAAAAGAATTGATATGAATGAAATCCCGCCAAAGGAGCATGTTCAGTGCTTCGCGCCTCGGTCTTGATGTGCACATAGAAACCTGTGTAAAATAGTTCATTTCTTTCATCGCTGATTTAATTGATGGATAGCTTCAAAATTCTTTCAACATGTTTGGGAAGAGCTTGAAATTTGTTTCAACGCTGTTTGGCGTGGAGCTTGATATTTCTTTCAACGCTGTTTGGCTGGAAGCTATTATAACGGAAGTAGGGGATGAGGAGGCAAGATTACTTGGCTTCAAATAGTGATCCCATTGATCCACAATGAATTGAATGGTCATTTTGTAAAATTTTTGTAAATCAACTAAGCAAATATATATCGTTTGCTGAGATAGCATTGATTTGATCCTTTAACCTCAAAACATTAGTTAATTCAATAAAGAAAACTAAAAAATGTAATAAATAAAGACCGATTATACAAAGCTAAAATGAATCACTTTAGGCCTAAGATGCTTCATCAATTTTAAGGTCTGTTTTAGGTTTACCGATTTGAAACAGAAATATTTATGTATTATTAACTTACTTAGTATTTATTTAGGTACTTTTTTTATTTTGTAATCAAATACAATAATCATTTCTAAAACACTCTTTACAACTGATTAAAGTAACCAATGTCCCGGTTTTTATTTGTGACGCGCTTGCAGTGATGTCACCATGTTATAGACCACTGCAGTATGTAGGTCACGTGGTTCGAAACACGTGACCTTGGCGCAGCGCAAGAAGCGGGCAGAGCTAGCACAGGATTTGAAGTGGTAACAACAGGACACCGAGCTCTCCGTGTTAAATGTTTTAGGACCCCTGTATAAAATAATTATAATTAAGTGTGCTTTATAATAAAATATGATCGGCTAGACGTGGGAGTAAATGGCGACCGGTAGGGCTGGGGATTTAAACCAAGTAAGGCTGGGTTAATTAGTGAAGTTTATGTGTTTAACCGAGATAACGGCCTCAAGGCTAACGGTACCGTTTATCAAAGCAATCGCGACTTTAAATTAAGGTAGGGTATTATTATAACTAGCCCAAATTATACGCTAGCATCAAAGCTGGTTCCTAAAGTTATGGTGTAGTGAATAGTGTGTTGGTGTGCGAAAGATTATTCGTAATTGTGTTAAGTGATTCACGGCGTGGGCAAAATGGTGTACCAGCAACTCTGTACGTTTGGCGAATTCAACTTAGCGCCAGGGCTCACGGGCCTCAGTTGGTAGCAGTGCAAGATAAAAACCACTTTTAATACATACCTTAAACCATTTTTAAACTTGGGAATCAGTTTTTATTTTATTTAAGTTGAAAGTTTAATTAGAATATGTATCACTAAACCTTGTACCGCATTTCAACTATTTCCGGTTTGTATAAATTGATATCCGTTTATTTGTAGGTCATAGGTACAATGTACAATTTCCGGTCCAATGTTCCGGCCACTATTCCAAATTATTCTGTTGTATTTGTAGAACTATATAGCACTCACTTCACATTAATTCCGATAGTGAAACTAAATTACATTTTCAGTTTAAATCGTCGCATAAAAACCCCTGGTCCCTAATTAAATATTAGTCGACGATAGCTCTATTTGCCTATAAGACCAATTCTATGCAGCCTTCGACTTCAAACAATGGACGGGGCAATAGGCCAACAGATATTATGTGCAAGTAAGGTTTTTTGGAGATGCATTGGTAAGTCAATCTGATTCAATATTCATCAATAAGGGTAACAGCTGTTGTGTAGTTTAAGAGCCCACAATATTATATTTATTTATAATATAGTAACAGTGTTACTTTAAGTAGACTTAAATTTTGAGTAGGTTTGTGTAACATATCAACATAACCTATTCTTGTCATGTTTATAGTTATTAATGGCTTCCTACCAACCTCATTGCCAGGCCTATTTCAAATGAATATGGAGGATTTTGTATTAATCATAATTAGGTTAACTTAGTACCCTATCCATTAATTAGGCTTGCACAATTAGACTATTCTAAAGTAAATTAGGCCTTTCAAAATAAAGTTAGATTAGAACTTTAAATGAATATTCCCTCTAAGGCCCATTGATGAATTAACCTTTAGGCAATAACATCAACCATTTATAATTCAAAATTACTTCTTTGCCTTACTGGACCGGTTATATTATATAAATACCTGTAATTCGTTGCTGCTCGCAGTCCTATGTATATCTATTTTCTCAGATGACGACCGTTTCGCCTATTTGTCAGGCATTATCGAATCCGTCACAAATTCAAATAAATAATTAACACATTAATTGGCATTAATTTGCATAATGCACGTCATATAGTTGCAATTTAACATAAAACACATAAAACACACACATTACACTTAAAATTGAGTTTGTTATGTACATAACCCATCACACGAGTTTAAAAGTTCGATGAGGTTCTATTTATTTGTGCACTCATTCAACGCAGCGTCGGTTGACCTTACAAAATTACAGTTCATCACACCCTTTGTGCCTGGTCGCGATTAGGGCGATTTTGTCAATTGCACCTGGAGTCCAATATTGAGTTTGCCACACACCCTACCCCTTCTTTCCTGAAAGACCACCGCTTGTGGCCATTCACACCCCCCTTTTTCTTTCTGCGCGCGTTCGTATTATTGCCATTACTATTTATTATTATTTTTTTATATTTTTTTTTGCTGCTAGGGGGGGAGCTGTGACACGCTTGCAGTGACGTCACCATGTTATAGACCACTGCAGTATGTAGGTCACGTGGTTCGAGACACGTGTCCTTGGCGCAGCGCAAGAAGCGGGCAGAGCTAGCACAGGATTTGAAGCGGTAACAACAGGACGCCGAGCTCTCCGTGTTAAATGTTTTAGGACCCCTGTATAAATTATAATTAAGTGTGCTTTATAATAAAATATGATCTGCTAGACGTGGGAGTAAATGTCGACCGGTAGGGCTGGAGATTTAAACCAAGTAAGGCCGGGATAATTAGTGAAGTGTATGTGTTTAACCGAGATAACGGCCTCAAGGCTAACAGTACCGTTAATCAAAGCAATCGCGACTTAAAATTAAGGTAGGGTATTATTATAACTAGCCCAAATTATACGCTAGCATCAAAGCTGGTTCCTAAAGTTATGGTGTAGTGAATAGTGTGTTGGTGTGCGAAAGATTATTCGTAATTGTGTTAAGTGATTCACGGCATGGGCAAAATGGCGTACCAGCAACTCTGTACGTTTGGCGAATTCAACTTAGCGCCAGGGCTCACGGGCCTCATATTTATGTATCAAAGTTTAATATTCTATCTACAAAATGTACTAAGTGTTATATATCTTAGATTTTATTAGTGTAGCTTTGTTAGTATGATCTCTGAAGCCAAGTAATATGATCTCCTCGTCCCCTACTTCCGTTATAATAGCTCCCCGCCAAACAGCGTTGAAAGAAATATCAAGCTCCACGCCAAACAGCGTTGAAACAAATTTCAAGCTTTCCCCAAACAACATTGAAAGAATTTTGAAGCTCTCCATTAATTAAATCAGCGATGAAAGAAATTAACTATTTTACACAGGTTTCTATGTGCACATCAAGACCGAGGTGCGAAGCACTGAACATGCTCCTTTGGCGGGATTTCATTCATATCAATTCTTTTTTTCGGCTGTTGAGGTTTTCTTGCAGGCAAATTTTTACAACAGGGTTGTTTTTTGGGACATAAAATATACACAGAAGTGAAAGATAGGAAACAATAAAGTACTATGTTTTTAATTCGTACTGTGTTAGTACGTTTTACATTTTTATTAGTTTAAACCCAATTACTGTGATAGTAGCTTCTCGATAAAAGCCCTAAAATTTTGGAACTCAAGCCTTGAAATCCTTGAATTATTTGAACTTAGATCACTGGACACCATGTTATAGTGAATAAAGACCTTTGCCAAATAATATATGTCTTATATGTAATAGTGCGCAAAATTTAATATATGTGATTTTAATTATTTGTATTTTGAAAACCTTTTGAATCGCTAGTGGTACAAGTAATAGTGCTTGATAATTCCTGCTTTGGTGAATTAATTTCGTAGTTTCATTACATTAAAGATTTATTTGAGTTTTAGTAAATATTGCATTTTGTTGTTGCAGTGTGGAAATGTTAACGGATGAACAGATATCGTCTCTGATGTTGGAACAAGATCTGCATGATGTTTGTCAGCAAGTCCTTGGTACTCCTGTTTCAGAAATATCTAACCTAGATTACTTTTCTTCTCCAATTGTACAATCATAAAGATTGAATAGTTTAGTAAACACTAAGCAAACTAGCCCTATCTGAGATGAATTGGTAATTTATGGTATTGGGACCTTTATTTGTGTAAGCTGTCATCATTGTAACATTTAACCTGTATTGCGAGTACGGTACGTTAGTCGAAGGTGATTTAACAGATAAGAATAGCACAAAGATAATTTCTTTTATGTTTTCCTTAAAATTGTTAATCAATCACTTTGTAATTACAGAATTCATATAAACACTCTAATGTAAAGAGATGTTAACTTTTGTGTTTCTTACTATCTACAAAAGAACATAAATATACTACCCCAATGAGGATCAATTTAGATAGAATGAACTGTCACTTGTCTTACCATACCAATCATTTGGCCATTGGCCAATAGGAAACTGCTATGAAATAAACTATAGCCTCTAGGAACCGCTATAGTCTCTTCATTTCCGTTAGTCCATAATCTAACCTTGGATATTATTTAATGTTAGGAAAGCTTTTCAGCAAAGATTATTAATCTATTTTTTATCCTAAATTACTATAATCTTATCCTGGCGCTGTAAGATTTCCAGATTTTATTTGCAAATTTTAAATACATGAATATAGTTATAAAAACTTTTACAATATAACCGTCTTAACAAAAATGAGTTATAAATAAAATCATTTAGGAAGGCGCATAGGGCGGGTAGTGCGAGTGAGACAGAGTACCTATCCCACCACACTTCCCCTCCTAAGTGTAGGCGGGGCATTGTACAGTCAACCGTAGTTATGTTGGCTTAATTTACTTTATGATATCGAGACATTTTAAATAAAACATGTACTAAACACACTTAAAATACGATTTAAATTAAAGGCTATTTTATTGCTTATAAAGTAGTTTATTATAAATTTACAATAGATATAAGTAAATAGAAAAATAGTATATTTACATTACATTAAATAATTTACTGTCCAACTCTTCAAGTAGTTTCTTATGGATTTAGTATAGACATAAAAAAGAAAAAAACAATGTATTTACATTACATTAAATAATTAACTGTCCCGCTCTTCAATTCAGTTAATTATTATAAATTAACTATAGATATAAGAAAAAGAAAAAAACAATATGTTTACATTAGGCTATTACCTGATAATATTGGTTGCGCTTATTTGCAAGCGATTTGTGGACAAACCAAACATCTGACTGAAAAATGTTTAAAATAAGATATGTAGATCAACTAATTTTCTACAACTTTGCTGCTAGAAGTTTCTTTCTACTCTAAAAATAAAAAAAGTTTACGCTTTACTACTTTTTCATGTCTCGATTTAAAAAAATCTAAGTATTTGTTATTGTATAAATTCCGAACATTTACTAAACTGGAAGATATTTATACTGTTAGTTGCAACATATCACGCGGATTACAAATATATAAATTTTGTCCTATTTAAATAATCCTAGTACTGTGCAGAAGCTTGTAATTGAAAGCGCGTCCAATGCTAAAAATTGCTCGGCGGCCCTCTAATCGATGGATTTGACATAGCCTGTATTTTTCTTACAAAACGACAAAGACTGGTGTTGGAGGGAGAAGGGCATTACTGCTTCTGCGCAAACCACGCACCATCCTAAATGCTACTACCTATACCTTTAACCTTCACAACTTACTTATTGCTATATAAATAACTAATAATCTTTCAAAGGTTGAAGAGCACTGTGGCGACAAATTCACACTGATTGAATGAAACCCCGAACCACAAATAGAAGGAACAAAAAACAATAACAGAACAAGTTAATGAAAAGTTATGTTTATTATACTACCCTAGTACAATAAACATAACTTTTCATTAACTTGTTCTGTTATTATTTTTTTATCCTTCTATTTGTGGTTCGGGGTTTCATTCAATCAGTGTGAAATAATAACCTGCTTTGAAGTTATAATAAAAAATACTATTTTTCATAATCTTGATTGTCCATTAATTTGAATCGGAGCAAGATACTAAGCTCTAGTTTGCATCATTTAGTTTGTCTTTTAATAAGTTTTATATTGATGTGCCACATGGCCTACCTTTACATTTAAAATTTATAAACCCTCTCCCCTTGCTTCCCCCCCCCCCAAATCAAAGAAGCTCGTATATTAAAAAAATATGTCGTGTTATGTAACACAAGGTGTATAAAAAGTTATGTTAATTTATTATTTAAGTTATACAAAACTAAGGTATTAAAGGAACTTTTTGAACACACTGTATTTCAAAATCAGTTCAATAAGGAAAGGACTTGCAATGTGTCAAAAAAAATTAATGTTCTTTGATCATCAACAATATTGGCAGCTAAAATAACATGCCTTTGGGAATCAGATGAAAATTCTAGAAATAGTTTCAACAAACCATCAACAATCCTTATAAAGCTAAATTTGGTGTGTGAAATTTTTCTTCTTTTACTGCTGAAATAGAGGTAGTAAAATTCATGAAGAAGGAAGCAAGCATCAGCAATTTATTAAGTCATCAACAAACAATAACTTCTTTAGGTTTCGGTAAAATTGATTCAGTCAATAAAAGAACTGAGATCTGAAATCAAGCTTTCTGTTAATTTCACTGAGCACAATATTTCATCTAAACCTGCTGACCATCTTGTAGGCAGAAATTTAAAAATGTTTCAAGCCTTAAAATCTGTCAGAACAAGAGTTTCTCTGGGAATAATACACAACTTTCTCTGAGAAAATATTGGATTTGAAGCTAATGGTTGCAATACCATGGTGAGGGCAAACAGCTTGGTTGCTAGTAGAGTCAGGATTTCAAGGAGGAGTAAGGACAGCTACAAGTATTAGACAAATTTTGTAGAGATTTTTATTTTATGCACGGCAGTGCTAAAAGAATGGCCCTTTTCAAAGTTTAGACATTTCTCAATGTTGATATGGATAAGTTATTACACTCATGTTGAAATCTGTTAACTTTCTGCAATCATTGCAGTGATAGAACACTGGAAAAATTAAGTCTAAATTTATTTATTGCAGACTTGTGGTTGTCTGAAGAAACCGCACAAGCAAAACAGATTTACGTCTTGCATCAAGATCCGTTAAAAAAATTTACCTCCTTTTTTTTTAAATGGATAATACTGTACCTAATTTACAGAAATGAACCTTTATAAAAAAATATCATTTGGATATTTTAAGTACCGTTATAATAAAAAATTTGAAAAGTAGGGTTATCAAGTCTTTACAAAAATGTTGCTAACTTTTATAAAAGTGAACAATGTTCTTAGAAAAAAGATTCTGAATATGTTATCCAACCAAAAAAATAATTGGTATTAGTTTTCACATACTGAAATGTTTATTAGGAGTTTGTGTCCTCCTAGAACTGCATAAACAAAATATTTCTTAGGAAAAGTTTGAATTATAAACCAGTTTTAAGCCATTTTTGGTGGGTGCTACATTAGAAATACAATAAAAGTATGGCTTTCAAGGACCTGTATATTCTAAGTTAAAAGTGTTTTGTCAGAAAGAAGCTCTATCTTCAAAAAATCATAAACAGTCCATAAAACCTATTTTTTACATAATGTATTAAGCCTCATTGCAGACGAAAGAAATTTATTTTAGTCCTTGGATTATGAATAGAGGAAGCTACCAATTGCTAAAGACCCGATTCCTTAAGCTGTCAAAAATGAAGCGGATGAGGATTTTAGGGCCAAACTATTCAACTTATGTAAATATTTGTGGAGAAAATTAATTTCACTGCTTCATTTGTTCTAGAGGCTTTTCCATTACCCCTACTCCAACTCGGATTGTTAAAAAATGTTCAGCAGATTGAATAGCATTAAATTTAAACAAAACCATGTAATAAGTGTTTACCAAAACTGACAATTTAATTTTACTGATAAAAAAGTGTCAAAGTCGATGGAAATTGGGCTTTATTTAAACTTTTCAAGGAAATGTTTTCCAAAATGGCTTTTTCTCACATCTACCAGAAAATATATATACTTTTTAATCTAGAAAATAATGTAAATCAAAAGAGTTTTATTATTATTATATTAACCATAATTTTTTTGCTTTATATAGATTACATTTATTTATTTATCCAATTTTGTGCAAAAGTATACTTAAATAACCCTGAAATCCTCACGAATTGAAGTGAGTAAGATGATGAATGTAGTGCAATAATTTTACTCTGAAATGTAATTATTTCCAAGTTCTGGTACGATACTTACACTTACAGATCTGGCAATGCTGCCTTTAACACCTAAATTAAAAGTATAGTGGTAACCGGAAAATATACCAGAAAAGCAGTTATTTTAAAAAATAATTTATTATTTGTAAACATGTTTAGTCTCATTTTTTTAATGAATATACAGGAAAACGTTTGTCATGAAAACTGTACAAATCTAGCAATTTTATATGAAATACTTAGTACATGCTGTGCTGCAACTGTGCATTACAACGTGAGATATTCATTTTGAGTTTGAAGTACGTTATCACTCATCTTGTTACCACTATCACTGGCCTGGTGCTTTTCCTTAAAATTTGTTAAATGTAAATGCATTTGGCCGGGCTTTTTTATATGGCTGATAAAAAATATATACGGGTTGTGTTACAAAGATGCTCTAGGCTACCAAGAAATATATTTTGGGTTATATGAAACTAACTTAGTCATAGAAGTACAGGTGTAAGTAACCAGCACATATCTTTAAAACAATACGTAGTTTTCCCTGATCTTGAATTTTACTGATCATGTGATTGATCGACTTAAGTCAAATTTTTTTATGATTTATATTTTGCATTAAGAGAAATTGTGATCATCTCAAATTAGACCCTGATATTGGAAAAGTAACTATTTATTGTGAAGACATGCTGTTACTGATACGATGTTTTATTAATTTTACCTTTATTATACCTGTAAATGATTCATTTATAATCATATTATATTAAGCAAAATTTGTGTAAAATCAGATTACAAACAAATACCCTTGTTTTCACAACAAAAAAAACCACTTCTAAAAGTTTCAATGACAAAGAAACTTCACCTAGTTGGAATCAGCGATGGTGTCTTAGTCACTCAAACCTCTAATTTTGCATTGATTTATTTATTATGATTTACATATTATTACACATTTTCCTAAATGTGATATGTCATACGAAGCGTGTTTTTAAAATATGACTGCTTCATCTGATGGCTAGACACAGGTGTCATTACAGAAAAATTCGTCTGTGTTTACGCTTGTATGTATTTAAAATGCCTCATACAATTGAAAATCTCTCCGATTGTGAAATATGTGCTGTAATTTGTTTTCTTAATTCAAAAGATGTAAAAGCGGTTGAAATTTATCAGCAGATTAGAGAAGCATATATGAATAAAACACAATGAACGATGGAAAGTTAAGAAGTTGTGTTTGAGCATTTAAAGATCGCTGTACTAATGTTCATAATGAGGAGTATAGTGAGTGACCATCTGTATTTAATGAATACTTTGAGCAGAAAGTTGATGCAAAAGTTTGAGAAGACAGGCGCTTTACTGTTTCAACATTATCTATTGTAATGAGTTTCCTCGTGTTTTAAGGAGTGTTGTTTATAAAATGTAACAGAATGCTTAAAACAGCAGAAGCTTTACTCAACACTGGGTACCAAAAAAATGCTGACTGAAGTGCACTAAACCAATCGTGTAACCAGTGCTTTGACTTGGCACTTTGCTTGAATAGTAGTAGTGATGAAGGTGATGAGGTTTTAAGCCAAATTTTCAAGGATGGCTCATATTACACCGGAATCCTAACATCAATCCATGGAATGGAGACATTCAATATCACCCTAGAAAATGATTATAATGAAACAATTACTGCCAGCAAAATCATGGTCACTAGGAAAAGGCATTTAATTTAAAGTCACATCACAGCATATGGCTGGGGACCATTTGATCACCCTCTGTACAGCCCTGATTTTTAGCGCCTGGGGACTTTTTTTGTTCCTTCGCCAAACATCTAGGCGATCAAGGCCATGACAGTGTTGAAATCAAAACACCCGAGCTGTAATGGTTGGTATATCTCTAAGAGGATGGAATTAAGAAACTGGTTGTACGATATGTTAAGTGCCTTAATATTGGTGGTAATTACATTGAAAACTAGTATAAAGGTACAGCTTTAATGTAAAAGAAATGTTTATTTAATTGCAGTTCTGGTTTTGTTTCATCAAAACATTACTTTCTTAAAAAACACGCCTCGTCGTCCTTGTATTTTCATTTTAAAAATGTAAATTTATGAATTGTCATTACTGATTTTTTTAAGTGTTCATAAAATTAGAATTATTATTTGTATTGATTTCATATTTTTGTCTATATTTATTTCTTGTTAACTTTCAAAATATATTTATGTGTGTTTGTTATTCCCTTATTTATTACTTGCTAGCAAATGCTTATTTAATTTATTTATATTTCTGTTTTTACTTATTTTTCTATTGTATAATTTGTATTTTGAATAATTTTGTTTATTTTAATGCATTGATTTAAATTTACTGGAAGACTGATCTTGTTAGTTAAATGTGTATTTTGCTGTTGTAAAATATCTGAACTATTCTTCTAGGCATATCATAATTTCTTCAACTTTTTAAAGATTTGTTCATGATGGTTTCAATTTAAGCCTAATATTTTGTACTGAAATGTTCAAAATACTAGTGAAAGACAAAAAAGCTAACTAAATGGTTTAGGTTATCAAATTATTTTGCAAATGGTGAAAATTTGAAAGCCGAGAAGAAGGAGATGCCCATTTATATGAACTATTGTTGGGATTTAGAATAAAATATTTTGTAACAATATTCTCGGTCACATGTGTCAATGTGTCTCAGAACCTCAAAACCTGTCAATGTGTCTGCAATCTCTGTTCTCTTCATTAACACTTTTACTTCAATAATTGTCATCGCTATTTTCTAGAAGTTTACTAAGTCTAAAATTTTTTTGATTGCATTATTTAGTAAAAAGCTGTCATTCACTCCACAGATGAATCTAGTTAGAAATTTCTTCGTATTAATTAGGCTAAAAATCTTGGTCTAGAAGACAGAGCAGAGATTCCAAGTGTAGGCGATTGAGCATCAATCCAGGGTTTTTCAGCAGATACAATTGTGGCTTTAATATTTTCTTGTTGTAAAAAATATATCATTTCATGCTAAGCAGAATCTAACCTGTAACTCTTAAATTGCTTGTAAGGGCTATGTTTAACTGTAGATTTTGGTAAAAGAGCTTTAGTATGAACCATTTCTTTTTCTGGTTAAAGTCTATAACATCGTGACAGTCCCTTGACTTTTGTCCAGATTTAACAACATTTCATCACCATCATCATTAGTAACACAGAACAACCGTAACATTTGATATAGTTAAAAGGTAAGAAGGAACCAATTCCGGCTTGCACATCTTCTCTCTCTTCTTAGAGCCGTCATTTTCTACTGCTGCATTTCCCTCTGCTTTCCAAGATCCACTCTGCCAGCTAACTGATTTCCCTCAGTAATTAAAAACTAATTTAACCCTCTACCCGGAATGTCGGACATTGACAGCTAAGGTTCACGTTTACATCAGTAGGGGACGCGCACATCGCCTTACCTTGATGATTAGTTGGGTCGTTGTAAGCGGCCAGGTAACAACGTACTGGTGCTGCCGCTCATGATTTTATTGGTAAGTCATGTTTTTCTAACCTTGTCTGTCAAAATAACGGATGTTCTTAAATTTTATTTCAACATGGTTTATTTGTTCTTGTTTTGAAATACCTACTTATATACATACATATATTTTTTATCTTTAATATTTTCATGTTGTCAAAACGGAAAATTGAATTATACAATATGACTATTCCCAATGTTTTGCTTTTAAAATTCTCAAATAAACAGTTTTTATTCAAATTGTATAATAATTTATCACATTCAGTTGCTGAATACAAAAAAATATATATATTGAAAGTCTGCAAAGCCCTACAAAAATTAATGAAAATTGTGGTCATTATGACTGGTATTCCTGGATGTTCCAAGTAGAGAGTTAATAACTCGCCTTTATTCAAAACTTATATGTTTTCAACACATCTATAAAAGTGAACAATTTTAAAATGTGTTTTAAAAAATGTTTATGAATATGAAGGAAAATTATTTTATATAGTCAAATAAATTTATTTAAATGGAATGTATAGCCACTGAGATACTTCCCACTCGTCTGCCTCATGTTGCCCTCATTGTGTGGTTCCAGTGCTCTTTTAGTGACTGCATAGGTTCTTTTCTGAGTTACTTCTAATGTTATTAAAACACCAATTTGAACAAGACTGATACAGCGTTACCTCCAAAGCACTACACATCCCGCATAGCTGGTTCGGTCATTTAAGCCAGGCTTTGCCTTTGGCCAGCAACCGCTTGTGGCTGATTGAACACCAAAATAAGCAATAATGTGCTTTAAAACTTACTTTCTCCTTATCAAGCTAGATTTATAATAGTTTGTATCATGGTTAGCTAGCATACGGGAATACTTCATCGATGCATCTCTCAACTTCATGGTGTCAGATACCTTGTAATTTTTTAAATACTCCTGACATAGTATAATGTTAGCACTCCGATGGATTGAGGAAAGTGATCACATTTTCTATAGTTTCAGCTAAAATTAGTTGTAACAAATTGTTGAATTACTAGGGAAACAAGTGTAATAGATGTATAATAGCAATATAGTGTTATAAATAATGCATAGAATTTGAATGTATTATTTGTTCATTGAAACAATGTACATTATGTAGAAAAGCTATATAGAATTATAAATCATGTATTCAAAAAAAGAACTCAAGAATTAAAAAAAATTGTGAAATCCTTGAAACTTAGCATTATTTTAGTCAACAAGTAAACATGTAATCTGACTACAGGAGGTCCTTCATGTGGATACTTGTGTTAAACAATTTATTTTTATTAATTATTTATTTACTGTAAATACTGCATTACAAAATATATACAAATATCAAACAATTAAATATAAAATAAACAAATAAAAAGAATGTAGTATTTATTAAATAAGAAAATTCAATGAAATAAAAACAACTTATACATATGATTCATAAATGTATATAAATATGTCCCTTAGGCATTGCCTATTTGGGACTTCCATCACGTTTTTAATAAAAATAACATATTTAGTATGCCACAACTCATAAAAGATAATACAAACCTAAAATTAAATTACAACAAATAAATTATTTAAAGGTTCATAAAATATTTTCACACAGAGACATATTGTTTGCATATTGCATTAATATGTAATATTTTAATAAACTTTTATATTTCCTGTTTAAAAAAATGTACACAGCATCTTCTTTGTGATTTTGGATCCAACTAGATTGTAAAGATGGTGTAGAAGTATTGGTAAAATTAAGTTAAGATACTTATTACTTATAATACTTAATGTGGTTCTGTTTGACCTACTCATTTTATTACTTCATCTTTTTTAGCCCTAAACCACATTCTCTAAATTTTCCACAGTTCAATCCTTAATAAACTAGTAGTTCTGTGAACAGTATACCTCGCAAAAAATCTATATCTGCCCTTTATTACAGATTTTTATGAATAAGGTTTTTGTCCAATAGGAATGATTTTCGAAACGTATGGCATAATCATAATTTAATGTTAAGGAGATATCAAACTGGGATAGATAAAGGTATAATTTCATCGTTTCAAGCCAATAATGTACAAGATATGTAAAATCAATTTGCTAATTATTTTGCATTTGTTTATTCCAATCATAACGCAAATTTTCTGAATACGAATGTGTCTTTTCATAAACCTCTTTTGCCTCAGTTCACATTGTCCTCTTGTAATATCGACAACATAAGTAATATAATTTGAAATTTTCAATGTCAAAAAACAGCAGGATTGATAAGATTTGAGTTAAAAATATGAAAGAAAGTTCACAAATTATCACAGTACCTATTATACAATTGATACATTTTTTCATTTTGTTATCGCCGTGCTTTACCATCCTCGCAACTGCGTAAAAAAAGGACTCAAGAATAAAAAATTATTACACATGTTGTTTTAAATGCCTTCAAAGTATATTCATGTAAAATTTTAAGAAAATCGACCCACGGATTTGGCCGGACCTGAGAAATAAATAATTTTTGATGGATGAAATGCCGAACGGTTCATATAAAATTGGTAATAGACCTCTACTCCTAAAATGAAGCATTCTAGTGCTTTTTTTACGTTAGCGTATAACTAATTATTTTTATAATATGTAAAATAAGAGATTTCGTACCTAATATATTTATTTATTTCTTATGTTTATAATTTTGATTAGACTAAATTTTTAAACACACCTTAACTAAGTTTTATTTGGTTCATAGTCTCAGTTTTGAATTTGTTTGTTTCTTTTGATTAAGAACTTTTTACAGGTTACAATTTTATAATTTATGTTGAAAGAAATGTTTATGCTTTATTACAATTTGTTTAACTTTTAGTTTTATTCTATTTACCAGTTTTTAAAAGATTTATTTGTAGGGGCACGGAAAGCAAAATTTAGATCCTATAAGATTATGACACATTAATATTGAAAAAGTAAAAAAAGTTTATTGATTCATTTGATTGAACCAGGAATCAAATTATGACAAATATTAATATTGAAAACATTTGAAAAAGTAAAAGAAAATATTATGTTGATTCACAGGGGAACCAAGAATCTTCAGAACTGAAGTCACTGACTCTAACCGCTCATCTGCCATTGACACAGTGCAATTGATCAATTTTAGTAATATACGTTGTGGCTCATTTACAAGGTGTATAATAATATTAATAAAACTATACTTTACAAAAATCCCTACAAATATGTTGTTTTTCCTGACTTCAAGGAACATTTTTGCCAAATTTGAAGAACATCTAACATGGGTTTGGTCGTAATCAAGTAACAGACGAAATGCCGAATGGTCTTGAAGCAGGACCTCGTTTACACTCGGCCAATTAAGTTTTTACTAAATTTTTGTTCTCTAACTCATACTTTGCTTTCTCTGAACAATAAGTCATTTTATCGAAACAGTATCTAAAACATATTAAGTCTTGTTGTATTAAGTTATGAATTTAATCCAGATTTTACCCCGAAAGACTAAAGCAATATCATCCGTAAAAGCTGTTAATTTGTCATAAATTTTTTCTTCAGAAATTACATTAACGTACACATGTTAATAATATAGTATTGGACAAAAAAAAAAGAAAGAACTCTGTGATCTAAAACCCCTTTTCTACTAATAATACCACAGATTTAGTACATTGTTGCCTTTTATACAAAATAAAATAGCTTAAATTTATAGCATTTGCTTGAAATGGCCTCCATTTGATTCCATGCAATGATAAAGTCTAGCTTCAAATTCTTCCCTTACTTTAGTCACAGTTTCAGGACTGGTTTTTCTACACTCATTTTGATTTCTTTCTTGTAACTCCTGTAGGGAAATTGGTTTAATGGTATAAATAACTGACATTAAGTGTCCCCAAAGAAAAAAATCCAGTGGATTAATCAGGTGACCTGGCTGGCCACTCGATCGAACTCCTTCGACCCATCCAACATTCGGAGAATCGCTGATTTAAGAAATTTCGGACTATTGAATAATGAGGCAGAGCACCATCTTGCTGGAAAAATATTCTTTCGTTTTGTAAATAGTCCTCATCATTGCCCACCTGATTTTCAATCAAATTTTCTATAGCAGGGATAACTTCATTTTGCAAAAGCTGCAAGTATCTTTCACCAGTAAGATTACCACCGATGAAAAAGGGTCCTATGATGGTGTTCTCTAGTATTCCAGCCCATACATTCAGTTTTAAAGGATGTTGTGTGTGATCTTCTCAAAACCAATGCGGGTTTTCCCGACCCCAATAACGCATGTTGAGCCTGTTCACAGTACCATTTAATACAAAACTAGCTTCATCTGATAACAGAATTTCGTTTGTAGAAATGGTTCCATTGATTATTCTATGTGATACGACTTCACAAAATTGAACTCGTCTGTCAAAATCATTGTCGCTTAACTCTTGTACAAGGATGACTTTGTATGGATGAAACTTGTAACCTTTAAGAGTTTTGAAAACTGTACTACTGCTTAGATTGTTTCTGCAAGCAATTTCTCTACCTGGCTGTATAGGATTTCTTGTAATTTCAGCCAAAATTCCAATTTCGGTTAACTCACCAACTTTAGAATGACCAGACTTTTTCTCGTCTTCAACACTTCCAGTTCGATGAAACTTGCTTACTAATTTCGATACACTGATGACAGATTATTTTTTCAGGATGTAATTAGTTAAAACGATTGGCAATTGCTTGTGCTGCTCTTCCTCTCTCCCCGTATAATAAAACTAGCTGGCCCGATCCGGCTTTGCACGGATAGACAAATCAAAGTTAAATGTATATTAACATAAAAAAATATATCAATAAATATATTACACTATGTATTTTTAAGGGGATTTTTAGTAACTTTAAACCCTCCTAAATTTTTGAATTTTTTTAAACCCTTTCTTAGCGAGCACCTAGGGGCCTAGATGAAGCTACATACCAAATTTCATTCCAATCCGTTTGGTGGTTTTTGAGATTTCGTGATGAGTGAGTCAGTGAGTGGTATTTGGATTATATATAATAAATATATAAATTAACTCCACTCTTTCTTCAATTGTAAATTTCATTTTAACAATGGTTTTTTAAAGATCGTTAATGATATAAAAATAAAGCGCAACTGAAGTACAAGTTACAAACACATCAACAAAGTATTTCTAGTGACTGAGTAGTTTCCAGTGTAGTTGAACTTTCTCCTCTTATACTCAGAAAAACCAAAGAGATAACAGTCCCAAGTTTATTGTTACTGATAAGGCAGTACAATGATTGAATGATAACAATTTAAGGTATTTCCTCATCAAAGCTCGTCAGCTGCCAATCATCTTTTGAAAAGATCTTTCAAATGAGGTGTCACTGGACCGACTTTTCTTTAAATACTTTTTTCGCCCCCCCCTCCCCCATAGCCAAACATCACGGTTTATGCAAATTTTTTGTGCAGTTCAATTGAAGTTAACATAAAAAATTTATTTATTTTTAAAATCACTTAGAATACTGTCTGTTGTACAACCTCATTTGTTTCTAATTTGGTATGCCGCCATTTCTATACAAGGTGCTATTTTTAACTTTATTTTCGCCAATCGTCTTCTTTTCAATAGGTTTTTCAAACGAGATGTCACCATTTGAAAATCTTAAGTCACCCCCCTTTCGCCTATTTTGCACTAGATAACAGCAGTCAAATAGGTGTCCCCCACATTCAAAATATAAATGCTGCACATTGCAGGTTTATATAATCAATGCAAAGAAAATTATAGAGGGTGTCTACTTACTAAAAAAACACCCTGTATATTATTTATTTAGTTGCCATGTGAGATATGGGAAATTATTGTTTTAGGAATAGGCCTATATGAATTATAAATTTCAGCTGGAGGTTAAATTTTAAAAAACTCAAATTCAAGAAACAACATTTTTGTTATAACATGGTAGCTGGTTCTCCCGATACTTTGTTTTTAGGGCTTTGATTTTTATGCACCAACATTCAATGTTCAAACAGCAAAAATAACAGTGAATTTTTTTTTTTTTTTGTATTTGAATTTCTACATCTTTTCATTGGGCATCAAAACATGCTCATAAATGTTGTTACAATCTTATTCATCCATACAAGTTAAAGCAAATTTTCTATTATTTAGTGAAATATTTTTTTTATGAACAATAAGTTTTTGCACGCTTGATTATCACACAAGTATTTACGGAGGGGCATCTTACAGAAGTAAATATTCATGTGCACATTGACTATTTGAATAATTAAGTTCTGGTGATTCATTAGGACTTGGCGTTTTTAGAATATGGTATTGTTATTGTTATAAATTTATTATACAAACACATTAAAATATTTACATTTATCTATTTTATGTTAAAAAAAACATACTGTATTTCTTAATTTTGCAATTAGTAATATTGTGCATTACTTAATAGTGTACCGGTACCTAATACTGAAACTAAAAACCCATAACTGTACATGATAATGTTATATTATCTTGTTGATTTTGATTACATTAAATCATCAAATAAAATTTTTTTTTATTTATGTCCTTACTTAAGAATATGTGATGAAAATGTATTGTTTAAAAAGGAGGCAGCAGAATCTGATCTTGTGTTTTACTTCAGGGGTATTTGTATTATGATCTTGAGCTTTTATCATGATACTGTCAATTTGGCCAGGCATCATCTGTCAATATGGGGCAGACCGCAGACCCTGCTTTTCCCACTCTACGTTGTACATGTAACACCTTCTGAGATTGAAAATTAAATTTTTAGTCAGAAGATGAATAGTTTTTTAATTTTCAAATGGAATACCCGAGCTTTTTTGTCATGCCTTTTGTCCCTTATTTGAGAAAGTTCTGTTTCAATTCATTTAGGGTTACATGTCCACGTAACATATGTGTCATGGCACCCTAAGTTCACTCGTGCATGAAACAGAGTCCGCCTGTGAAACTGGATGGTACCGGTACCACCTTGCCATTGCGTCCCTAAGAAGCACGTAGTTTTCTGTTCTCAGTTTACTCCGGTTGTGTCTAATGACATTCATCCTTTCTGATCTATCTTGGCATATATGTCGATAAAGAACTGATTAAGAAGGCTACGGTAAAGTCGTAGTTTTCTTGGCCTTGTCTTTCCATGATTCGGTAAGAGTAGAAGTATGAAGTTGAAACTGTTTTCTTAAGAGGCACTTTTTTATTTGGGTCACGCTGAAGGATGTTGATACAGTAGCCATGTTCTCCACAACAGAACATAAGAGGGTACTGAGGACCATAACACAATGAGTTTCGCTAATATGCACCAGCTTAGTGTCCCTGCTATAAAGAAATATTCACTTTTTTCAAACTCCTGCCCTATAATAACTAAAGCAACCTTGCTTGTTGTTGGTGCGTTATAACAACCCTTATGTTTATTTGCAGATTTTCTGCCTACATGTATCACAACTTTACACTCCTGTCTTTCAGACACACTTACCAAGTATGATTTAATATTTTGTACGTACTGGTTGTGATCATGCAGCATTTTTTGAAGTTGGCAACTAACAAAATTACAGGCTGCAGGAAAAGATTGTACCAAAGTTCTGTTTATTTTTCATCATTCCCATCGAAATATATTTTTAAAATTGAAAGATATTTTCCAGATGAAGGTAACATACTTCCTACATTGTGGTAAACTTGCCTTTGAATTTCGAAAGTCGGGATAAAGTTAGCCTTGTGTATTTCTTTAACTCCGAATGACGTCATCTGGATATACCTGTTGTATTTTCTAATGTTCACCAAAAATGCTGAGATTCAGAATGATCATTGACAAGGAGGCTGTGCAGAGGATCAGGAAGCTATTCAATTTGAGGAAGATGGACTTTACTGTCGCTGCAACATATACCGGGGCTTTCTTCCTTCCACTTTTGTTATGACACCACTTGCATTCTATTGGCTGCTCAATATAAACCACTTTATTTTTACTGCAGTCTGTAACGCTGTCATACATGATATCTGACAAAGATTTTGTTTTCCATGGAATCAGCATTTCTTTTTCCATTGTATCTTTGAGCAGCCTCCTGAATGACTGGGATTTTTTGCATATCTGAATTCAGGAGCTTTGGGTACATCAGGACATGCCTTGTTGTATCTTTTAACTGTACTCTTTTGACTCCTTGGTTGTTTTACTGTACTTCTTAACATCCTCTTTATGAACTTCTGGATTTTTTTCTGCGTATATTTTGAGATCTTCCTTATTTTTTTGTCTCTTGATTCTGTTGTTTACTCTTGAGTATGGCGGTTGGCGTGCAATGCACTGTGCGTCAGACGCTTCTCATAGTGTTCAGTGTCTAGCTCACATGTGCGTACTTAGCAGTTAACGTGTTAAAAGGGTTTAAATTCAAATCCCTGGTCAATGACCCCCCCCACTCTTGAGCGGTTTTTTCATTTGTAAGAGTGGCTGTGAATCTACTGTCAGGTGCACAAGAGACAGTGCTGTATATGAGGTAAGCCATACCATACGTCTACTAGAAAAAGCATGAAACTTCTCCCTCCACATGCACAACTCGGTGAGGTACCATGACACCGTCAACTTCAATGAGCTACATGTTTGTGATTGATAAGAGAAAAGGAAGTATGTATTTTTTAAACTGAGTGGAGGTGAGTAAATACTTGAAATTTGTTTTGAGGTAAACTATGAAGATACGGTTTAGAAAACTATCAAACAAAGAATAAGCTTTTTAGATAATATCTTGTTGTCTAGCGTTGTTCAATTTCAAAGTCTCAGCTAAACAAATACTATCGACAAAACCAAGTTAAAGGCAGGAACAATTAAAACTTGAATCAAAACAATGAAACGATAACAAAGAATAAGCTTTTTAGATAATATCTTGTTGTCTAGTGTTAGTAAATGCCAGGGAGAACAATGTTCAATTTCAAAGTCTCAGCTAAACAAATAATATCAACAAAACCAAGTTAAAGGCAGGAACAATTAAAACTTGAATCAAAACAATGAAACGATAACAAAGAATAGAGGGAAAATAAAACCTGACAGGTGCAATATCCTTTGCAAAGAACTTAACTAAAACAACTTATAATAATTAGAAATAAAAAATTGTCTTCTAGACTTGAACATAGGATATGTAATAAATTGAAAAGTTCAAATTGTAAATTCAGAGAAATATAACAAGAGAGTAAGTCGATGGAAGTGACAGTAGGAGATTAGCGACTGGACTGAGCTCTCATCTCTGAGGCTCTGTTATCAGTGACCTTTGGAGTGGATTGGTTAGCCGAGCTGTAGGTCTACCGAATGCTTATCATGTAGCCTCTTCTTCACACAACTCCCTCCCCTATATATTTCCTAAGCCTATATCTATCCCTCTAGATTAATTGAATCGGTATTTTGTAGCTCGTCTTCCTTCAAATAATCAACCTGTTAACAATTTCATATAAACATTGCAACGTATTCCAGATTCAACTAGTAGCTTTCAATTTTTCCACTGTCCTGGCCTCGAAAAACGTCAAAGCTGTTTGCAGACTAGGTAATAGTGGTTTATGTGCTGACGGCATACCTATTAGGTTTATAAAGGGCATTATAGTCACAACCTTACCTGTTATTATAAAACTATGTAATACATCTTTAGAAAATAGTATATTTCCGAATATGTGGAAACAAGCTTTGGTCCACCCTATCAACAAGACATCTAAACCTTCAGTTCCAGCGGACTATAATAGGTCTATAAGTATATTAACATCCCTGTCCAAATGTTTAGAGAGAATAGTCCATCAGCAGTTGATGAAATACTTAGAAGATAATAAATAATCTTTTCAGTCAGGCTTTCGGATGGGCACTTCGACAGCGCTATATGTGTATCTGACAATATATGATTAGCGATGGACCGTAGAGAGGCTACAATATTAACTCTATTCAACTTCTCTAAAGCTTTTGACAGTGTTAGCCTTATTGCTTTAAAAATTGAAGAAAATCGGACTGTCACCTCAAAGCATAACTTGGGTAAAATTGTATTTGTCTGGAAGGAAGCAGCGTATTTGTGATGGTGAAAAAATGTCTGCCTGGGAGGTTGTGACTCGTGGAGTTCCACATGGATCCGTTTTAGAATCTGTATTATTTAGTAAATATATTATACTATCTATACTATACTATATATACTAGACTATCTAAAGTCAGTTACATCGGCATTGCAGTTGAGCATATGGCAGATGACATTAAAAGTATTTGCCTATGTGCTGAAGAGCATAACTTAACAAATCAAAGACGCAACCCATTATTATAGGCTAGGCTACTCCCGACTGATGAACACAATAGACTTGAACAATCTCCCTAAACTTAAAATTAAAGGTGAACTATTACAATATCACAGCAGGATTAGAAATCTGGGACTGACAATCAATGACAGATTAAACTATACTGAATAATATTATGTAACTGAGACATACAATTAAGTATTTGCAGGGATTCGCTCTTTAAAAAAAAATTAAAGATTTTTTGCCATTTAATATTAGAGTGCTCTTAGTAAAATCATTAATTATGCCACACTTTACCTACCGGGTACTGTGACACTGTAGTCAGTCACATGACGGTGGAATTGGCTAATAAACTCAAATGCGCTCAAAATTATTGTATTCGATTTATTTTTTATTTAAAACGTGATGATAATGTTAGTTCCTATTGTAAACAATTAAATCTTTTCAAACTTATTGAATTTAGATCTTTTCATATTCTAACTACATTGCATGGTGACCTTCAAACTAGAGTGCTAACTTATTTGGCAAATGTTTGTTTTTGTTTCGGATATAAGTACAAGAAAGGGGTCGACAATTCTAATCATTCATGAGCACAGAACTGTATAGTATAATCAATATTTTACCGTAGTGACATGTTGTTTGTGAAATTCGCTACCAGATTCTCTTAAAACTATTGATAGCCATGCTCAATTTGCAAAATAATTGAAACTTTATTTCATGAATGGTATGGACTGATATCTTTGCTCGAGTTGTATAGGAGAGGGAATTTGTTTAATTTGCTTCTTTATGTTTTATGATGTATGAATGTGAGTGTGAATGTTGTTTATAAGTAATTTATTCTTGTACTTCAACCGATATGTTTCAATTAGGCTATTTTATTTTGTTAAGTTTATAAAACTTTAGTTTTAGTTTAGGATTTTATGTTTTTAATTTTGATGTGAATTTTTTTAGTTTTTATTGTGTATTTTTGTTTTGTTTTAGGCTTGAGAGTGTCAATATTTATACAAATTTGTAAATGTATGAGGGTTTCGTGTAAGAGAGAACCTAATGGTCCTAAATTTGCCCTAATAAAGACCATTATCTATCTATATTCCCCTCTCTCCACTTTCACAAGTGCAACATGTTAGAGCTGACCCATTACAACTTTTAAACCCTAAGCTAAATTATAATCTGTTTACAGTGACACTTTAGAACATTGTCTAACACGGTCAAATCACAGTTTTGATTTTATTTCACAATAATAGTTATACTGTATATTTTCCCTTTTACTGCATAATAATATTTTTAGAGTCAGTGCCAATAGATCAAGACATTAAAAGTTTTGATAATTAATTGGCTTTTTAAATAGTAAAAGTGTGATTTTTATTTAGGAACCGATCAAACTAAAAATTAAAAACTCTAATTTCTCTAAATTAGAAAAAATAGTTTTCCACAGATCATATCGAGACACCCTAAACTTATGTTTTTGAAAACATATAGGCCTACAAACCAATAAGAAAGCACCAAAATCAAAATGACCAATCAGATATATGTAATCATCATATTTGTAGAGGAGATGGTAACCCTTGGTCATCAACTTGTTTGATAGTTTTATTAAATCTTATGTTTTGGTCCATTTTCAAGACAACTTGTTACCAAATTCATGTAAAGTGAGCTTCTAATGTGTAAGACGAATGCCTATAAGTTATTTCAACTCTACAACTTGTTTCCTTATGTTTAGTAAAAATGTGATTTCAGGTTTTTTCCTTTGTAATCTGCTTAAAACCATTTTTT